>LPNX010252025.1:415141-444598 GCA_001517045.1 Pseudotsuga menziesii | reverse complement strand
ATGTTTGCAACTTATTTTGCAGGCTACAACAAACGTTCCATCAAACTTCTCGCAGTCATGTTGTGATACCCTTATGATAAATGACACTACTGACAGAGACTTGGAAGAAGTTGCTCCTTGCATGGCTTTGTCAAATAATGATTTTTATGTATTGTCTGCTTCTGGTGGGAAAGTGTCTTTGTTCACCTTGATAACATTTAAGGTGACTAATTGTTTTACTCTTGTTGGTTTAACAAATGTTGTTATTTTTCCAATGCTGTAGATCTGTTTAATTCTTGAACTTTTGTTGTGTAACATTGTAAAATGAATGGTTCTAAGTTTACAGAGAATTTGACTGTATCTTTATACTCCATGTATGGTTTTTTTAGATATACAGTGATATCTATGTTGATGCAGATCATCCCAAAATACATGCCCCCTCCCCTAGTAGCAACATGTTTAGCTTTCCATCCTTTGGATAATAACTTCATTGCTATTGGATTGGAAGATTCAACAATTCAAATTTACAATATTAAACTCGGAAAGGTATTGTAGATTTACATTTTCACTATAGTGCCTTCTATTTTTGCCTAACCTTTTAAGTTGTTACTAGAATGCAACTAATGAGAATTTGATTACAGCTAGACATGACACTTAAGGGGCACGAGACGAGAATAACTGGCCTCCTATTTTTGCCTGACCTTTTATGTTGTTACTAGAATGCAACTAATGAGAGTTTGATTACAGTTAGACATGACACTTAAGGGGCACAAGACGAGAATAACTGGCTTGGCATTTTCTAAAGCTCTAAAGCTTTTGGTATCCTCTGGAGCTGATTCAAAGGTACATATATTCAAATCCCTTTGAAGGTAACCACCTTATCTACCATCACCGTTTAATATATCAAATAAATCTTTCCTTTTGACTAAAAACCAATGTCATGGTAGTAGCTGTGTGTCTGGAACATAAATGGATGGAAGAAGTGTAAATCAAAATCCATACATTCACAGGCAAGAAATTGGCCATCACTGTCACCACTAGCAGATACGACAGTTCAGTTTGATAATATCAATCAAGTTAATTTGCTAGTTGTGCAGGAAAGCCAAATCGCTATTTATGATGCTTCTAAATTGGAATGTGTGTGCCATGTAAGAAACTACTCTTATATATATATTTAGCAAATAACTCTTAGTCTTATGCATGCTTTTGTGTTGTTATTTTTAATCCTTTAAGTTATGGTTTTGTTATATTTGATACAAATGACGGCATATATTCTTTTGCATTGCAGTGGGCACCTCGGGATCCAATGTCTGCACGTATTTCCAGTGCCACATATTCAGGTTACAGCGTACTAGTTTATGCCAGTTTCTTTGATGGCTCTATTGGAGTATTTGATTCTGAATCTTTAAGGCCACAATGTCGTATTTCCCCTTCTGCATTTATACCAATCATGGGCAGGTAAGTTGTTTCCTCTCGCAAGGAGAAGGATTGTGGTAGTGTACATTACGTTAGGATCTTTTAAATTAAATAGTCTGGTTGTTGCAGTTGGAACCCACTTAACGGAAAAGTTGTTTTGTTTGTTTATATGCAGTGGCAACACCTATCCACTTGTAATTGCTGCACATCCACATGAACCTTATCAGATTGCTGTAGGATTGACTGATGGTGGTGTTTATGTGATTAAGCCTAAAGAGAAATCAGATAATGGAGCTGCTAGTTAAAATCATAAAGATCTTGAACTCCCTCCAAGGTAGCGTAGAGATGGAGTAAAGAATTGTTTATATGCAGTGGCAATACCTATATACTTGTAATCGCTGCACATCCACATGAACCTAACCAGATTGCTGTAGGATTGACTGATGGAGGTGTTCATGCGATTGAGCCTATCAGATAATGGAGCTGCTACTTCAAATCATAAAGTTGTTGAATTGCAAAAGTTTATAGTTGACTCTTGTGCCCTCACAAATCTGTTCACAAGGCAGGAGTAAAGTTCGATGATTTCATAGGTCTGGTGAATTTTGACCAAAATAGGAAGTGTTTTTGTAGACCATAATTTTATATTTTTCAAATCATTATTATGAATGTATATATAGATTAAGGGCATTCAAACACCCCAAGACACAGATATTTGCATTTTTTTTTATTGTAGAAATCAGAAAGTGTGTAAAAAACTGGCGAAATCGTCATGCTAAGCTGTTCATAATTGGAAAGTCAATTTAATTATTAATTATGGAGTATTTTCTCGAGGGCATGCTTTTTAAAGAGCTAGTTATGCATTGGCAGAGGTTCTGTTGGGTAATTTCTGGAAATTGTTGTATTTATCGGTTGGCAGAGGTTTTGTTGTGTAATTTCTGGAAGTTGCTCTATTTTGGAAGGCAATCTGCCACAGCTCTGATTTTTAGTAATTAAAATGAATTTAATTTAAGATGAATATAATGTTCTGTAAATGTATTCTTCATAGTTATTCTCGTCTCGTCTCTGGCTTTCTATTTTTGCCTGGCTTTCTATTTGAATTTAATTTAATGATATTAAAAATTTATATTGATTAATAATGGACACCATTAAAACTACTAAAATGTAATAACCACACATAAAACCACTAAAAATGACTAAATTAGTGACCAATAAATGAGATTAATGACCAAAATTCATATATAAAAGAACAAAAAATTGAGAGACACGTGACCAAACAATAAGATATAAATGACTAAAAAAAAGACCAAAATTCGCATATCAATGACCAAAAAACAGTGTTGGTGGCTAATTTGCGGTCTTTTAATACGCGACCAAATTTGGTCATATTCTAGTTTGCTATGTGGTCATTAATTTGGTCATAAATGTGGTCATATATTTGGTCATTAATTTGGTCATAAATGTGGTCATATATTTGGTCATCGATTCAAATATGACCAAATTAATGACCAAATATATGACAAAATTAATGACCAACTGACAAGCTATAAATGACCAAAATAAAAATGACCAATTTTGGTCGCGTAATAAAAGACCGTAAATTAGCCACCAGCGATCGCCAAACCAAAAGTGGTCATTGATATGCGGATTTTGGTCATTTTTTTGGTCACTAATCTCTCATTTTCTACTAGCGGCATATGTACTGATTTCCGTGATTTGAATCGTGCATGTCCTAAGGACAATTTCCCCACACCATTTATTGATCAGATTTTGGATGAGTGTGCGGGTAGCAAGGTTTTTTTCCTTTATGGATGGCTTTTTTGGATATAATCAAATACAAATTAAGCCTAAGGACCAGCATAAGACTGCATTTATTTGTCCTTGGGGAACTTTTGCATATCGAAAAATGCCTTTTGGCCTTAAGAACGCTGGAGCTACTATTCAGTGGGCCATGACCTTGATTTTCATGATCTCAAATCGATTATTGAAGTATTTTTGGATGACCTTGCTGCTCATTCTCGTATGAGAATGCGTCGTTCCTATCATTTGAGATTGGTATTCGAAAGGTGCCGCCATTATTTGGTCAGGTTAAATCCTCACAAGTGCATCTTTTGTGTGAAGTCAAGTCGCTTATTAGAATTCATCATTTCTAAAGAGGGTATAAGAGTCGACCCTTTGAAGGTTGAGGAAATACTTTAGTTGTCTCCCCCGAAAAATATTCATCATCTTCAATGTTTGCAAGGCATGGAAAACTTCTTATGAAGATTCATTGTCAATTTTTCCAATTTGACTAGCAGCTTCATGTGTCTTTTGAAGAAGGACACCACCTTTTGTTGGGATAAGCAAGCCTAGGAGTCTTATGATGGGCTCAAACGAGCCCTAGCATTGGCCTCGGTGATTAGTCCCCCAGACTATAGCCGTGATTTTCTACTTTATGTGGCCGCATCCATGGAGACGATTAGGATGGTTTTGGTTCAAGAGGATGAGGAGCTCCAAGAGCATGTCCTATACTATCTGAGCTAGAATCTTATTGATGCAGAGATTTGTTATTCTCATGTTGAGGAGCTTTCCTTATCTACCGTACATGCGGTTCAACGGTTGAGACATTATATTCTCCTTCGCCAGACCTTGGTTGTAGCCTATGTCAATCCATTTCAATTTTTCCTCACTCGAAGGATGAATGGGGGAAAATATAATAAATGGATTGTCATCCTGCAAGAATTTGACCTCGAATTTGTTTCGGCAAAATTGAAGAAATCATTAATTTTTGCAGAGCTTATATTGGATTTCCCAAGCGAAGGCGAAGAGTTGGTTTGTGAAGATATGTTTATCGATGAGCATATCTTCTTAATATCAACTTTAGACCCATGATATGGGGATATCATTATATATCTACAAACGTTGAAGGTCTCCATTCACCTCTCACAGGATGAACGATGACTATTACGTCATGTGTCTAAGAATTACCTCATAGTGGATAACACTTTATACCGCCATGGGGTAGATTCCATTTTATGACGTTGTTTAACTCATGATGAGGCTAAGGTAGTGTTGAATGACTACCACAGAGGGGCGTGTGGTGGTCATTTATCTGGGATTTCTACATCCCAAAAAATCTTAAGAGCGGGTTATTTCTTGCCTTCGATATTTAAAGATTGTGTTGATGTGGTCAAGAGGTGCCACCCTTGCCAGGTGTTTGCACATAATATGAGCTCGAAAACTACCACATTACATCCCATCATCACAGGTGGTCCCTTCACTAAGTGGGGGCTTGATTTTATGGATTGCCACCCAACTTTAGCTGGGGGGCATCATCATATCATAGTGGTTGTTGATTACTTCACGAAATGGGCTGAGGCTATGGCTACAGTTAAATATGATGGTGAGACATCCGCACACTTCGTATTCAACTAGATTATTACTTGGTTCAGAATTCTGAAAGAGCTTGTCACTGACCATGGCTCACACTTTCAGAATCGTATGATGGAAGAGTTGGCATCAAAGTCAGGGTACAAGCAAGAGCATTCCTCCTCTTACTACCCTCAAGCAAATGGACAAGTAGAAATAGTGAATAAATCACTCAAATCCATTCTCCAACGAACCATCGCATGAAGCACGAATAATTGGCACATTATGTTATATCCTGCTTTGTGGGCGTATAGAACCGTTTTTAAGATTGCAACGGGTTTTTATCCATATCAACTTGTACATGGAGTGGAGTCGGTATTGTTGGTTAAGTGCGATATTCCTTCTTTGAAACTAGCGGTAGAGATCTTACTAGACACTTCCCTATTGGAGGAGCATTTGGTCCACCTTGAGCAACTTGATGAGCAGCGTCGAGATGCCTTGGTGGCTCTAGAAGTAAATAAATGTTGCGTAAAGGTCCAGTACAATAAGTCTATCCATCCAAGGAGGTTTAGTGAGAGAGATTTGGTCCTTTTGTGGCATCAACCGAAGGAACCCTTGGGGGCAGGAAAGTTCAACCCCATGTGGCATGGTCCTTACGTCGTCAAACGTGTGTTAGAGAAGGCGCTTATGAGTTAGTGGATTATGAAGAAACGACCTTGGTGGAGCCTAGAAATGGGATCTATCTCAAGAAGTACTATGCATGATTTTCAGCCAAGGCTGGTTATTGTATATTATTGTACAGTTTTACATAGTTAGGTCTTTTTTTTTATAGTGATCGAGTTTGTGATTAGTTTATGTTTCTTTTGGCAGATGTCAATGGAATCTTCCACCTACATAGGATTCATGGATGGTGCGATCCATCACACTCAACACTCAACCTCTGCTGCTTGGGTGATTTATACTCCTATGGGTCAAGTACTATCTTCAGGAAGCGTATGTCTACGACCATCTTCCAACAATGTTGCTAAATATAGCATCATTATTGGGCTTCTACGGGATGCCATTTTACATGGAATTCTCTCTCTTGAGGTACGTCTTGATTTGGAGTTAGTAGCGTCACAACTTAATGGTTTGTACCATGTTAGAGATCTGACGTTATTAAGAATATTCTTACGTGTGAGATTATTAGAACATAAATTTGACAATATAACATGCATACATGTTCCAAGAATTAATAATCAAGTTGCTGACTCATATGCTAACTACGTGTTAGATTGGCATTTGTTTCATACACAGTAAATTCATCACAAACACAAATTTTTATACATGTAAATAAATAAATCGATCATCATAAAAGTTTTTATATAAATCCAAAATGTGGTAATACATAGTGTCATAATACAAAAATGGGGCTCTCGAGCCACCAAAATATAATACATGGTAATACAAATTGTATCTCCCATGTATCTAAGCCTATGGAGGAGGAGGAGGGTTGTGATCATGGAAGGTCACTATGGCTCTATCTAGCCGTCGGAATAATCGCACCCATGCTTGTGGTACACTCACCACCTAGCATTGCATAGCCTTAGGAAAGTCCTCGACTTGTGCCATGGGAACTCTGTGTGTCAGCCTCACAAAGTTGGTATGAATGCTCTAGAGCATCCGCTCCGCATCCACACCCATGATATCATCTCCTCTTCCCCTTCGTCTATGACAAGGGAAGCCTTTAGGTCGTCATGGTCCCACATCTGCATGCATATGGTAGATTTCACTATGTAATGTCACGCAAAAACATGTCTTTTGATTTCATATAATCAGAAAACACAAAAAAATGAAATAACTCAAAAATTTTAAGCGAGGGTTGAGATTCATTACCTATGTCACCGTATGTCGATCTTGGTGGTAGAGGCATGTTCGAGTCCCCTAGAAAATCTATCCCCGCATAGGGGTAGTCATCGATGGCAACTATCTATCGTCGCCACCATAGAAAAAACTTAGCTGGATAGGGATTGGACACCCTACCTCCTCCTAGTTTACGCATCCCATCTGCCCAGTGCCGTTGGGCTGAATCTTGAACCCCATGTAGAGGAACGTCAACTCTAGGGCTCAATCCTGGAACATGCTTGAAGAAAAACGTGCTTAGTATATTGCTGAAACCAAAGTTTCGCACTCTTCCCATCTTACACTCACTGAGCTGGTGTTTCATGTTGCTCAGTAGTGTAGTGCTCCATTCATATATCGTGGGTCTCATACACTCCACTGCATAGAACATCAGAGGCCATGAGGCTTGGTGGAGTGAAGCAAAGCCTGCTATCCTGCCTAGTGTCAGTAGGATGGCCTTTATGCCCAGCACCTGTATAGAGTTAGTTGGGATCTGACTCCCCACCTTCTCTGTGTCCAGATAGAAGTAAACCACAATGTACTCATCTATAGTCATGCCACCTCTAGGCCTGCGAGAACATAGGTTCACTACTTCCCCTCATCAGGAAATTCCAGTAATAATGTATGTGTCCTCCACCTCTATGGAAAGGGACATTCCATCTATCTGGAATGACTCTGATTCTGGATCCCAGTAATCCACCAGCATTTGCAATAGTCCTGGTTTGTCCCTTAAGCCACCAATACACCAAAATTTGTAGATCCAACATGCACGTAGCGCTTGTTGAGCCATTAGATCAGCCCTTACTGCCTCCTCTACATCACCATGTTCACGTTCTCTCCATTCTAGGACCATCCTACACAAAAAGTTGTAAGTTTACCCATTAGAACACTTAAAAAACCTCATGCGTGGCCGCATACGCGACTGTTTGCCAAACATCCATGTATGTACATGGATTTGGGGGCATTTTCCACATATAGCCATCCCTATGCGTGGAAAAACCCTCAATTCCCATGTGGGTTGTAGCGCCTATTTTGGATTGGCCTAGAAATCCCAAATAACCATAGAATTTGATAAAAAAATACAACAAAATGGAAGAGAAGAGAATGGGTAAGTACCTGGAAGAAACGGTAGTGGATTCCGTCGACTAGATCTCCTGTAATTCGTTGTTGAAAATATGAGCTCAATTGGGTAAAAATTTCAAATGTTTTATAATGTTTTGAAATATTTACTATTCATAGAAATTTTTCAAATTTTTGAAAATTTTTACCCCCTTTTCTATAGTTTGGACCATTTCTAATCATTTTGGACCGTTTTGAGTGTCGTTTCAGCCGTTCGATTAACCCGTTCGGGCCGATTTTAGGTATCATGTCTAAACTGGCATATAGGTTAGGTTTCATCACCATTTGCATCTTGCATGACCTTATGACCATTTCATTATAGCCTTAGGTATGAACCCACTCTGTTATGTCATGGAACCTTCTTACTGTTTTAGAAGTGGCATGATATGAGTGGTAGAGCTTGACCGTACATGGGTACCCTAGTTAGCACCTTATTTTCATTAGGTGCCCATGCTAACGTTTTGTCCCTTAGGGTGTAGGAGTCTGTTGTATAGTATTTACATGACACTTCGCAAGAGCCTCATACTCCTCTTGATCTTTTTCTATCCTATTCCCCTCAGGAATTCCTTATGTCAAGTTGTAATTGCGTTATCATGATATTTTCCTGCCTTATTGAGCCTTATATCGACTTCCCTGACATTGAGTTTCATCCATATAACTCGAGCTTGTCTCATGTCTAGCCATGCAGAGCCATTTTATATATCCTTTGCAGCTTGATTCCCTTTTTTACCGGGAGGGGATTTTCCCCCGAGTGTCGCTATCCTACACATGTATCCTTGCATTGAGAATAGGTATGTGCCACTGCTTGGAACTAGTTTGTTTGCCCCTATGATACTCGTCTCCTCCTAGTCTTTAACTATAAAGCAATTTTATTCTTTTTCAAGATTTTTAAATATTTGAAAAAGTCCAAAAAAATCAAAAAATAAAAAAGCCAGACAAGGAAAGATGTTATCTTTTGGCAGTTGTTGAGTCGTGTTGCCTTCGAACAGAGCACTATATAGCACATCCGTTGGTTGGGTTTGTAGTTTGTCTTTAGGAGCTGCACTCGTTTATCTGAGTTTATCTCCATCGACTGGTTAAACTTCCAATCCCCATGGAGCCTCTGTCGATGCCTCCAGTGTCACAGAGATGTCCCAGTTTGTATATCAAGTATATGCTACCTTTATTTAGTCACCATACGTCGTTATTCTCTTGTTCGAAAAAAGTTGAAACTTGAGTCGTCCATTCCTTAGTTATCTTGAATTTGCATGTCGGCCATTCCCGGTACAGTTACTGGTTCGTGCACCTTATGATCGAGTCCTTCCATATTATACATCTTTTCTGAGTACCTCATGTTGGATGATGGGGGGTGCCTTAATTCCCTCCTTCCAACGGATTTCATCCCATCAAATTCAGATCATTTATTCTGGGATTGAAATCTAGAGTCATTTTTTAGTGCCTTGAGAGTTGCAGTCATTAGTGGCAGGTTCTTTCACCATCAACAGTCTTTGGGAATACATCAATTTCCCCTGATCGATGGATCCTCTTAAGTGTTTGACCTCAACACATCTATTCACACTTGTTAGTTTGCACTCTAGTACCTTGATTTCCATTTTCATTATCGATTGGTTATCTCACGTCTGTTAACGGTATACATTAATGACCGGTAATCAGACAATGGACTACTATGTTCGACCTCGACACCTCTATTCACATAGTAGGACATGTACTCATAGTGGTTTGTGTAGAATACCTTCCAAATTGGTGGCATCTCTTATATGATACCTAATTGATCGTGCCAGTGTTCATGAGATTTCAGCTCTCGTGACTTGATTCCAATATATGTCAGATATTTCTAGCTATTATGGAGATATTGATCCATTGAATATCTTCAACCATTATGGAGATAATGATCCTTTGTATATCTTCATCATGGAGATTCTGATCTATGTATATTGTATGTGGAAATGACCACTTATGTGATATCTTGTATCATGCCTATTCATGGCCATTGTACTCTTATGTATCTGGTACTGCTAGATGTATTTGCAGTTATATGCAGAGTTGTATCATTGTACTATGTTGATTGGGTGGCTGGTCTTCCATTTGGGATCCTTCATCACTCCACTTCTTGGATGGACTTATAATGTATTTCGGCCATCGTATGATCCCTCTGACCTCACACATTAGGGGGCATCTGTTATAGCTGATTTTACCACTCCAAGTGAATCACACTTGTATGGCCTTTCCCCTGTCCCTCTACAAACTCCTTAGACCCCTTGGACCATTTTTTGTCCTTTGATGTTTCCTTGGCCATCCCTAAAAACATGTGAAAATCCATATACACGATTTTTAAACCCATAATTGCGTATATACACAGGTTTGACCCCTAAAACTGCGTACATCGGGATGCGTGCATAATCGAAATCCTTTTAGAGTTTTCCTTGACATGGATCCGACTCACTTGACTCCTGGCCTTCCATATGCCTTGAGATCTCTTGGATTCGACCTTTTATTACCCCTTTGAAAAGCTATATAAGGAACTCTTTGGTACATTGAAGGCATAAGAGAGAATTGAGAGCAAAGAAACTATAGTCCATTGTTGCCGAAACTTGTGCTTGAGTCTGCATCCCTTTGTCCCTTGGAGCACTTTTGTCTTCTTCCCAAGCTTGCCTTTTCCTTGTGAGCTTGCTATCAAGAGATGGAGGATTGAGGTGGTGGAGGCCCAAGTGGGGGATTCAGTTTCTCCGATTCGTAGACGTGTCGACAGAGGTTGTATCCATTGTAATATCTTTTCCTATCCAATAATGTGTGTTTGAATGAATATTTCATCCATGGGTGATTTCAAATGCTTGTACATTGTTGATTATATATGCTAGAATAGATCTAGCACCAATATATATAGTATGCTTGTCTTGTTTACTTGTTGTTGAGGACGTGATTAATCAATTCAAGCTGAAGTTGGAAAGCTCAACGGGTATCTACTTCAACCATCTGAAATAAGGTACGAGGTCTGATCCTTTAGTGTTAGATGTTTAATTTCTATTGCATATTGGAAAGGATTGATTTCTGGAGTCAAGCTGTCTATTGTGGTACCCCAATGCATAGTAATTTCTCTCTGTAACAAGTGGTAGTGCCCTATAGTGCACATGTGCAAGACTTCTATGCCAAAGTTCATTTAGTTCTACTGAGTCATTAACCAAAGCTTGTTCTGGTTGGCCCTTTAATATTTATAGTCCTCCCTCTTGTTCTCCAATTACTACTGCATCGTCAATAGTATTTCCTTTTAGCCACATGATGACTTGGCCATCTATAAATGCAACTCTTATACCTTTTGCACATAATGAAAATATGGAGAGAAGGTTCTTATTTAGTCCTGGTACAAATAGGACATCCTTCATTTTCATAGACTTTCCAGAGTCTAATTTGTAGGAGGATTCTCCACTACCTTTTATTGGATATTGGTAGTCATCCCCAAGTTTCACCTTGTGGGGTGATTCATGTTTAGATAGTTTCACAAATTATTCTTTGAATCCTGTCATGTGTTTGGAATCCCCACTGTCTATAATCCAATCATTGCTTCCATGTGTGATGTTTCCCATGAGAGCGAAAATCAAAACATATTCTTCATCACCTTCTTGTTTGATTCTCTTCTTGGAAGGCTCATCATCTTCTGCAACATGATCATGATGTATTTTCTAGTTTCCCTTCGTCTTGTGATATCTATCTTTGTTTCTAGGAAAATCTCTTGGAAGGTGTCCTATTTCATCACATGTAAAGCAAATGTATTTAGACAAATATTTGTTAGACTTTCTAGTGTTTTTATTTTGGTGAGAGTTCTTACCTTTGTGATGGTATGTTCTTCTTTTCTTGAATTGTACTATGAGAGCTTGATCTTCACTTCCCATCTTTTATTCTTAAGCTGATATTCGAGTTTCTTCTTGTGAGCATTCCTCCCACAGTCTGCTAAACTTGACTAGCTTCTTTTTGGAACAAATCCCTTGAATGAGAGATTCCCATGCCCTAGGGACACCATTCAAGGTGGTCATCAAAATTTCTGCATTCTCTACTTCTTCATCTACAACTTCCAACTGTTCCTTGTTCTGAGAGACCCTTGTAAAGTAAGACTGGATGGTCTCCGCATTCTGGATCTTTACATTCTTCAATTGGTTTCTCATAGTCATCTTTTGGTTTATGTTATTCCCTTCAAATAACTTGGTCATGCCATCAAACATATATTTAGGTGTCTTTAGGGTGGACACCTATGGTATGAGGTGATCCTTGATTCAATTAGCAATAATCCTCTTAGTGAGGACCAATTTATTCTTGTGTAAGGCCTTATCCTCATCTCACTCTAGAACTGGAACCTCTTCATTGATGTAAGAGTCCAACCCATTTTCTTCCAGGACAGGGAGATCCTATACTTCCAAGCTCGGAAGTTATCATCTCCCTCAAGCTTTTCATCAAGCTTGGTATGATGAGACATATTAACAAAGAACCTCAAATGGAAATGAAAAATATTTAGATCTTACCAAGTTAAGATGTCAAAACTGGTTCTCGAGCTGAATTTTTGGAAAGCTAGTTTTCTGGTTCAGGAGCAGATTAGGGATTGACTTTCCCAGAGTTTTACCCAACCAAAAACTTTGATCTTTATCTCTAAACTTCGATTTTGGGGAGGAGATAATTCCACTTCGATTTTTTGGGAGGATATTTTGGCTCACTCAAAAATTCCACTTCTGTGGAAAGCCCTAATTTTCAGCAACAGTGTCGGGTCAAAAACTAAAAATGATTAGAATTATATTCTCCTTCAATAGAAATATGCGCCCCAGAGAGGGGAGTCAACCCAACCTCCTTTTGCTGAAAATATATGGAGAGAGATCCAAAAAGTAAGAATCCCTAGCTTCAGCAGCTGCACAATGTCTTGTTCTTAGGTTAGCTCTAATACCATGTTAGATTTTTAGCATTTAAGCTATATGATCTTAGGATATTATCGAAGACAATAACAAGTACATCAATCAATCACAAGAGACAATGGACACAAATATTTTCCTCGAGGAAACCATAAAGGAAAAAACCCACAACTTCCTTAGAGATAGAATCAACACCAAAAGTAAAACCCAAAGACAATAAGATGATCTCCTGACAGTAGTAGTCTCTCTCTCTCTTGTCCCAACTTCTTCTTTATCTCTCAGTTATGTGCTACAACTGAGTGTGAGTGAATGTGTATGAATGTGTGTTAAATGCAAAGGATCCCTCTCTATTTATACTAATTCCTGACTTGACAACAACTCACTAGGGCCGACTTCTCTAGGAGAGTAATAAAACTAGGGCACCACAACTACAGGGACTTTAACCCTTGATCAATAAGGAGGGTTATACTCTATGACTTTACATGACTCATTTACATTATTGAATCTCCCGATCGGAACATCGAGGCATGGCATGACTCAATTACATTACAGATACTTCCCAGTATAAACATTGGCGTACAATACATAAGATATATAAGTGAATACATTCTGAATTTACAAATACATCAACAATGTATTCCTCCCAACTTTTGAGAAAGGATTGAGTTCGACATGCTTAAAACCTTGGACACCACATTGCACAAAGCTAGTATTTTCTATGAGCATGGACAGCTAAGGCAAGAGAACATGAACAGAAATAGAGACAAGTCTAATAAATTCTCAGACAAGCGCAAACCAGATTTTAAGCCACCCCTGTACAAGAAATAGAAAAAGAGTTTTCCAGTGAACAATAACTTCAACAAATTAGGTACAAAACCGTATGTACCATCTCCAAAGGCTAACAAGCCAGTAGTAGGTGGGGGACCTAATGCTACCCCAATACAAATCAAATGTTGGAAATGCAGTAGGCCTCATTATGCCTCAGATTGCAAGAACAATACCAATGGGTTCTTGCACAAATTACAAGAATAACCAATGGTAAAGGACATAGCTGGAACACCGTAGATTTATTCAGCGTTGGATGGCCGACATGCATACTATAAAGCTACCATGGTTGAGATATAAGGTAATATATTGAACACCTCTATTTCAATACTGATTGACCCCGGTGTTTGCCGGAGATATGTATTGCCTAAAATTGTTGATATATGTAAACTAGGCAAAAAAAAACATGATAAACCTTGGATGGTACAATTAGCCACAGGAATGAAATAGAAGGTTTCAGAAATAGTGAAAGACTATGAGGTAAACCAGAATGGTTATCCCACGAAAGTAAACCTTAATATCCTACCTTTAGGATCATATGATATACTTATCAGGAGGGACTGGTTGGAACAACACCATGTCATGCTCGATTGCTTACACAAGTCAATCTTGTGTACATATAGCCAAGGGAAGGAAGTGAATATTCAAGGCGTACCAAAGAAAGTTCTAGTAAGGCATATATCTGCCTTACAAGAAATGAAGTGCATTAGAAAAGGATGCAAGTTGTTTGCAGTAAATATACGAGACATAGAGGCTGAGAAAGAACAACACATAGAGGAAAGTATCACTCTTGTAGAATTCAAGGACGTATTTCCTAAGGAAATCCCTGGATTACCTCCGTAATGAAACCTAGACTTTTCCATAGAACTGACACCAAGATCAGTTTTAGCTTCAAAAGCCTCTCACCACATGAGTGCACCAGAGTTGATGGAACTCAAAATGCAATTGCAGGAGTTGATAGAAAAACGATATATCCAACCAATTGTGTCCCCTTGGGGAACACCAATACTTTCGTAAAGAAGGATAGTATGATGCGGATGTGCATCAATTAGCATGAGCTTAACAAGATGACTATCAAGAACCGTTACCCAATCCCTAAGATCGATGAATCATTAGAAGAAATTTCAATTTAAAATGGGCCTTCCAAAAATAATACAAATTCCATATCATGTATTCACCAATCAAAATGCTTTAAAATTCAAAAAGGGAGCACCTCTTAAAAAAAAATTTAATATAAACCTGGGGATAGGTATCATAAAAAAAACTGATTTTTTTGTTCATATTTTAGACATATCTCCCTGTGTTTTTACTCAAATTTTGATTGGGAGAGCTCATTGGATGCGGAATAAAATTCCTCATCCAACGAGTACCCACTCGGAATACTTTTGATGGTACCCTCTATCCCAAAAACAAGAAATACCTGAAAAAACATGATGATAACATCATCATCACATTTTTTCAGGTATTTCTTGTTTTGGGGGAGCAGGTCCCATCAAAAGTATGCCTAGTGGGTACTCGTTGGATGAAGAATTTAATTCCACATCCAACGAGCTCTCTTGATCAAAATTTGAGTAAAAACACAGTGAGATATGTCGAAAATATGAACAAAAAAATAGTTTTTTCTTTTCTTCCTCCAAAATTAATAAATATTATTTTATTATTTTAACTATTATTTTATTAATTTTCCTTAGGAAGCCCATTTTAAGTTGAAATTTCCTCTAATGTTTTCGATCAAGTAGGAGGATCCAAGATATTTTCAAAGATCGACCTGTGATCTAGGTACCATCAGGTACGGATTCACGACGAGGATAATCACAAAACCACCTTTCATACAAGGTATGGGCACTACGAGTTTGTAGTAATGTCGTTCGGGTTGACCAATGCACCCATGAACTTTATGTGTACGATGAACAGTATATTCAGTAAATATCTTGATAAATTTATCTTGTTCTTTATAGACGACATCCTAGTTTACTCTAAGAGTAAAGAGGAACACAAGGACCATCTTCGCATAGTACTACGGGTGTTATGAGAACACCAGCTAAACGCCAAGTTTAGTAAATGTGATTTTTACAAACCACAGATACAGTACTTGGGTCACATTATCTCTGAGACAGTGATAGCTATGGAACCGAAAAATATTAGAGCCATAGAAGACTGGCCTATCCCTACTAGTGTCACCAACATTAGGTATTTTTTTGGATTAGTCGAATCTTATGGGAAGTTCATTGAGAACTTCTCGAGAATATATTGTCCCGTGACCGCCTTGTAGAAGAAGGAAAATAATTTCTTATTGACAACCAAGTGCGAGGAATGTTTTCAAAAGATTAAGAATATTTTGAGGACCGCACCGATACTACGAATTGCGGATACCAATGGGGATTTTGTTATTTGCATGGATGCAAGTAAAGAAGGACTCAGAGGAGTCCTCTTGTAGAATGATTATCTGATCTAGAGCATGAGCAGAATCACCCCACACATGATCTTGAGTTAGCTACCATAATTCACGCATTGAAGATGTGGAGGCACGGCCTCATGGGAAGGAAATTCCTTCTGAAGACAGGAAATATGAGTCTGAAGTATTTATTCAAGCAACTAGATCTGAATTCTAGGAAAGATAGATGGTTGGATTTCCTTAGCGAGTACCATTTCAAGATAAATCATATTAAGGGAAAAGAGAACAAGATTTTTCATGCTTTGATTCGACGAACTCATATGATATATGAGGTGACATTAAGTCAAACTGATTTGGATTTGCACAAGAGGATTAGAACGACTAACAGAGTTGACCCTTTCTATGTAGAAATCCTCAAGAAAGTCCAAGAGGACAAGTTTTTTCAACAACAAAAAGAGTACAAGGTAGACGAAACATGACTTCCATGGTCCAAAGAGAGATTGTACATTCCAAAAGGAGGGGACATTCGGTCCATCATCCTCACAGAATTTCATCGGACACCCTACTCAGGACATCCGGGATATCAAAAGATGATATCCACCATTAAGAGCACTTTTTCTGGCCTAAGTTAAAGTCAAACATTGCATTGTTTATCGCAAAATGTCAGGAATGTCAGTTGGTCAAAGTTGAGCACCAGCATCCTTCGGTATTGTTGCATACACTACCCATTCCGGAATGGAAGTGGGAAGTCATTAGTATGGATTTTATCACAGATCTACTGACAAGTAAGAAACAGAATGATTCTATCTTTGTAGTAGTTGACAAATTGTCAAAAGTAGCACACTTCATTCTAGTGAAGTTGACCTACAAGGAAGTACACATTACCGATATCTTCTTGAAGGAGATATTTAGATTTCACAGGATATAAAAGGCAATCATCTCGGATCGAGATGCAAAGTTTACCAAAAAAATTTGGAGATATGTATTCTCCGAATTAGAGACGCAATCAAACTTTAGCACTGCTTATCACCTGTAGACAGATGGGAAGACAGAAAGGGTAAACCATATTGTTGAGGACATGCATCCGATGTATGTCATGAACAACCCCACTAAGTGGGAAGACTACCTACATCTTACAGATTTTGAGTATAACAACGGTTACCAGACTTCTGCCAAGATGAGTCCCTTTGAGGTACTCTATGGACGGAATTGTAGAACACCAGTTAATTGGGATAGCCCGGTGGATTGGCTCATGTTAGGGCCTGATTTATTAAAGGACTTGGAACAGTTGGTTACCAAGGTCTAGTTGAACCTTAAAGAAGCACAAGACCATGAGAAGAGCTACGCAGATAAGAAAAGAAAAGATAAATATTATCAAATAGGCAACAATGTCTACTTGAAAGTAAAATCAAAATGGAGCTCGTTGAGCTTGGGAAGGTGCGGTAAGTTAGCAACTAGGTTTTGTGGACCCTTTGAAATAATGGCCAAGAGAGGGCCAGTGGCATATGAACTAGCATTACCTGCGCACATAATAGTCCATAATGTTTTCCATGCATCATTATTAAAGAAATATGTTTATTATAATAAACATGTGGTTGATTGGTCCTTATTATAGGTGGAACCTGAAGGGGAGTTTTCCCCTAAACCTATTCATATATTGGACAACAGTGCAGCTTAGGAAGTGCACCATAGTCCAGTTGAAAGTGCAATTTAAGCACTTCAAAGCTGAGGAGGCTACTTGGGATAATGAAGCTACCATGACAAAGTCTTACCCCACCTTGTTTCATGATTTCATTCCGAGTCCCTAGAACACCAAGGACAATGTTGTTTGAAGTGGGCACGGATGCAATATCCTGAATTTTTGACTAAACAATTATAGGCATGAGCCCCATTGATTATGATGCTNATATATATGTTTTCCTATGTTGGGCATGGACCCTGAAGCACATCATTGATGAGATGTTTTTTGTTGAGCGAGGAGCTCTGAAGCACATGGGTAAATTGATGTTTTGTGTTGAGCAAGAACCTTTGGAGCACATGAGTACTTCTTTTTGTGTGGAGTGAGAAGCTTTGGAGCACATGAATCTTGAGACATTTGTGTTGAGGATGAAGCTTCGGAACACATGAAAAGATAATTTGGAAGTGTTGGGAATAAGCCTTGGAGCCTTCCATGTTGATGTTGAGCATAAGCTCTGGAACATCGGATCCTTGGCCATTGTATCCCTAGGTGTATCCTACAAGTACATTTTAATCAGTGTTGAGCGAAGAGCTCTGGAATTGCACTAAGTTTGTAAATCCCTATTTTTAGAATCGAGTATGGACTCTGGTAAGCGTTAGGAGTTACTAAAAAGAATTAATGATTCCCAAGTGAAAATGACTCTAGAAAAATATTGATCTTATCTGACTTATTTATAAGTGATTAAATGAAATTTTGAATTTATGTATTCTCATAAAGTACTGAATAACTACCATGTTATACCAGGGAATCCAACATGCAAAGATGCATAGACTTTCCTAGCCTAGTAGAACTAACCATCTACCTGGTGAACTTAATGAAGAAAGTGTTGTAAGTCTAGAGATCACAATATGTGATACCCTAAGACAAATGTTACCAAACAATATATTATTATATATTTTTAAACATAGTATGTATAAAGAGTACACATGGTAGTAATATTAATAATGTAAGAAAGAAGGCAAAGTTCCATCTATTACTATTGTTACTAATATAAAAATTAAATAGTACAATATGTATACAAGTCTAGTTAGGAACTAGTTGAAAGTTCCTAAGTTAAAATATTAAAAGTACAAAATTAAATAAAAAGGGTTAAATCAAGAAATGAAGTGATTCTTCATTTAACTTCACCTGTGACTAAAAAGTATGTCTTTAAATTCCCAAGCCAAAGAGAGGCTTGGGGATCTCTTCCATCTTTTTGGAGTCATTATTCTGCCTAATTATTCTCAAGAGAGTTCTCGGATAACATTTTCCTGTGAGGAAAAAGGAGAACTGATCCAGACCTGATATACTAGTTGGGGCAGCCTTATCTTTGGATCTCTAAGCTACTTGCATGTTCAAAACCAGGTTGGGGGGATCCGGATTGAAATCGGGAACGGTTACGGGTCATGTTTAGGTGGAACGTGGTAGTTCCCAAGTGATTTCATCATCTATACAGAGGTCATATCTGCCTACAAATTGTTAATGTTGGGTAATTGAGTGTGTAGGATTCAGCCATTAGAAGAGCTTCAATTTATAGGTATGAGGTTCTTGATTGCCTATTTCATTTTCTAGAATAAGAGCTCACTAGATTATGCAAGCATTTATATTATACTTTCTAACCCTATGTTCCTTGTTTTCCTGTCAAATTGTTTTAGGGTTTACATTTTTCATTATAAAACCTAGGCTGTAATTTAATTCTTGTTTAAATATTTATCAAGGGTTTTGTACTTTTAGTTTTACTTATGTATTGTCTTTTACTGCTTAAACTTTGCTTTTCCTACAACCTAGGAATTATTTCTAGTAAGTACTTATTTGTTCATTTACCTATGTACTCTGCTGACAAATTTCATATTGTCAGCAGAGCCATGTTATAAATAAAAGACTAGTTTAGATCTAAGCTTAAATTAAAATCTAGATATAAATTACCATTAACTAAATATAATAAATAGAACCTAACGAATATATTATCAGGTATAAAACATAAAAGAAATTATAACTTAGCAACACTATAAACAAATCTAAGAATAATCATAAAACCAAATTAGTATAAGCTAAGATAAAAACCAGCGAAGACCTCACAAGGTCTGCATCATTATAATCCTACTAAGAACTAGATTAAAGAATTAAACATTTTGCAATTATCAAATACTATCATAAATCAAATCAACAGTCCAAATATCGAGACCATCTCATGGTCTGTAAATTATATTATTACTATCAACTATAACCATGAATTCGATATACAAAATATAAATTATACATCTAAATAACACATTGCTTAAACAACCAATCAAATCCTTAAATAACAATGAACCATAACAAAAATCACAAGCCATAAACAAAAGTCTCTGCATAAATAAAAATAACCATAATATCATTTACAAAACCATTTACAAACAAACATAATAGCATTTATAGTAATCAATTAAAGACCCAATAGTATTCACAGTATTCATTAAAACCAGCGTAATTACATAGATGACACAAGATCTTTCTTGGGGGCATTAAAGCCCAAATCGTATCCATACAAATCTAAAAACTCACCCATACAAATGCCCCAGGATCGAATCCTATAAGGGTCTTTTAGTAATTTACAAATACATGCTATATGATTTATACGCAGGCTACATTTAAAATATAAAATCTCTACATAGTGGTCGAAAGACATAAATCAAAATACATACATGGTAATCTATTGCCCTTGGCCATTTATTATAATAACCAATAACCCAAAACTATTTCAACCCTGACAACGTTAACAACAATGACGATTTGCTAATCGTTGGGTTATAATACAGACAACCCCCACTTCTTATTTCATAATACATAACGAAAATCGTAAACAGTAAACAAGCTTCCACAGCTACAAAGGAAAGAAACTCCAATGCCATACAGCATGTCCCAAGCCTTAACATTGTCACATAAGTCATCCATAAAACCAATGCATACAACGAATGCAAAATCCACACAGTCCAGGATTTTAACAACCATTGAAATCGACGCAGCATAAAAACATAAACATACTCTTTATAAATCCATCACCAAGTTTACACAGTTGTTACCATCAACGATTGCACCATTGAAAGCAATGGTGCTACCCATTGCATTAACATAACTCAAAACAAAAATTACAAAATACATAGATCCTGTCAAAGGTTTACCCAGGCTCTCTTCGCTTCCCATATTTTCCATTTAATTTACATTCAATTACATTGTAAGCTCAAGCCCAGAGGCAATCGAAACCCCATGACAAAAACCCCTAATTCTATCGCTTTACAAAACACTGAGCTCATTCTAGACACAGTCAAACCCCAACCCCAAATGCATCCATGGAAACCATACTCAAGCAATTACAACCACAATGATTCTCATCTCTTTCATAACCTTTAAGCAAAAGGAGGGACAAGTTTGCACTTGTACAAAATAGGCTTACCCGAATGGGTATGTCCTTTCCCACAATGCTATCCACAAGCCACGAATCCTAATCCTTTTCTATACTCTGGAACCTACAAACACAAAGTGAAAAGAACGTGAGAAGTATGTGATGTAAAACCAACTGAAACCACAAATGATGCTAAAAAACATAGAACGATCACATACCTATCAAAGCCACTGAAATCACATTCTTCATACTTTTCAAGAACCGAGTGCAAGCAGCGAAGCTGCGAATGACCAAACCCAAAGGTTGAGCCAAGCCCTAAGCTAGGTTGCCACATTTACCGATGCACATTAATAGCGCCACCATGTTTTCCATTAAATTCCTCCAAACTCAAAACCCTATAGTTCATATGTGATACATCATCATATAAGTCCATTCTTTGTGATATGTATAAAACCATTATGCATCGTTTAAACTTAGGCTATAATCCCTAAGACCATGGCATATGAAATATTTCATGGAACGTTTAACCCATAGGTTTTACCATGTTTTATAAATACTAACTTTTAAAATTATATAGTAAGAAGATGGTAGGGCATATCCAAGTCATAAAACAATTGCACCATGATAATTAAGGGTCTAGCAAATAACAAGTCTGAGTCACGCAAATAGTAAGTGCAATGGTGACCTCATCACTATCATAAAGACCATAAAGATAATAATAACAACTAGTGAAATGTCACTAGGATAGGGCTGTGAATGTGAGTGCTATTTTTCCAACAATCAGTACCTTTCATTAAGCTATATAAACAAGTTATATGTCACCAAGTATACCTGCACATAAATGGGACAAGAATGCCTTAGTTAGACAAAACTAAGTAAGCCTGTTGCGTCAAGTAGAAACTATTACCTATTGGGGTTATAAGGGAAAGTAGTCCCGCCACTCCACCCCTTTGTTTCCAAGAACAAAGTTAAGTGGGAACTATGTATATGACAGTAAGCACATGCTATAAATAATGAAGTATGTAAACAAGTAACTAAATTACACATCAATGTGTAACCAATGTACAAACAATAATCAACCTCATAGCAATGTAAGTAACATATTAATAACTGCATTGAGAAATATGGAAATAGGATGTAAGAATAGCTTATGACAAAACAATAGTACAATCAGAGTATGACACATTTTGCAAATATCAATTAATGTCCAGCACAGGTAGTTTTGACTAGCCTAATAAAAAAAACTATTTTCAATTTTTGGGGACATTACAGCCTATGATTAAGGAATTTGATGCTATCAGGTGGTTTTGAGTAATAATATGCACATATATTATGGTCTTGGAAATGATACTCTATAGGAGAATACCATGTATTTGGTTCTTAAGAAACCATTTGTGCATCCAAATCCATTAATAATGGTAGAAATAACCACACATGACTTCACAAGGTACCCATGGAATTATATATCAAAGACCTGGGGGCTTGGGTCCTAGGACATGATCAAGGGAGGAGACATGTACGTCTAATCCTAAAGTAATATTTTATCCATTAGGGCTAATAAGGTTTCCCCCAACAACCACACATGGCCTTCTTAGGGCATCATTACATTATGGTTGAGGATGTTAATTCCATTAGGTTATTTTGAGTAGTACTTACATGTGTCAAGACCTTGGGAATGGTGTTTGAGAGAAGAAGACCATTAATTTTGCCCTAAATAAATTGTTGAGGTATTCAAAGCCATTAAAAATGCCTCAAGGAAACATGTATGAATTTATAGGGGTGTCTATGGAACTATGTATCTACGTTTCTAGCCTTGGGGCCTTTGACATGGTCAATGGAGGAAACTTGTACTTCAGTCACTAAAGGAATCCTCTATCCATCAAATACTAATGAGGTTATCTCCATTAATGGTACATGGTCTCCAAAGTGCATTATTGGCATATGATTGAGTTTTTTAGTTCCGTTAGGTGTATTTTAGTAGTATGTATATGTCTCAGGGAACTAGAAATGAAGTTATAGGGAATAATAGCATGCCTTTGGCCTTAAAGAAATCATTGAGGAATTAAACTCCATGAACACTTCCTTAAATCCCCATGCATGACTTCGTGGCGGTATTTATAAGGCTGTGCATATAGGTATTGTGGCTCTGGAGCCTTGGATATCATTATTGGAGGATACCTAAACCTTGGGCTCAACTAGAATCTTCCAAACATATAGGGCTAAGAAGGTTGCCTCCACATATGACAAATGTCCTATTGAGGGAATCATTGGCATATGATTGAGGATGTTGATGCCATTAGGGATCATTGAGAATTATTTAGGTTACATAGGTCCTTGGCAATGGAATTCTATGGAATAATACCATGTCCTTGACCCTAAAGAAACCATAAATCCATCCATAGCCATGAACAATACCTTATATCATGACACAAGAATTCGCATGGGTATCCATGGTGTTATCTCTCTATGACTTGTGGTATTTCATCCTTGAACATTGTTAATCGAGGAGTCATGAAGCTTGATCCCTACAACAATATTTTAGACATCTTGTAATAAGAAGGTTTCATCCACCAATAACACATGGGCTCCTAAGGGTGTCATCGTCCTATGATTTTTTATGTATGTACCATTTGGTGGTTTTGATCCATATGTAGAAGGCCCTAATTCCCTAAAAGAATAATGTTCCTTTGTATATAACGAAACCATGAAACTATGAATGCAAGGAAATATGTATCCAAGTCCAAACCCCTTAAATGCCTTTACCACTAAAGAAATATTTTGGGAATCTAAGTCTAAACATGACACCTAAAATCACCACACGTGATTTCATGAGGTTATTATTCATCTATAAGTAGGGATATTTGTTCCCTTATGATGCTTTATAACTATCTATGGGTCTTAGGGAGCTAGAGATGGTTGGGGTAGGAAAATTAGGCTTATTCCCTAAAGGAATCTTCTAGGATTCCAAGGTCATGATTAACACCTAAAATCATCATACATGACATCCTAATGATATGTGTATCTTAGAGTGTTAATATGTGTGTCAATAAGGGTTTTTATGTTATTAGGGTTCTGGACTTGGATAAAGGAGAATACTTGAGGTGAAAACTATAAAAGAAGCTCTATAAATCAAAGGCTATGAATATTGACTCAATGCACCAAACATGATGTATCAATAGTATTCATGATTTATGAGCGGGGATATTGATGCCATTAAATGTTTGGTAGGACTAGGTTTAGATATTGAGTCTTTTCACATGGTTCAAGGAGGAATACATGTGTAATAATTTTATACGATTGTAGCACAAGAAAAAACAAAAAAAATCATTCAATTTAAGTAGAGATTCTTTAAAATTTCCTTCCAAAGATAATTGCAGGAAATATTACAAGAAAAAAGTAAAAAAATGAATCTTAGATGATATATTCATTTGAATATCCATTTAGATTCTTAGGAATTTGTTATGAAAGATTTTTTTTGAAACAACTCCAATAGTAGCTCGTAAGTAGATTACTAGCATCCCAAATGGAAATATCAATCAATTGAAGGCAAGGTCATCATAGAGAATTGGAAATGAAAATTTTGTTGTTCATGGAAATCGTAGAGTAT
Source organism: Pseudotsuga menziesii (assembly GCA_001517045.1). Lineage (NCBI taxonomy): Eukaryota > Viridiplantae > Streptophyta > Pinopsida > Pinales > Pinaceae > Pseudotsuga > Pseudotsuga menziesii. Next base: position 420,043 of record LPNX010252025.1, on the reverse strand, counting down.
GAAGAAACATATAACATTGAAATCACTATTATTTCAAGGTGATTTATGCTATCTAGATAGTCCACATAATTCATTTTACAAGCTAAAAAATAGGAGACTCTCTTTATTTGATTTTAATGTCACCTCCTTAATAATTCGAGAGCAAATTATGTGGGGGTCTTCCATTTCTTAATAATCTTTTTAAACACTCTATGAATTAATTATGAATGATGATAGTTATATGCCATGATCACAAGACTATAGAAACACATATTTAGGCTATACACTTCACCCCATAGTATTATATTACATAAGTATGTTAGGAATACACATTTGAATTCACTAATGGGTCATTTCCAAGGTGGTACAACTTTATTGTTATTAGAGTAACCAACAAATACTTATGGGTATAGTCCATATTGAAATAGACAATGATATGTGAAGTTTCGTTCCTCCTACACACTAGGGTTTGGTGGAAACTTGTGTTCATGACACACCCATGAATTCTTGCAAAGAAAAATTATAAAATCTAGCATTGTTATCATAAAACCGTGTAACTAGCGCATAACTACTCAAGTACACAATAACAAAATGTGGTATTGTATATAATGATCAATACAATGACACCATATGTGCAACATATCCACCATGTATGCAAACGGTTTTTTTGAAGTTCCCATACTTCCTAGTAATAAAATAGTACTATATGGCAATAAAATAAATTATCATAGATCCCTTCTAATCTTGATAATTTAATCATTGACACATTTGTACTTTAATTTTTTTTATCCCTGGATGTGCTCAATACATCAGGAGTTTCAAAAACCAAAGTAAATCCTTCTTAACTATATCATGCCTAGGGAAGGACCAAATCACCTAAGGTGCAACCATATTTTATATTGAAAAAACTTGAGGACACCATTGAACCTTAAGATATTTGATAATTTACTAAGTATAATAAATCCATAGCTAAGATGTTATAATTAGAATAACTTAATTAGTTTTTAAAATAAAATACAAAATGTTAGATCAATCTTTGAGATCCTATCTTATTTTTTGGCATATTAAAATAGATAGTGATCTATATTATTTCAATTATCTATAAACTATTTCCAATTATACATTTTTTTTATTGTTTAAAAGTTTTTAAATTTATCTTAAAAAATAAAAGATATTTCAATCATTATCTAAAAATTACTTTCAATTATAAATTTTTAAATATATTAATATAAAAATTAAATATTTTTAATAATTCCTTTGTTGTCAAGAATATTTAAATTATAATGTTATTTTTTATTTTAATTCATGATACATATCTTAAAAATGTACTTTATGATACAATAATGAGTACATCCCATCAATTGTTTAACTATCCAAAGTGATGGTGAAGAGTTATGCTTGACTTTTTATATGGGCATTTGTTATCTATTTAATTAAAAATTCCATAAACAACCATTTTTTATAATTAGTTACTTAGAGTTTATAACTATATTTGTAGTAGTTTCTCTTTCTTGTCATAGACACATTCACATTTTTACCATTAAATTATATATTTTTGTTTCTTAAATGTAATCATTTCATTTTTGTAAATGATTGTTTTGGAAACTTCAATAAATCATTTTGATAAAGAGAAATTTCATTTTTCCTCTATCTCAAAATAAGAAAAGTTACATTGATCACTAAAATTGCTGATATAAGATTGGAAACTTAAAGAAAATGACAAATACAACTCATTTTCCCTCCATCTTAAAAAAAGAAAAATTACATTGATCCCTAAAATTGTTGATACATGATTAGCAGCTTTGAAAATATTTTCGAGAAACTCATTTCCTTTACCAAAAATTACACTAATCACTAAATTTGTTGATAAGTGATTGGAAACTTTGAAAAATATGCCAATGAAAACTCATTTCGCCATGTAAAATCATATATGCATATTTTTTTATTGCATTCAAGATTTAAATTTTTTAATTGCATTCCAAAAATATTACTACACAACTATTTTTTATTAATTTAATAGGTTTTTTTTGTTTATTTCTTACTAAGTTAATGTTTTTTTTAATAGTGAATAGAATTCTATGTTCTAGGTGGAAGAGAACGAATAAATTTTTTTTGTATCATCTCGAAAGCCAGAAGTGCATGGTAAAAGAGGTAAATATTTCTTATTGGTTTTTGAACTAATATTGTTATGGATAACTCAAATTTTGTAGTGTCAACATATATGAAAAAAATAATATTTTTTTAACTCTTTTTTTTTGTTTTTCTAAGTGCATGTTGGTATGAGACAAGAAGGTGGACAAAGCAGAACTATGTCAGAGCAAAAGAATTTTGAGTCTGGTTTTATGCCCCTTGTTGCAGCGGCATATAAAAAATTTCAATGTCTCAAAAGGGTAGAGAAGAAGCTCGAGCCTGGTTTTATGTCTCTGGTTGCATCCACCATCTCAAATATTTACTACCTAATTTCTTGTGGCTACTACATAATTCTTGTGGTCACAAATATTTATGTGGAATAAAATATTTACATTTGAGCAACCGATTCACGAAGTCTAAGAAGCACCTCTTGTTGATTCATAGCAGTTGGAATGGTATAATTGTGTTTGTATGTATTGTTGCTTACCAAATTTAAGTAGAGGATTTTGTCATCACAACCAGTATTGTTGCTTACCAAATTTAAGTGTGGGAATTTTTGCCATCACCTTGTCAAGATCGAATAGATTTATATGAATGAAAAAGATTTTATATTTTAATTGGACTACACATTGTAATTTTTTAAATTAATGTTTTATTTAATATAATTTGGATGTACATATGGAATGAGAATAAATATGATTTTTTTAATATGTTATAAAAAATTAAATTATCGAAAAATAAATTATTAGTTTTTTATCTATTTTATATTAAATAAACTACCACTAGTAACTTATCATTATATTTATAATCCCATCCCATCGGAGTATATAATTAATATGTTCAATAAGTTCATGTAATAAATATTATAAATGATTATTTTAATCATTATTTATTTTGAAGTTATTAATTGTAAACGAATTAAAACAACACTATGATTCATATATAATATAATGATATAATGAATTGTTTAATTTTTTTATCATGAATTAAAGTCACACAATAAAATTACCAACTTTATGTCCATTGCCATTAATAAAAATAAATCTTAAATTATTAATTAGTATTAGGTTTTGTTATTAAAAAAAAAAAAAATCTTTTACTAATTAGATTTTGGTTTTGTTATTAAAAAAGAAAAGATAATTATTCTTATTAAGAATGAAATTCATAATCAAAAAATTGTGTTGATATAATTATTTTATTTCTCTAAATATTCACCACTCACAATTGTTGTTTATATTAAACTTTATATGGCATTATAAAAAACCTATTGTTGTTTATATTAAACTTTATATGTCATTATAACAAACCTCTATACAAGCACAACCTCCACTTTTGCACCACTATTTGAAAACTAGGGGGTTTCTTAATCCTTCACAAATAGCGGTGCTAATGTGGGGCTAAAATACCATTTTTCTTGTAGTGTTAGTAAAAGTTAGCAGAGAGAGAGAGAGAGAGATAATATGATTCCGCATTCCAAAAAAATTGTATAGGCCAAGTTTGTGTAGAAGAGGGAAGTGAGAAATAAAGTGAGTTATAGAGTAATATGTCAAGTTTATCATGTGGAAGATGTAAGTAATGAGATGTTGAAGCCTTTAAAAAGGGTGGGCAAGTGTACTTATCCATTTCAAGCATTTTGATACCATTGCATGAAAAAATGGTGGGTGGAAAGTATTTTCTTGATGTGTAATCATCACACTGGCCGAGAGTGAGAGTGAGGTGTTGGACATTATTTTTTGCTACAATCCTCACCCATTTACATATGCTTTGGAAACTAAATTTACGTTGAACATAATACCCACAGAGAAGGTGAAAATGTTTTAGGTCTAAGGAATACATAAGCAAAATGTTGGAGATAATATTCTCCATTCTTGCATTCATGACCGAATCCACTAAGATAAATTCAAAATCCTCATCATCGTCATGAAAAAGTAGGTGTTGGGGAATTTGGGTGTAGAGAAATATCCATCTGTGAGAAAGAAGAGAGCATTTGATAGCCTATATAATCAAGAGCATAGAAAGGATGGAGTATACTTCCATATTTCAGATCCTCAAGAATAAATATGGTGCACTTTCGATACTTATGATGATATATGACAAGTGAGAGCACCATAAGAATAAAAGGATAAACAAATGATGTTATGGATGTCATAGTGAGTAGAGAAATGGTGTCTGAAGAAGAGAATGTCAAATTTAAATGCATGGGGATTGGAGTAGACTACTAGATAGTTGAAAGGAATATATGTTGGCTTGACATGGATTATGATGAATAGATAAGGGGTTGTGGTCAAGTGTAGTTGGATTATTTGGGGAGTGAGAGAGAGATCAAAAGGATTTAGTACAAGAGTTAGGGGCAAGGGATATAGATAGAGAAGAGGGGGTGGGGGTTATGGGTTTCGGGAGGAACTTAGGGTTATTAGAGAGAAAGTGGGGTATAGGTGCATATCCTGGGTATTTTGGTTAGAGAGAGAAAGAGGGGAGAAGACAAAGAGAGAGAGGAGGAGGAGGAGGAGGGATAGAGGTTAGGGGGAATATGGGGGGATATATAGAGAGACAAAGGAGGGGGTTGTTAGTGGTAGGGGGTAGCAAGTGGCTGTCTCATGCCATACATGAAAAGGGTTCCATGTTTGAATGTAATCTTGGGAAACTACAAATTGACAGATGACTTCTATGTGGTAGATTTGGCAGACACTAATGTAGTTTTAGGAGTTCAATGGATTAGTACTTTGGGAACGATCTCATAGAACTATCAAGCCATGGAGATAGGATAGGGATGTGTGTGTGAGAGAGAGAGAA
>LPNX010252025.1:132318-413960 GCA_001517045.1 Pseudotsuga menziesii | reverse complement strand
TATATATATATATATATATATCTATATCTATATATATATATATATATATATATACAGAGAGAGAAAGAGAGAGAGAGAGAGAGAGAGAGAGAATGTGTTATATTTTTATCATTCAAGCTAGCATTATCTTAGGATCTTTAACTAAGAGAATAACAAGCACATCAATCAAACATAAGAGACATGAACACAAAGGTTTTGCTTGGGGAAACCATAAAGAAGAAAACCCTACAACTTCCTTAGAGATAGAATCAGAACCAAAAGAAAAATCACAAAAATAGTAAGATGATCTCATGATAGCTGCAGTATCTCTCTCTCTTATCCTAGCAACAACTTCTCTCTCAGTTGTGCACTACAACTAAGTGAATGTGTGATAAATAGAGAGGCTCACTCTCTATTTATACTAATTCCCGACTTGACAATAACTCACTAGGGTCGACTTATCTAGGAGAGTCTTATAACCTTAGAACCCCACAACTACGGGGACTTTAACCCTTGATCAATAGGAGGGTTACCCACAATGAATTTACATGACTTGTTTACATTATTGAATCTTTCGATAAGAACATCGGGGCATGACATGACTCAAATACATTACATAAACTTCCCGAAATAAACAACGAGGTACAATACATAAGATATACAAGTGAATATAATCTAAAGTTACAAATACATCAACACTCCCTATTAACTAGGAAGGTATTCTCTCGACACAATTTATCAACACAAGTCTTCTTCTCTGTATCATCTAGATTATCTTCATCTTCAAGTCATCTTCATCTTTAAGTCATCTTCATATTTAAGTCATCTTCATCACTAGATCTGGATCATCACTGGATCTGGATCATTACTGGATCATCATCACTGGATCTAGATCATCACTAGATCTGGATCGTCACTAGATCATCACCGCTGGATCATCACTAATCATCATCACGGGTGCTATCTCTCGATTCTTCTCATACAAGAAGTTCTATAGAGCCATCCCTTTCTCATGTTGGTTGTAGGCCTAGCCTCCAAGTAGGTATTCATCTTCTTCAGCACTTATATCTGTCCCAATCAGAGAGGCCTGCCCAACACTTACATCTGACCATGGGATGAACACATCGACCATGTAAGAAAGGCATGCCCAACACTCACATCTGACCATGGGATGAACACATCAACAATGTCAGAAAGGCCCATCACTTATATCTTACCATGGGATCAACACATCAACCATGTAAGAAGGGCTCAGACTTATATATTACCATGGGATGAACACATCAACCATGTAAGAAGGGATCAATACTTATATTTGACCATGGGATGAACACATCAGCCATGTCAAAAGGGCTCTACACTTATATATGATCATGTGGAATGAACACATCCCACAGTCACATAAAAATGGCTCTCAGTGCCAGACTGAAATTCCTGGTAACTGACAAGATGCCTCCATTCTCCTACAGAATATCCTCTCAGCACTTAAGCTGGTATTCATTCCCACACTGAACTTCCTGGTAACTGACTAGGTGCCTCCATTCTCCCAGAGAATGGCCTCCTAGCACTTAAGTTGAGCTTCAGTCCCAGACTGAAATTCCTAGTAACTGACTAGGTGCCTCCATTCTCCTAGAGAATGGCCTTCAACACTTATATCTAATCATGTGGGAACACATCCCACAGTCACCTCAGAATAGCTCAACACTTACATCTGACCATGGAAGGAACCAATCCTCTCACCATGTCATAATGCCTCACAGACTCATCACTTCCCCTTGGAGGGAACCTCGATATGGAGAACACCAAGCTTCTCCCTGAAGGACTCAAACTTCACTCTAGCCAATGGATTAGTCAACACATCAACTATATGTTCATCCATCGCAACATATTGGAGCTTCCCTGCTCCTCTTTGTACCATATCCCTGATATAGTGGTATTCAATATGCTTCAACTTGTCATGGAACATCGGGTTCTTTGAAAACATCACACAATTCTGGTTGTCGCAATATATACAAGTAGCATCCAACTGGAGATCAAATAAATTAGACATTAGCTTCCTGAGCCATACTGCCTCACAACTAGCTAAGCAAGCTATGACATACTCTGCTTCAGCTGTACTCAGTTCCATGCAATATTGTTTCTTGCTAAACCAAGAGATCACACCTGATCCCATACTGAAGCAACACCCTAAAGTGCTCTTTCTATCGATGGCACTTCCTGCCCAGTATGAATAAACATAACCTTCCAGGTTAGTCTTATGATTAGCCTTATACTTGAGCCCATAATCAATTATACCCTTTAGGTACCTCAGAATATGCTTTGCAGCAATCAAGTGAACATGTCTCGGATCTGTCAGGAACAAACTCAAGGTGTTCACAACAAAGAAAATATCTAGTCTCGTATCCGTCAGGTACATCAACGACCCAATCATCTGACGATACATCATGGCATCAACCGACTCAGATGAAGTATCACTCAATAGCTTCAGGTTCGATGCCATAGGTGTGGTCATGGCCTTGCAGTCCATCATCCTAAATCTCTTCATGATCTCTACTACATACTTCCCTTGTCCGAGGGAGATTCCATCTGCATTTTTCCACACCTCCATGCTGTTGTAAAGGAAAGTGTCCTATGGCTAGGGTTTAAGAGGCCATCAATGTACTCGGGTTGAAAGAGAGATGCACAATGTTCAGCAAGCATACAACAGCAAGTTTCAGAGATGAGAAAGATCCACACTTGATTAACTGAAGGCTGGTCGAAGCTTTCTCTTCAATCCTCTTCTTGCTCCTCTCGCTCCAAGAGACCTGCAAAACAAGTTATACCTTCCTCAAACCATTATGACCACATATAAGACAATGATAATCAAATGAATATAAACAAATGACCTGAATAACATTATAATATGATCATAAACAGAGATTCAATCACACATTGAACAATGATTTGGGAAGAAGAAGGACATCAAATCTTTATTAATCTTGAAAACAAGTACAAGTATACCTTCTCTTCAAGTTTGGCACCTCACGAAACCTTGATCTGGTTTTGCTGCTTCTCTTCTCCAAAGAACTCAGCCTCCAAGCTCTGCAACACAAGGGGAAGACCTCCAGGGCAAAGGTGTGGGCAAAGAGAGTCCCAATTCCTCCAGCATAACAATGCATAAATTCCAAGTCCCCTCTCATGGACCTCCCTACCTCTATTTATATGGATGAAATAAGGTAGGTCGAAGGTTAGAGAAGTTACAACAGTTAAGGAAATTCAATTAAATGAAATAACTAATCTCCAATTAACTCATGTTTTTATGTTTTAATGTTGAGAAACACATACGCGGGTCTGTAGTAGAGCAACCTGCGTATGATACGCGACTATGCCTTAAGGAGAGTCGGGTATACACAAAAAAACACATTTTAAGGGTATTTCTGGGAATTTTCAGACTTTGGTGTCTTCTGGAAAGTTTTATCTAACGGAAATACCTTTCCAACAGTGCAGACACGAGGTCAAACAAAGTTACAAAACTCAATATATGGGTCCTCAAAGATAGGTGTTTTTTCAGTGACTTTCATGAAGTGCCGACATGCGACGAAATCATGGAAAAGTGGTCACAGGCAGAGATGTGTCATTTTGGGCTATAACAAATGCCCCCTAATGTGTGAGGTTAGAGGGGAAGACGATAGCCGAAATACATTATAAAGGAAACAGCTGAGTATGGAGAGAGCAGAGAATCCAAGATCGAAAGGCTCGAGTGAAGGTACCTGTAAGAGAGATAAATGTCAGAAAACTGATCTCTGGGACATACACGTCCATAGACAAATCATCGCCATAAAGATACAGGCAGATCCAACATATGTATAACTGATGAAACTATCATGGTCGCTCAATATTCAAAAAGGCACCATATCAAATCTAAAGGAGTCATGGCCACAAATGAACAAGGTGGATCCATACTCAACAATCGATCATAGCCACAAAAATACAAGGTGGATCTATGTCTCAGCAAAATGTCATATAAAGTATAACAAGGTCTTGCGCAACTTGGGTAATAGAAAAATATGACAATGCTACTATCGACCCCAAGGTCTTCAATCCAAACCGCCCAAAAAAGGTACAAATCCTAACCATGCAAATAAAGGAGCTGAAGTCGAACATGGAGGAAACCGTTTGATTACCGGTCAATAATGAGAACCATTAACAAACGCGAGGGAAACCACCATTAATGAAAATGGTCCCCAAGGTACCTAGTACATTCTAACAAGTGTGATTACAAGGACTTGAAGTCAAACACTTGAAGAATCCATCGACTAGGAAACATTAAGGTATCCCCACTACCCAATAGCGAGGGAAATTGCCATTGAGGACAACAATTCCCAAGGTACTGTCATAAAACTCTAAATCTCTGTCCCAGAGCAAGATGTGTTGCAGTCGATAGGAAGAGATCCATTGGAAGGAAGGCATTAAGGAATCCTTCATCATCCAACACGAGGTAAGTCAAAGACTAATTGGATCTGGAATTGGTACTGAATTTCACAAAAAGGACCGCTGAAGACATGATGTAATGAACTGATACCAGGGAATGGCTGACACAAAAGGTCAAGGCAACTGCAGAATGGCCGACAAAGGTTTAATCCTTGAACAGTGAGCATGACACAAAAAGTGACTTAGGCAGATTTTGACACAAAATAGGACCAATGACACAAATCTACAATGTAGGAGACATTGACATATTCCCCATATAATTGGAAAAGAGACCAACTGGAGGAGTAAGAAAACTCTGAATCAGGATAAGGTCAAAAGACTAGGACCCAACTGTTGAGAGACTCAAAACTGGTGCTTTGTTCAAGGAAACAAGACTTGCTGCCATGATGTAAAAAGACATGGAAATAAACCTTCCCCTTCCCTTCTTTCTTGTAAAGGTTTAACGAGTCCAAGAAAGAAAACTCGAGACCATCTTCATTTTTGACAAGCTCGAAGAAAAGAAAGAAGAATGCTTGATAAGGCAGTGCTTCATGGATTTTACGAGCCCGAACTAGTACATGCTCGATGGTGTTTTCCTAGTTTAGAGAGTCTGAAAACACCAAAGAAGATTCCAGGGGGGTCCTTTTGAGGCCGAAAAAGCATAAAACAAACCAAAGAAGAACTCTCTTAACTTCCGAAGAAGAAAAGGCGCACCTTTTTAATACTTAGTCAGGAAGGTCCGAAAAAGGTTAAATTACCACCTACCCAACGCTCCTTCAAAAGCAGCATATACAGCCTGAGTTTTACAAGTGTGAAGGAAGGCAAGATCACTCGAAAAGATCCATTTGATTACGAGAAATGGAGCTTACAACAATAAACTTGATGATTTGTTCTTTATGGTTTAACGAGCATGACAAAGACATCAAGTACACTCAGAATCTTTTTCATGTTTTGGTCCAGAGCACGAAAAAGAGAAAACTAAGCTCATACGGGGGGTTCCTTTTCCGTAAGTTTAGTCCCTCAGGTCCGGAAAAGAGATAAACCTATGCCTGAGAATACTCTTCTCAATTCAGTAGAAAAGAGAGTGATCCTTTCTCGTATTATTCCACATGGTCCAAGAAAGAGATAACCTACCACCAATGTGGATGCCCATTCACATATTCTTAACGAGCCTGAATGGACAAGTTTACTCGGCAGTCAAGTCTATTTTGAGGAGTCAGACTTGGGCCTAAAGAAACTCATAATCTTTCCCGTGAAGTTTTAACGAGTCCAGAAAAGTCAACTCGTGGCCTCCTTACTGTTTTTAACGAGCTCCAAGGAGAGCAGAAAGAATGCTCTAAATGAGAGGAGACGAGTGTCATAAGCAGGAGAAACTAGTTCCAAGCGCAAGGAACAAACCTATCCATAATGCAAGGAAAGTGAGCAAGATAAGGACACTCAGGGAAGGTCTCCTCGGGGTAAAGGGTGTCAAGTTGCAAAGGCAAAATGATACAAGGCTAAGCGACGATGAGAACAAAGATGAGGGCTTATACAACGAGCTAAAAGCGTGGAAGCCAGCATCAGGCTCATAAGTGCGAGCAAGGCATATGCAAATGCAATTATAGCTTGAACAACAAGGTGAGGCCCATAAACAGTTGCGAACCCAACTAATAATCCTGTCTCCAAGAAACAACAACATCAGAAGAAATGATCCGATGCGGGTCACTTTGGCAGAAACACTTGTGACTTCGCTATCTTCTACAAAAGGAAAAGTCAAGGAAGAATCAACCGAAGAAGATTCTATAGGACCAAGGCTTGAGGGTTTATAATCAATAAGATCAACCTCAGAAGAGAAGTGAAAATCAACAAGGGAGATAGAGTCTACAGGAACAAACTCAATATCACAGGAGCTGAGAAATTCATAAGAAAAAATCAAACTCATCAGGATCACTGACTTGCTTTTCAAATGAAGAATCAAAAGACTCAACAAAAACCAACATAAGAAAAAGGGAAGGCTTACTAAGCAAATCAGGGTTAAACTTAATCACAACTGAAAAAGAAGGTCAGACTGTATCAAAGACTCCAGGAAGACTTCATTCGAAGGGAGGAAATCATTCGAGATAGGACACATATCTAAACTTTCAACTGGATGGACAGAGTGGAGAGAAGGCTCTATAATCTGTATAGGATAACTCACCAGTTCAACTGCTGGGACCAAGTCCCGAGAAGGTAAGCATGAAAACAAAGGCTGCTTCTCAGTAGCAATTGAACACAAAAGACAAGAGGCCACATAATTCACCTGTGGTGGGGTGGTGTCTATAGAAACACTGGGAATCAACAAAGGAAAGACTTGGTCTCTGGTTGGGTCAGGAGACGGATCAAGAAAATCCAACTGATCTATAGTGACAATTTCTTCGCCATGATTAAAGTACATCACACGAAAAAATGTTGACACCATAGCTTGCATGGAATAGACATAATCACGCCCAAGGAGCATATTAAAGTCCAAAGGGTCTTCTATCACCATGAAGTCAACTAAGACGGTCTTCCCACCTAAAGTAACAGGTGTTTGAGGAAGAATTCCCAAGGCTAGACAAGTTCTTCTATCAAACGCCAGTAACTGACTAGCAGTTGACACAAGGCTGGGAGATCCCATACCTCACCAAGCACGAGCAGACAAAATACTAACAGAGGCTCCTTCATCAACAATGCAACGAGCAATTGTATAGGGTTCAACTTTGACCTTTATCTGGAAAGGTGCATGGGAAGGAATTCACGGCTCAACTAGGCTATCCCAATCAAAGGAAGCAATCTAAGGGCTTGGTGGGGGTTGATCCGAAACAAGTTCAGTGCCCCCTTGTTCAGTAAGATCTGAACTGGCAGTGAAGAAAATGTGACTAGTAGACACTTCACTCTCCAAAGGAAGAGTGGGATTGATCGATACTGGGACCGATTCAACCGCTTGGTGAAAGTCACTCTCCGAAGGGAGAGTGGGATTGACCAAAGATGACATTGGTTCAATCACATGAGGAGCACTCTCCGAAAGAAGAGTGGGATTGACCAAATCTGAGATTTGTTCGACCACTTGATCAACCAAAGGTTGAGTAGGATGTTGAGAAGCTATAGGGTGTTCAAAAGAATGAAATCCATGAGTCTTGGACCACACTCTTCGCACCTCTAGGATAGCAGGGCACAGATGAGTAAGATGATCTCCCTTGCATAGCACACAAGGGAACTTAAGATGATGCTTCGAACGACCAGTTTTCTCAACTGAGTCAACATGACTAGCAGTGGATGACTGTTTGCTCTCAACATGACTAGCAGAGGATGAGAGTTTGCCCCCAGCGTGAACAACAGAGGCTGGGTGACTGGGTCCAACCTCACTAAGAGAGGCTGGTTGTTGAGAGACTCCATAATGTTCAAAAACGGGATGACCATGAATCCAAACTCTTCGCACCTCCTTAATAGAAGGGCATTTATAAGTAAGTTGGTCTCCCTCACAAAGCTTACAAGGAAACTTGAGCTTATGTTTTGAATGGGTAGACTTGTCAACAGTGTCAACATGACTCGCAGTGGTTGACTGGGCACCATCAACATGCACAGCAGAGGCTGAATGGTTAGGGTCAACATGCTTTGCAGCAGTTGAGTGTGTGCCCCCAGCTTGAGCAACAGAGGCTGGGTGAACGGATCCAACGTGAACACCAGAGGTTGGATGGGGAGGTTCAACTTGAAAACCAGAGGTTGAACGAGTGCACTCAACGTGAACACCAGAGGCTGAGTGACAGGATCCTACATGACCTAGAAAGGTTGGAAGGATCCCACCAGCGTGAACACCAGAGGCTGCATGGATGGATCCAACTTGAACAACAGAGTTTGGATGGGAAGGTTCAACTTGAAAACCAGCAGTTGAACGAGTGCACTCAGCTTGAAACACAGAGGTTGAGTGACAGGTTCCGACATGACCTGAAAAGGTTGGAAGGATCCCACCAGCTTGATCACCAGAGGCTGGATGGATAGCTCCAACATGAACAACAGAGCTTGGATAGGATGGTTCAACTTGAAAACTAGAGGTTGAACAGGTGCACTCAACGTGAACACCAGAGGTTGAGTGACTAGATCCAACATGACCTGCAGAGGTTGGATGGGTGCCCCCAACCTGAACAACTGAGGCTAGGTGGTGAGGTTCAACTTGACTTGCAGAGGTTGAATGGGTGCCCCCTTGCTTATGTGCTTTCTTCCTATTCCTCCTTCTTTTACTCCTTTTAGACTCCCGGTTACCAGTATCAGTACATTCACCGCATGAGGTAGAAGGAGGAGGAGAACTAACTACAGGTGAAAGGGAGACAGTGTTTTGATGCCCTTGATATAAGGAGCTTACTTGAGAAGCATCAGGAGCATTCAGGACATTTGGAGTGGAAAACAACCACACCGGTAGCCCTAGGGTGAATCTCGGAAGATTCAAGCTGGCCATCAAGGGAACACCAACATTCCCTGTGAGAGGAATATGACAAGGAGTTCCCATCAAAGGGATCTCTTGGTTGGTGTTCACAGGGATGCTAGCCATAGTTTCAAAACAAGAGACAAAGTCTGAGGTTGATGATCAACCAAAATTACAAAGCAGACACCTAAAGGCCCACTAAGTATAGACAAACCACACAGCACTCACTAAAAAGATCCTAGAGTCTCAAGCAATCTAAACAGGCTATAAAGATATACCTTCCAGAAGAAGGCTGATGAACAGTTACTTGGCGTCCTTGAGGGGTTCTCAGGCACAAGTGGAGGAATCACCCACCACCCTCCTGCACTTTCCACAAGGGTTACCTTCCAAGTCTGTCCAAGGTCAACCAGAAATAACCTTCCGGTTTACCTGTGTATGAGCCCTAAAAGACAAGAGACTAAAGGCTACCTTGATAATACCTACTGTCTGGGGGGACAGTCGCAAGCCGAACTCGTACGCATGGGCAAGGTAGCTGAGCCCAAAATTCTTCCTAGACAGAATCCCCAGATGCACAAAAGTCCTGGGTTACGTTTTGACAAGGATTCGGGGGGTTATCCCCTCTGTCCAAGCCTCCACGCGGCCTCGTGCTTAACTCCCGTTTGAGAGGAGCTTCCCAGATACAGTGGTAGAATCAAGGATTTACCTAGTAAAAGGTCCACTACGTCTGAGTTTTATAACTTGTGGGAAGTTTACACTTCCTATCCCATAAGTCTAGCCTAAGCTAGTTGGTGTATGGCCCCTAAAAAATGAAACTTACTAGTAAATTTTAAATTATACGTTCATTTTAAAGGGCTGTTTCTTACTCAAGAGGAAATGGAATGGTAAACTGGTGGTGTTTTGACTCAAAATTGAAAACAAAATGACTAAGCAAAGAGAAATGAGATGCAAAGAAGCAAATAGCTGTTCTCTTTATATTTTCAAATAACTTGAAAGCCAAAAAGATCAAATCTTTTTATATTTTTTAAATTTTCAAAAACAATGCTATGCTATGCAATCTAGACTAACAGCCTAATCTACATGCACATAAAGCAAACATATGTTTTTGTCTTTTTCTTTTATAAAATGCAAAAGAAAAATCAGCCTATAAACTAATGCAAACAAGTCCTGAAAGCAAAGCAAATAGACAACTACTTTATACCCAGAAAACAAACCCTAGGTTTCCCTAAAGTTGAATATAAACCTCTTTTAAACGGAAAGCTTACAAAAGTAAACAAGCCAACACTTTGGAATGAAAAGACTGAGCATAAAGACTGGCATAAACAAAGGTCAAGAAGTCCCAAGCATCAATCTAACCTACAAACAAAAGCTGCTTAGTGCCTTGTCCAACAAGGTCAAACCAAAGAAAGAGGTAGGAGGAAAAGTAGCAAAAAGAAGTTCTTTTTAATTTTCTTTTATAAAATGCAAAAGAAAAACTACCTACAAAGCAAAGCATGCACATAAAAAGAACAAAGCAAGAGGAACTTTTCTATGCAACCACCCAACAAACTCTAGAACCAACTAAAGTCAGCATAAACCCTACTTGGAAGAAAGGCTTGTATAAGAGACAAGACAACTATTTTGGCAAGGTGAAGTAGACCAACCAAAGAAGGAGGAAAACAACATCCACAAGCTTCTGAAATCAAACAAAGGCCACTAACAGAGGATGATCAGAAACAAAAGGCCAAAAAGCAAACCAAGCAAAGGAGACAGGTGAAAGAGCAATGAGTACATCCTAATGCTATAAAGGGGCTTGCCACATAGATAAAGAACAACAAAAAGAATGACACAAACTCCATGGATTCATGCACCCGCAGAAGACCTTAACAGACCCACCATGCACTTGAAATGCACTGTGCTTTGAGTAAACTTGGATCTAATAAAGAAAACAATCAAGAATTACTCCAAGCAAAAAGACCCAAAGGGTTTTAAAAAAGCAGGTGGGGTGATCACCAAAAGTCTTCAGACAAGCTACACAACATTCATAAAGAGACACCACTCACAAACAGGGATTACCTGAAGAAGGGACCAAGCAAAAACTTGACTTAAAAAATCCAAACTTCCAAGTATATACGCGACTGTCTATAAGGGCAGGTCGCGAATGATACGCGACTGTTCAGTAGAACAACCCGCGCATTCCAACTTGTATTCACGACTGTTCAAAAGAACAACCCGCGAATAGGTGTAAAAATCACAATCAAGGGTAGAAAACTGCCTTAGGAAGGCAGGGGAGAGGGTGCAATCAGACTTAAAAATGTTCCTAAGTGGCAAGAAGGACCTGAAACAATGAAAAGCTGAAAGAAATCAAGAGAAAAACCCCAAACAGACAAGGCTATCCCCGTTGAGTCGCCAGTTCTGTTGTAAAGGAAAGTGTCCTATGGCTAGGGTTTAAGAGGCCATCAACGTACTAGGGTTGAAAGAGAGATGCACAATGTTCAGCAAGTTTTAGAGATGAGAAAGATCCACACCTGATTAACTGAAGGCTGGTCAAAGCTTTCTCTTCAATCCTCTTCTTGCTCCTCTCGCTCCAAGAGACCTGCAAAACAAGTTATACCTTCCTCAAACCATTATGACCACATATAAGACAATGATAATCAAATGAATATAAACAAATGACCTGAATAACATTATATTATGATCATAAATAGAGATTCAATCACACATTGAACAATGATTTGGGAAGAAGAAGGACATCACATCTTTATTAATATTGAAAACAAGTACAAGTATACCTTCTCTTCAAGTTTGGCACCTCACGAAACCTTGATCTGGTTCTGCTGCTTCTCTTCTCTAAAGAACTCAGCCTCCAAGATCTGCAACACAAGGGGAAGACCTCCAAGGAAAAGGTGTGGGCAAAGAGAGTCCCAATTCCTCCAGCATAACAATGCATAAATTCCAAGTCCCCTCTCATGGACCTCCCTACCTCTATTTATATCGATGAAATAAGGTAGGTCGAAGGTTAGAGAAGTTACAGCAGTTAAGGAAATTCAGTTAAATGAAATAACTAATCTCCAATTAACTCATGTTTTTATGTTTTAATGTTGAGAAACACATACGCGGGTCTGTAGTAGAGCAACCTGCGTATGATACGCGACTATGCCTTAAGGAGAGTCGTGTATACACAAAAAAACACATTTTAAGGGTATTTCGGGGCATTTTTAGACTATGGTGTCTTCTATAAAGTTTTAGCTAATGGAAATACCTTTCCAACGGTGCAAAAATGAGGTCAAACGGAGTTATAGAACTCAAGATATGGTTCCTCCAAGATAGGTGTTTTTTCAGTGACTTTCATGAAGTGCCGACATGCGACGAAATCATGGAAAAGTGGTCACAGGAAGAGATGTGTCATTTTGGGCTATAACACATGACTAGAAAATAGTGCATCATACCCAAGTATTTCATTTCAAACTTGGAAACAAGCTTCCTCTTCATGTCATCAATTAACCCATCCATAAATATTACAAATAGATCATCTGCATACAGCAGGAGTATCACTAGGTTACCATCTTCAACCTTGTAGTAAAGGTTGAAATCTGCTTTACTTTTGGTAAAGCCCAAACTGCATAGAAATCTATCAATTCTATTGTACCATTTCATGGGTGCCTATTTCAAACCGTACAGGAATTTCTTCAATTTACACACATGAGTCTCCTTGTCATGTGTCTCAAAACCGAGTGGCTTCTCCACATACACTTCCTCTTCCACTACACCATTAAAGAAAGAAGTCTTGACATCCATCTGGTGTATCTTCCATTTCATCACTGCAGCCAGAGCAACTACCAATCTGATGGAAGTGTATCTGGATATAGGTGCAAAATTTTCTTCATAATCTATTCCTTCTTTCTGGGAGAAGTCACGAGCCATAAATATTGCTTTATATTTCTCTATGCTGCCATCTGCAGCATGCTTGATCTTGTAGATCCATTTGGAAGTTACAACAGACTTCCCTTCTAGTCTTGGGACAATATCCCAGAAATCATTCTTCATGATCGATTAATAATATTCAATCATAGCATCCTTCCGTTCTTTCCTTTCTGCCACTTCTTCACAGTTGGAAGGTTCTTTATCGATGAAGTCACATAATAAGGCTACATAACCAGAGCAGGACCTGGTTCTTTTCCTTTCTTTGTGATTTTCTTCTGGAGCCCCATATCTTTCTGCACATTGCATAGCTTCTCGTACCCAAGCATGTTTCCTCTCATGAGGATTATTCTCCTGAGGTGGATCTATAGGTTCTTGAGGTTCTTATATTTCTCGATCTTCTTCTTGAATTTCTTTGTTCATGGTTGTGTCATTAATTCTGGGTACTTCTGTTTCTTCAGGTTCTTCAGCAGGTCTCTTTCTAAATTTTTTGTAAGCTAAGTCTTCGTCAAATGTTATGTCCCTGCTGATGTCGATCTTCTTGAATCTTGGGAAGTATATTCTGTAAGCCTTTGAGCTTTCAGAGTATCCCATAAATATATCCTTCCTTCCTGAACGATATAACTTTTTCCTCTTTTCTTTCAGAATGTGTATGTATACTAGACAGCCAAATATTCTGAGATGGCTAACTTCTGGTTTCTTGCTGGAAAAGACTTCTTCAGGTGTCTTGTTCACTAGTACTCTGTGTGGAGTATGGTTCTATACATACACCACTTTTTTAGTAGCTTCTTCCCATAGATACATGGGAAGATCTTGATCATGAAGCATAGCCCTTGTATCTTCCATGATCATTTTATTCTTCTTTTCTGCAACCTCATTCTATTGTGGATTATATGGAGTGGTTAACTTCCTCTTAATCCCTGAATCTTTGCATAATTCTTTGAATTCATTTGATGTGAATTCTACGCCATTGTCTGATTGAAAGGTCTTGATCTTCTTTTCTGTGTGGTTTTCTATAAAGGATTTGAATTCCTTGAACTTGCTGAATACTTCATCTTTAAGAAGTATATCCATGTCTTCCTAGAAAAATCATCAATAAAAGAAGCATAGTATACATACCCACTTATTGAAATAGATTCAGATCGCATACATCAAAGTGGATGATTTCCAATATTCCTTTTTCCTTTCTCTCACTACTTGGAAATGTCTTCTTTGTATTCTTCCCTTTCGCACATCCTTTGCAGACACCGTCATGTTTTGTCTTAATTTATCAAATTCTTTCAACAACTTTGCTCACAAGTGGTAGTGCTCTGTAGTGCACATGTGCAAGACTTCTATGCCAAAGTTTATTTGGCTCTACTGAGTCATGGACCAAGGCTTATTCTGGATGACCCTTTAATTTGTATAGACCTCCTTCTTGTTCCCCAATCACTACTGCATCATCAATAGTCTTTCCCTTTGGCCACAAGAGAACTTGACCATCTACAAATGCAACCCTCATTCCTTTCACATCTAATGCAGATATGGAGAGGAGGTTCTTCTTTAGTCCTGGTACAAACAAAACATCCTTCATCTTCATAGACTTTCTAGAGTCTAGCTTATAGGAGGATTCCCCGCTACCTTTTATTTGATACTGGTAGTCATCTCCAAGTTTCACCTTGTGGGATGATTCATGTTATAATAGTTCCACAAAGGATTCTTTGAATCCTTTCATATGTTTGGAAGCCCCACTCTCTATAAGCTAATCATTGCTTCCATCTATGATGTTTCCCGTGAGAGTGGGAATCAAAACATATTCTTCATCACTTGAAGAATCATCACTTTCTTGCTTGATTCTCTTTGTGGAAGGTTCATCATCTTTTGCAACATGAGCATGATGTCTTCTATTGTTTCCTTTCTTCTTGAGAGAGCCATTTTTTATCTTAGGACAATCTCTAGCATAGTGTCCTTTTTCATCACATGCAAATCATCTGAATTTAGGTAGATTCTTGTTGGATCTTCTAGGATGAAAGTGCTTACCTTGGTGATGATTTGTTTTGCTCTTCTTGGATTGTACTATGAGAGCTTGATATTCACTTCCCATCTTTTCTTCTTGAGATACTATTCGAGCTTCTTCTTGTGAGAAATATTCCCATAGTCTGTTGAACTTGACTAGCTTCTTTCTGGCACAGATCCCTTGAATGAAAGAGTCCCATGTCCGAGGGAGACCATTCAAGGTGGTCATCACAATTTTTGCATTCTCTACTTCTTCATCCACCACTTCAAGTTGTTCCTTGATCTGAGAGACCCTTGTAAAGTAAGACTGGATGGTTTCCATATTCTGGATCTTTACATTCTTCAATTGGTTTCTCAAAGTCATCTTCCAGTTTATGTTCTTTCCTTCAAACAGTTTGGTCAGGGCATCAAACATCACTTTAGGTGTCTTTAGGGAGGACACCTATGGTATGGGGTGATCCTTTATTGAATCAGCAATAATCCTCTTATCCATGACCAATTTATTCTTGTGTAAGGCCTTAGCCTCATCTCCCTATGGAACTGGTACCTCTTCATTGATGTAAGAGTCTAACTCATTTTGTTCCAAGACCAAGGAGATCCTATACTTCCAGGCTCGGAAGTTATCATCTCCCTCAAGCTTTTCATCAAGCTTGGTATGATGAGACATCTTAACAGAGAACCTCAAATGGAAATGCAAAAAATTTAGATCTTACCAGGTCAAGATGTCAGAACTGGATCTGGAGCTGAATTTCTCCAGAGCTGGTTCAAGAGTAGATTAGGGTTTGACTTTTGCCGGAGTTCTGCCCAACCAAAAACTTTGATCTTAATCTCTAAACTTTGATTTTGAGGAGGATATCAATTCATGCCTGAGCTCACTCAAAAAATCCACTTATGTGGAAAGCCCTAATTTTTGGCAGTAGTGTCGGGTCAAAAACTGAAAATGCTCAGAATCATATTTTGCTTCGATAGAAAGATGTGCCCTATAGAGGAGAGTTAGCCCAACCTTCTTTTGCTGAAAATATGTGGAGAGAGATCCAAAAAGTAGGATGCCCTAGTTCACGCAACTGCATAATGTATTATTCTCAGGTTAGCTCTGATACCATGCTAGATTTTTATCATTCAAGCTAGCATTATCATAGGATCTTTAACTGAGAGAATAAAAATCACAACAATCAAACATAACAAACAATGAACACAAAGTTTTTACTTGGGGAAACCATTAAGGAGAAAACCCCACAACTTCCTTAGAGATAGAATCAGCACCAAAATGAAAACCCCAAAAATAGTAAGATGATCTCCTAACAGTAGTAGTATCTCTCTTGCGTGTCCCAACAAATATTTCTCTCTCAGTTATTCTCTACAACTGAGTGTGAGTGAATGTGTGATAAGTATAGAGGCTCACTCTCTATTTATACTAATTCCCAACTTGACAATAACTCACTGGGGATGACTTCTCTAGGAGAGTCTGATAACCCTAGGTCCCCACAACTACGAGGACTTTAACCCTTGATCAATAGGAGGGTTACCCACAATGACTTTACATGACTTGTTTACATTATTGAATCTCTCGATAGGAACATCGGGGCATGACATGACTCAAATACATTATAGACACTTTTCGAAATAAACATCGGGGTACA
Source organism: Pseudotsuga menziesii (assembly GCA_001517045.1). NCBI lineage: Eukaryota > Viridiplantae > Streptophyta > Pinopsida > Pinales > Pinaceae > Pseudotsuga > Pseudotsuga menziesii. The sequence continues at coordinate 397,583 of LPNX010252025.1, read as the reverse complement.
ATACATAAGATATACAAGTGAATACATTCTTGAAGTTACAAATACATAAACAGAATGGAGGGGGTTGTTATTGGTAGGGGGTGGCCTATGGATGTGTGTGGGTTTTTGTGTGTCTGTGAGAGAGAGAGAGCCAATGGGGTGGTGGTGTGTTAGTGGGTTGACTAATAGATAGGATTTCGGGGGTTAGGTGTAGTGGGATGAGTTGGGTATTGAGAGAGAGTGATATAAGGGGTTATTAAAAGTTAGGTGGGAGTGACAGAAAGAGGGGAGTGGGTATAGGGGTTTGGGGAGGAACTTAGGGTGATTAGAGGGAAACAAGGCTATAACTATGGAGTGTGGGTGTTTAGGTTAGAAATACAAGGAGAGGTAATGGATAAGAGTGGGGGGGGAGAGAAATAGGAGGAGGAGTGGAGGATAGAGGCAATGAGAGGAGGAGGTTGGGTGGGATAAATTAAACCACCATTTTTCATTGGATTATGTGTCTAAACAAAAAAATATATAGCATTTATTTCTCTCAACCTAAGTCGAATTACCTCTCCCTATCTCAAACGTTATCATACTCGTCTGTTATAAATCGCATAAATTTTGTACTAAGATATCAATGATGCGAAAGAAGGATTAACCAAATGGAGTGGCAGGTATAGGTCCTAAAAAGAACTGAAAAAATCCACTGAAACCACTTAAATGAATTTGATAAATAATATTCTTGTGACTCTATCGGGTTAGTTTCGAAAGGTAAAATTTTAAGGTGGGAAAGGCACATAAGGTCAATCAATCCATAGTCCACCTATGAAGTTGAATCAGAGAGTTGAAAAGCATAATCATAATCTAGTATTATATACAACGAAATAACTAGTTATTTCCCAATGCTTATCCTCTTGAAGCCATAGATCGATGATATTTGGAATCTGTGAAGATGTTACTAGTGAACATGAAGTCTAAGGTAATTTTGCTTCTATTTTGAGAAGTATTCGCATTGCAAATTTTGCTTATGTTTGAGAATTATTTTCATTACTGCACAATATTATTATTTTTTTTAGAAATTTTGAAGAGTTCTTAGAAACATTTGTCATTGTTTTTTAAACAAAAACTAGTCATGGAGAGTGTAAATGCTACATTGTATGAACGTCATATTTGTTAAGAAGAGGACACTAAAGGAAATATGGAGAATATATGTTCTTGTTCTGGAACCTTGAAGGTATGGGGTTTGGGGTTTAGGGGTATTTCTTCATACATTGATTCATTGTTGGGACCCTCACCATGATGCATTCATTCTCAAAGGGGATGTTTTGGAAATCAAAGTAGAGGACATCTACTTTCTTATTGGGATATAGAGGAGAGGAGCTCTAGTGAACCTTAAAGGTTCTATTCAAGGCGATATTGTCTAGTGAACCACTCCCACAAAATTCAATATGTTATAAAACTCTTGTTTATCAAGGTAAGGATGGCCTATGTGTACATTATGGAAAAAAATATGATTGCGGTCACTTTGCCACCATTTTCCACTTCCTTTCTCTACAATGCATTTAAAATCTAGGAGTATTATCTGAGCTTATATTGGTTTATAAATATGTGTATCCCCAAATATGACATCATATAAAATAACTTCGTCAGCTTTCCATTGGTTCTAAATGGCATCTCCAAGTTGTGTTAGTTGTGGATAACGAGGAGTGTCAAAGGGAAGGAATCTAAAGATCCAAGTTTTCAATGATAGAGGTGCATTACCACTAATAAGAGTATGAAATGCTAAACAAAAGGCTAATGGAACACAATGAAAGATTCCCTAGTTCCACTTGTTATTGAAAACGATAATGTCTATTGATAAAACTAGTAACAAATATTCCTGTATTATAACTAGAAATTGAGTTACCTATTTTAGGGGAAGAAAAACATAGATTCCTACAACTTCCATATTTCCTCCCTGTATGTCGTTCACCAATTGGAAAATATAATGTAATAGCACATTTTTCGATATCTTCCCTCCACTCAACCCTACCCTCATATTCCATAGGAAAGTGTTGCCTACACATGTAATTACTACATTGTTTCGTCAAAAAGTGATATTTTTCTGATAACAAGTGCAGAATGAAGGATTCATTTGTCATTATTCTTATAAGTTTTAAGGTCAGTTTCTCGTAAAACATAGATTGTATAAATAATGTTAAGATCCATATGTTCCAGCTCACGAACTAAGAGAATCTTTATGTTAGACATAAACAGAATAACTTTAGGATCAATACTACATAATTGTTTCTTTATAGCTTCAACCTACATAGGACACAGGGGTATAACTATAAAAGTATTAGGAAGTTGGAATCCCCTTAAAACCCCACCTCTATCTCTACATCTAACCCCTTAACACCCCTCAATGACTCTCCCTTCACCCCTCTCTCTCTCTATCACTCGTTAACCCATTAAAACCCCTCACCCCTTTTTCTACTTCTAACCCATTACCACCCCCAACCCCTTTCTCTACATTTAATCCCATAGCACTCCCCACCCCTTTCTCTACCTCTAACCCATTACCACTCCTTCCCCATCTACCTTTAACCCTTTATCACTCCAATCTTTTTAATGTTATAATCGGAAAATAATAGAATTAATATTATAATTGACAAATAATAAAAAATTGTTATAATCGAAAAAATAATAAAGTCGTAAAATTACAAATCGCTCACACGTTGTAGTTTAACAAAAGTTGTGTGCATTTTTCAAAACTACTACACATGCACATTTTTGTTTGGTGCAAAAAAAACATTGAACTTAAACAAAACTCGTTCGCATTTCTTTCCACTATGGTTGAACCTACGCATGTGCTAGTGTGGGATTCATATTTCAATGTGTATGCTTTTGATTTTGGTTTGGATTCATCAAGCCTATCTTTTGGAGTATGATAAACCATGGTTATTTGAGTGTTATATCCAATTTTTTAATATGCTTGTGTTTAGCCACTAATTAAATTATTTTGCACACCATCACTTCTCATGAAATTTTTGACACAAATATGGTTTTTTTTTCCGCAGATTCCAAATATTTAATTTTTAACAAGAATCTATATATGTTTTCCTTATTTTTCTTGTGTCATGACTCCTTAACTAAAAAAACACACTATTAGTGTTTCGTCCATAATCTTTCATTTCTCAACCATTTTGAAAAAAAATGTATGGTTCCCTAAAGGACATCGACCTCTACATGCTATAAAAAATCATTTCGAAATAATTGCATTAATACCTTCAAAGGTTTCACCCACACTTATTGTAATGTTTTCTAGGTTTGATCACTTAGGTAATCAACAGGGATAATTTTAGGGGCAAAATTTAGCCCATGGCCTATTTTTCCATGTTTTCCTCCAAAAAAAGATTCACCATTTTGCATTTTTTGAAGCCCTGTTTCGCCCAATTTTGATGGGGTAAAAATTTTTCACCCTAAAAATCGTCAAATTATTATATAAATGATATAAATCCTTGGAAATTAAAATATTTTTTGAAAAAATATCGCCAAACATTTTATAGTTGGCATTTTAAGAAATTATAAGATTCGCCAACATTTATACACTTTTAATTAAGTATGGTTCCTTAAAATCATCCTTGGTAATAAAAAAAGAGAGTAATTATTAATATTTTGGGGAGAAAATAGTGGAGCACTAGTGTTAGTTGTTATCTATATGTATACATATTTTTTTAATTTGATTCCTTCATTTAGGCACTCAAAGGTTGCACCCACAAAAACATATGCCTTATAATTTGTTCCAAAAATAAAAATTGCACATTAAAAAACATCAAAATTTCGATAGTTAAGAACATTCTCAATAGAAAAACATTATATATTCAGAAACGACATTCAATTTCCTACATTTCATCTTTTTTACTCATTGCAAGATTCATTGTGCATGTCTAAAAATATCCATGTAAGTTTAGGGATGCTTGTTTTTTCAGTTTTCTATTGCATCTAATGTGTCAAAAGAGACCATCATCAACTTGCACACACCCAAATGTTGTAATGAGACATAACCATTGAAGAATAACATAATCCAACATAACCTTTTGGGACCATAGCCAACCACAGTAAACCAAAATCAACCTCAGTTAACCACATTCAACAATAGTCAAACATTATTGACTATATTCATCCATAGTTAGACATGTCACCCATAATCAACCATAAAAAACCATGACAAATTGAAGTCAACCAAACTAGGCATGTCATAACCTCTATTGAACCTAGCAGTGCAACATAACCATTCTAGATTGTAAAAAAATGACAAAAGTAAGCCAAAATGTACTCATAACAAATATTTCATATATCACTTTATAATTAATAATAATTTATTCATAGTTATTCTTAAATTTGTGGACTTGTAATCAATTATTTTTCCATAAATTTATGGTTTATAATGTACATTATACACAATTAATCCACTCTATGATTAATATTATCTATTCACATTTAATATATCCATTCATAACATTAATAAATTTTATTAATGATAAATTTACTTCATATATCTTTATTAAAATTTTATTGCATGTTTTAATTTAGTAAAGCTATAAAACAACTAAACTTGTTAAGTTAATGTTAAAAGTATGATGTTATTTCTACAATTTGCTTACATATATGTGTTTTTTATTATGATTTTTTGTTGTGAATGTTCTATATATTAAAAATATTGGAATTAATCTTTATATTAATAGCATATAATAATAGATTAATTTAAACTTATACTTATGTATTATTATTAAATAAAATAGTATGTCCATTAAATGTAGTTTGGGTGGTTAGGAGGAATGATTGGTATCCTCCCCACCCAAGATAAATTAAGATTATGTAGTTCTCGCCACACCTTTTTAAAATAATATAAATATCATTATATTATTATTTTTATCATAATGTTTATATGCCAATGGATAGGTAAGTAGTAACAATCATATTAATAATACTATTAATGTATTCTTATGTATCATATTATTATTAAGCTATAAAACATACATAGATCACACATTAATATTATCATTAATTTATAGTTTTTCTCTATGTAAATATTCTTTCAACTAGTATGTTTTAGTGAAAATATTCTATATATTAAAAATATTGTAAATACTATTTTCCTTTTTTTTAATGATACGTAAATAAATTTATATGTTACCCTACATAATCTTTATGAACTTATGGAGATAGTAGAGAAACTTAGAGAAGGAGAGGATAAACTTTATGAATATATAGAATCCTTAGAGAAATGCACGGAAGAAAGAGAAGTTAAACTTCAGATAGAGTTAAAAGCCATGCTCCATAATAAATTTACATCTTTTCAAGAAAAGATAGAAAAATAAATAGACAATAAGATTAAAAAATTAATTGGAGAACAAGGTAGAGATAATGACTCAAATGCATGCAATGGAAATTTGAACAACACCAAAACAAGGAGAGGAAGATACAAATTAGAAAAGATTAAGTTAAAGGATATGATTAAAGAGTTAGAGGAAAAAGTTAACCACATAACTATAAATAATATAGAAGGTACAATAAATATCAAACCCATTAAAGATGAAATGAATAAATTCATAGCCTTAGACCATAAGTGTAACAAAAGATCTTTAAACCTCATAATTTTTTGCTTAAAAGAGGAGGAAGAAGATGATACATTAGCATTTTTTAAGACATAACTTCACATTAGGTTACAAATTGAAACTATCGCTCTCATTGAAGTAAACAAGCTGGGGAAATTAATTGAGAATAAAGAAAGGCTAATATAGGTTAAGGTTATCTCTACCGAATAAAAATACAACATATTCAGTAAGGCATCAAGTTTAAAAGGATCTGGGATATTTATAAATGAATACCTCTTTCCAAAGGATCGTGTCGAATTAAGAAAGGAGGTCCAAAAGGTAAAAGAAGATAGGAAGGAGGGAAAATGGGCATTAATCAGAAACAAGAAAGTTGTTATTAGAGATAAAAACCAAAATGATAGTAATAAATAACAATTTGACACACTTTGGATCTTCTCCCGGGACTGTTGAGGATTTCCATGAAGAAAGGCCCTAAGTTAAGTTGGATCTCGAGCAAAATTGATATTATATTATTGGTTGAAACTTGGGAACACGAGGAGTCCAAGGTCCCCGATATAGACGGATATGTCTTATGGTCAATATGGAATAAAAGTTCGTGTCATAGAGGCATTGAGGGTATAGCATGTTACATTAGGAAGAACTTATCCCCACATGTTAGGCCTTATAAGAAAGACCCTTCCAACCAATTTATTTGGATAGAGATCATGTACATTAATGATGTAAAAACATATATAGACATATGTTATTTTTCCCATATTAATTCCAACTTCTATAAAAAAACAATTTAGATAAAAAAATGTCCTTATAATGGTTTAAAACATGATATTTCTAGTTTAAGGAAGGAAGGAAATATCTTTTTGATGGGTCAATTCAATGCTTGAACTTCTAGTAACCAATCTATTCTTTTAAGAAACTATTCCAACCATAATCATAAGTTTGTTTAGACAAAGACCTTGAGCTAGATAACAAGTACAAAAAAAGTTTTGAAGATCTAGGTGAAAATTTATTCAGATCTGAGCTGGTCAAATTTTGTAGTGCTCAAGATCTTATCATTTGCAACAGTATTACAAAATGGCCAAACTCTCGCCAGATGACTTGTATTAATGGGCTTGGAAGTAGTGTGGTATATTATGGTACATATCTCATATCCCTATATACAACAAATTAATAGATTTCAACATCTTCAATGACCATGAGCCCGAATTTGATCATAGACCTTTAATTATAGCTCTCAATAGTCTCATGCATGGTGATCCCAAGGAGGAAAACTATCATTTCCAAAATCACGTGATCTTCGATAAAAAATAACGCAAACATTTTTCACTGTGATCTAAAAAATGAACTGTTTCCTTTATCTAGTATGGAGAATATATAAAATCTCTACCGTAAGTTTGCTACAACCCACTTGTCATCCATTAACAAGTTCGCTATTGAAGTATCGACTAAAACAAGCAATAGTAGAACTAACCCTTGGTATCATCAAGAGTGTAAAGATGCGAGAAAAAAATTAAGAAAGCTACTACATATGAGATACAAATGGTACAATATAAATCACTACATAACCTTAATTAAAAGAAGAAAATACATTATCTAAGTAAAATGAAGGAAATATCCTACACCTCTACAAGGTGGCTCCTAAGAAATTATGGAGGCAAACTTTCACTCGCAAAACAAAACAAGGTAATACAATTGCTTTAAAAAATTGGAATTCCTATCTTAAAAATATTTATGAATCCTCGAATATCAAAGATAAAATTCAAACCCTTCTTACAATGAAAGATTTTTTCTTGTCAGAAGACATAAATTTCGAGGTTAAGCACTTAGCAAATGGAAAATACAAAGACATTAAAGGCTACCAAGTAGAAATCTTAAAAATTGGAGGGCATTTCCTCATCCTGCACATCCACAAACCCTTTAATCTAGTGGTCAAGCAAGGGTTTCCTACACCTTGGACTCAAAGCCTCATTATTCCTATTTTCAAAAGTGATAATAAAAATTACCCCTCTAATTATGAGATTATTATGATTATCTCTCTCTTAGCTAAGTTATATGGTATTATCTTACAAAATAAGATCAATGAATGACTAGAAATTGAAGGTAATTGGGTTAAAGGCCAAGCAAGTTTTAGAAGGAATCATTCAACCACGAACTACCTTGTTACACTTAGGATCGTTGCAGAGAAATGTTGTAATAAAAAGTATGGCATATTTTGTTCCTTTATGGATTTTAGAAAAGCTTTTTATACAATGCCTAGTAATAACATGTGGAATAGGCTAGAGGAGCTTAAGGTTCATTTTTAGTTGAGAGCTATCGCGATAAGGTTATACGAAAATGTAATTTCCAAGTCTAAGAATAATTAGGAGTGTACATCATATATAAATTGTAATATTGGAGTTGAAGAAGGCTTCCCCCTCTCCCCTACCCTTTTTTGCATTTACATTGATAAGGTAGAAAAGCATTTAGAAGAAGCAAGTTGCATAGGTACAATCTTAGCTAGGATAGTTATCATCCTCCTACTTTATGGTGATGATATTGTTCTTATGGCAAGGCGTCTTTATGATCTCGATAAGCGAATAAGAATTCTTAAAGATTTTTTCTCTATCATGGATATGATTGTTAACACGGACAAGACAAAAATCATGATTATAAGATTTAAGAAACACACCTATGCAAATTTTATTTATGATAATAGAAATGTAGAGGAAGTAACTTCTTACAAGTATCTCAGAATCAATATTCATCACAAGCTCAATTAGAACTATAACATTGAGAAAACGATTAATGGAGGGTGGGAATCTTTTTTTGGTTTTGAAAATAAATGTAAATGAGTCAATCTGGTCATGTGGGATAAAAAAATGCTCCTCTTTGAAACTCTTGTCATACATGTTATCTTATATGGTTGTCAAGTATGGGGGTGCAATGTTTCTAGAGAATCTTGGAGGAAGTTTGAGCAAATTCAGAAGCAGTTTTTAAAGTATAACCTCAAAATTAAAAGCAATACCTCTTATCCTATTCTCCTCATAGAAGTGGGTCTTCCCCCCATTAAGAGAATGGTTATGACTAGGTACCTGATGTACAAGCATAAGATAAATAACATGGGAAATGAGAGACTTCCTAAAATTGCTTTAAAATCCAGTCAAAACGAACTGTGCCTCAAATCGTGTTGGTGTAAAGATACCATGGATTCATTAAACCATTTGGGCATTGATTAAAATGACATTTTGTAGAACATTGATAATGTCAAAAATATTATTACTTCTAAGTTTAAAGAGAAATTCTGGTGTGAGGAAAATTTAGCAGTTAAGAGAAAATTAAGATACTATAAGGAGGTCATTAATCCTAAATTGGAAGATAGAAGTATCTCTTGGTAGTAACTAGCTCATGGAAGAAAATTAATATAACCAAGATTAGAATGAACTCTAATGAACTCCATAGCAAAACCTATGAGCGTTGATGATGAAAATCACTTTCTCTTAGAGTACCTTGCTTACACCCACATTAGATATGAGTTTCACAGTATTTGCTACAATACAAACCTTTATAGTCTCCTTACTTGTCAAAAGTATAGTGAGCTGAACATTATCCTTCTTAAGGTGTGATAAACCAAAATTAGTCTCACTAGAAGTAAATCATCATCATTATCATTACCATGTGATTATAAAACAAAACAATATAATATTTTTCATATTATTATTTTATTTTATATCTATATTAATTAATTAATAACCAGCATATTAATATAATAATAGTAATACTGTATTTATATTTTTAACCAATTTCAAAAAAAATATTATAAATAAAGCATATATTAATATTATCATTAATAGTTGTTGATAACACGTTACTATTATCATTAATAAAGTTGTTGCGAATAATATTAGAGTGTGACTATTCTTCCAACCACGGACTCCTCTCGGTGTAAAAAGATTGTAGATTATTATGTTGACAATTTGGTGAATTAGACCGGTCTTGTAACCAGTTTACGTTATATATTATTATAAACTATATTAGCCAATGATCTTATATATATTATTATAAATTCTTATATTGCCCAAGGATTTACCTGCCGTAGAGAATTTCATGTTCTTGCATTTATTCATAATAGAGTCTACCGTGCGGGATAGTACGTCTGACATTTAAGCAATCTGACGTGCTATATTATTGTGGTCGTATAATGACATAGACAAGATAGGAACAAAATGTAAAGACGAGTTAAATTTTCGTTGGTTTCTCTGCCTCAAATATACATACCAGTACCAGATCACGATTGAATCTACCTTTTTCTTGTTGCTCTTTTTAATTCTCCGTAGTGTGATAGTATATCCTCTCCTTCTCGATTCTGATTGTCCACGTTGAAATGGGATTTCGTTCACTTAGTCGTGAAGAATTGAATATGCAAAACCTAATGAACAAGTGAAAGCCGATTGCGAAGTCCATGTGATGATTGCAGTACGAGGTTTGAAATGTCTTTGAGAGAAATCTTTTGATGTTGTCAGAATGGATTTCATCTTTAATGATGGGTAGACATTTGGGAACTTACCGCGTGCTTATAATTGAAGATGGGAGTGTTTTCGCAATCGCACGATGAAACGAGTTCTGTAATTTTTCGCCTCGGCGTTTGCAGTTGAATAGATCCAGAGCTGAGCAAACATACTCACATATGAAAGAAAATCGCTCTGGGGAAATGTGGTTCACAGTAAGGAAGGATCAAGAGGTATGGGAAATGGAAGGCGTGCCCCCCACTCCTTCCATCCCAAAGCTAAGAAAAGGTCTTTGGTCACCTGATGAAGATCACAAACTGACCAACTATGTCATGAGAAAAGGCCTCACCGGCTGCTGGAATTATGTGGCCAAGCAGGCTGGTAAGCACCGGTCTCTAATTTAACTTCTCTAGTTTTCTTCTTCTCTTAAATAATTTTCAGTTTTACCCAATTCAATACATTTATACAGGTCTGCAAAGATCCGGAAAAAGTTGTAGGCTGAGATGGATCAACTACTTACGCCCTGGCCTAAAACGTGATGCAATTTCACGCCAAGAAGAGCGGATAATCATACATTTACAATCCAGTCTCGGTAACAGGTTTCTACTTCTGTTCATCTCTAAGCCTTCAATCAATCTTAAATTTGTCTTTTCCTTCCATGTTCAACGTTTTTCATTCCGTGGTCGCTCTCTTGATTAACCATCCACGACAATGATAAGCAGTTGGTCGAAAATTGCGGCACATTTGCCGGGACGCACGGACAACGAGATCAAGAATTACTGGAACTCTTCAATCAAAAAAAAGTTCAGGTTGAAACACGACCGCCCCTCCTCCACCATTGCTGCGGCCAACAGCAAATCTTATATCCCTTTCCAATCCAATCATATTTGCATTGAATTCGATAATATTTGTAATGCCAATTCCGCTCGTGCTCATGTTCTTGATATTGTTACGTCATCCCAGCGGAACTTGGAAGTCATGCTTGAAGGATACCACCCAGCTATTAACGCTTTCAATGCAGTGACTACAGGAGATAATCAGTTGTTTGTTCCGGTTGTACAAACACATGATCAAAATGAGGAGCCTTTAATTTACCGAGAGCCCACCAACAATCAACTGATTTCTTATTCTCAGTTGTGGAATAATGCTAATTCTTCCCATCTGCAAAGCCAGCAGAATTATAAGGCTGCAAAACCATCGGCATGCGATGAATTAGTAATAGAGTCATACAGGACTACAGTACCACCTCATGAAGATCCTGCTTTTGCCAATAATTACTCTATGGGGTCAACTGAAATCAGCATCCCTGCTCTTGTTGAAACGTTGAAAGATGAAATTGGGAAGATGGAGCAGATAAATCAAAACGAGATCATGAACGACTATTCGTTGTTCACAGCATCTTCGGGAGAAAGTTCATGGGGCGCTGACCATTCCTATTCAAATATTCCAGCTGCTTTTACAGATACCTATCCAGGAGTTTCTTATACGACTCATGGTCATGAACTACTGGGAATTAGAATACTGGAAGATCACGTGAGCTACCAGTTGCCTTATATTGAGGTTGGAGGAGAGGAGTTTGGTGATCAATTGGGTTCCTCAATAATTGTCAATGAACAAGAGAATTCAAAGCCAATCACTGCAATATTTGGAGGAGGAACTGGACAAGCTACAGTTTGGGATGATATGTACAATATCAATACTACCGCCGCCCCTGATTTCTTCAATCAAATATCTTTTAGCTAAAGCTTTACGTTGAACTGATTAAGCTGAAGCTCTCCTACCTTACAGAAATGTTTGCTGATCTTGCTTTCAGTAAATTTTTTTTAATGTAGATTAATTTTATGAAGAAAAAATATTAAGTTTTTAACCATGATAACTTTCCTTTCTGTTTCCGTTCTGAGAGCATTGTAACTATTCATCGTTGTTTCAGTTAAATATCCGCTCAATTCGTATGTGTTACCTTAATTGTGTGTCGGCTTCAATGGGACCTCACAATGATAAGTCGATAAATTCTCCAAAGGACTGTATGGTGCTGGTACATTGTGGAATGGGCTTCTGGCAACTTTAATCTTCAAGTTTTTTTTTTGGACCATTAGCAACAAAGAGGGGAGATGAAAGCTAAGTTCACACATATTTGCTTTAGCCATATTTACATATTTCTTTTAGCAATATCTACATGCAGTTAAATTTAGTAGCAAACATTCTTTCAAAAAAGACTCTCATATTGAAAGAAAGCCATATATTTTTTGAATTTTATGACGACCACAGGATGGTGGGAAGATGAACTTTCCAGTTCATCTTGTTGGCATACATGGGAGCAGAGCTCCCTTTACGGGATTCAAATATTTTGGATCATCTTCACTATGTTAAAAGTTGTGTGTGTTTTTCTGTTTTAGCAGCACTCTTGTAGGATAAGACGGCAAATATTGTTGGAAGCTGTTAATTCCTTCACCCTTGGCCACCGAAATTTTAAAGAGCCACCACCCCTTAGATTTGTAACCGCCAAGCTTTTAGTTTTTCTTAAGAGATGTCACAGCCACACCGCCTTATTAGAAGCTCATTACTTCATATTATTAAATTGTGAAAAGCAATGACCATTAATATATTTTGACAATACAGAATCAAAATAGCATGTCATTTCTGAACGTCCAACACAGTTATTTATTAAATTGTGAAAAGCTATGACCATTAATATATTTTGACGCTAGCCACCAAAAGTTTGTCATTTCTGAAGGGCCAACACAGTTTTTTATTCTGTCCTTGTGTAATTTGTTATACTGTGTTATTTCACTTTGAAAACTCATATTTATTTTGAAGTTCGCAGCTTGAGGGATCAGAGTATGTTTTTAAGTATAGATGTGTTTTATTGTTGAAACACAGTATCATTTTTAATTTTATGAACTCATGGGTAATCAAAACGAAGTTAAACAATAAGCTAAACAATCATCACGAAGTTAAACAATAAGCTAAACAATCATCTGACTTTCATGTAGTGTAGATTACTGTTAAATAATAGTTAGCTTCAACAGTCCCATAGGTGAAAATTTCTGAAGATAGAGATTTGTATGTGTTGCTAAGAGTAAGAGAAGCACTCCCCTTCCTTCTCTCATTGGTATTAGAATGTGGTTGAGTTTTTTTTCTCAATTTTTTGTTTAGAGTAATTTGGAAATTAATTTGTGATAGATGCTAACGGCATTGTAGTACAACCGCAAATTCTTGTGTTGACTGAAAGAAGTTATGATATCTAGTTTATTAAGATGAGAATTATCTTGTGTGCTTAGGATCTTCGAGAGTTTGTTACGCTTGGTAGAAAGAACCAACTCATCAAGATGCTAAATTAGCTCTATCAAATGCTGAGAGTGTTTTGTTAAAGGAAAATACGAAGAAGGAAAACAAAGCTCTTGGCCTTATTCAGCAAAGGCCTAAGTGAATCCCTATTTCCGAAGATATCAAGGGCTGAGTCTTCAAAGAAAGCTTGGGACACCCTTGAAACTCGTTATCAAGGTGTGACCAATGTGAAGAATGTTAAGTTGTAGAACTTGAGAATGGACTTTGAGAATTTGAAAATGAAGGACAGCTAGACTCTTGATAATTTTATGACTCAAGTTATGAATATTGTAAACCAACGATAGCAGTATGGTGAATACCTCTCATATCAGTGTGTGATTGAAAAATTGAGATGTTTTCCAAAGAAGTTTGAAGGAGTGGTTGTTCCAATTCAAAATTTTAAATATCTCAGAAAAATGCACATTGATGAGCTAACTGGCTCTTTGAGTGTTCATGAATCAAGAATGAATAGGTAGGATGATACTCCATTAGAAAATGATTTTAAATCTAACTTACATGTTACTAGAGGTAGAGGAAGAGAAAGAGTTAGTAGTAAAGGAATAAGAGGTCAAAGTGTTGATCATAGTGACATGAGAAATGATTTAGAGTTTGAAGAGAAGTTATAGCAAAATACTCCTGGTGTAAGGGGGAGTAGCAATAGAACATTGTAGCCAAGAAATCAAAGGTACGATAGATCTAAAGTTCAATGTTTCTATTGTAATAAATTTGAGCATTTTTCTAACAAGTGAAGCAACCACATACTAGTAGTTGTCTACACACATCACAGAGGAGACTAAAAATGAAGAGAAGCATATGTTTTTAACTTGTAATGTCACCCAAGAAAGTTCAAATGACATATGGTTCTTCAATTGCATAGCGCATGTAGCAACCCCATGACTCGAAACAATGAATTATTTTTTAGTCTAGATACAATGAAGTGGAGTAATTAGGTAATGACAAAATGGTAAAAGTTAATGGTAAAAGTGTGATTGTTGTATATGCCAAAAATGGTAAAAGAAGAACAATTCATGATGTTTATTATGTTCTTGGTTTAATGTGTAATTTATTAACTGTTGGACAATTGTTAGAGAAAGAGTATAGAGTGTTCTTTAAGAACAAGGTATTCATTAATTATGACAAATATTCAAGTAAGCAATTGATAGGAAGAGTAGAGATGACAAAGAATAGAATGTTTTCGTTGATTATGAGAAATGATTTGACTAACTCTTTGAATTTTTATAAAACTATGAGTTTAGATCAATCATGGTTCTTGCATTTGAGGTATGGGAATTTACATTTTGGTGGCTTAGATTTGCTACAGAATAAGCAGATGGTAAAAGGGTTTCCTAGTATTGAGCAGCCAAGAGGCTGGTGTGAGAGTTGCATATTGGGAAATCATCCTAGAGAGAAATTCATTTCTGGAATCTCATATAGAGCAAAAGCACCATTAGAGTTGGTATACACAGATTTGCGTGGACCAATGCAAACACCTTCTTTGATTGGTAAAGTTTATTTTATGACTTTCATTGATCATTTCAATCGAAAAACATGGGTGTATTTGTTGAAACATAAATCTCAAGCTTTTAATGTGTTTAAAAGTTTTAAAGCTATTGTTGAAAAGGAGAGTGACACATTTATTGAAGTCTTGAGATCAGATAGAGGAGGTGAGTATATGTCAAATGATTTTTTGTAATTTTGTCAATACTATGGAATTAAAAGACAATTCACTGCTCGCTACACTCCACAACGAAACAGAGTAGGAGAAAGAAAGAATCGAACCATTATGAACATAGCTTGAAGTATGATGAAAGAGAAGCATCTTTCAGATGAATATTGGGGAGACGATGTTACTTGTTCAGTATACATTTTGAATAAAATCCCAACTTAGAGTGTGAAATATCGAGTTCCCTAGCAAGCATGGAGTGGTATTTGTAGCAACATATCTCATTTAAGGATTTTTGGGTGTGTAGCTTATGCACATGTACCTGAAGAGATGAGGAGAATGTTAAATGACAGAAGTTAGAAATGTATTTTTGTTGGATATAGTGAAGAATATAAAGCATATAGACTCTATAATCTCATCACCAAGAAGTATGTCATCAACAGAGATGTGGTGTTTAAGGAAGAAGAAGCATCGGATGACATCATAGATAAGTTGGTTGAAGAGGACGTTGTTACACCTCACACAAAAGATGAAAAAGATGAACATGGCATACATGGAGGAAAGTTAACTCCACATACGTCTACACCAGCAGTAAGAACACCTATCAGAACACCCAGAATTCATGAACATGGTGAACCATTAAGTGTTGGTAGACAACAAGGAACATGATCAAAGGTAAGTAATGAATCAAATCCTATATTAGCTTCATTAAGAAACAAAGTTAGAGGCCACAAGACTAGAAGTTTAAGAGAACTGTATGAGAAAAATGAAGAAGTAGTTTCAAATTTTGCATTAATAGCATGTGATCCTCTAAATTTTGATGAGGCTGTTAAAAAGGATGTTTGGATAAAAGCAATGGATGAAAAAATTGATGCCATAGAAAGAAATAATACTTGGGATCTTGTAGATTTTCATGGTAATAAAAATTGTATTGGTGTCAAATGGATTTATAAGACTAAGTTAAATGTTGATGGTCATGTTGAAAAATAAAAAGCAAGACTTGAGCTCACAGGTTTAGTCAACAACCTGGTATTGATTATAATAAGACTTTTGCACCTGTAGCGAGACTTGATACGGTAAGGATGGTATTAACTATTGTTTCTCATAATAAATAGTATGCACATCAAATGTATGTAATGCCTGTATTTTTGAATGTATCTTTAAAAGAAGAGTTTTATGTGAGACAACTGCCTGGATATGAAATTGATGGACAAGAAGACAAGGTCTATAGATTAAAGAAAGCATTATATGGATTGAAGAAGTGTTATACACCTGAGTGGCACCTCTCCGTCCGAGTGCTGATATCCCTCATGTCGGCACACAAAAGGACACTTATGGATAGAGGTTTGCCCTTGACACTATAGCTTGGCTTGTCATGAAATACATTC
This sequence comes from Pseudotsuga menziesii, assembly GCA_001517045.1. NCBI lineage: Eukaryota > Viridiplantae > Streptophyta > Pinopsida > Pinales > Pinaceae > Pseudotsuga > Pseudotsuga menziesii. The sequence goes on along the minus strand of LPNX010252025.1, from coordinate 381,160 downwards.
TACCTTCATCCAGCTAGTTACTTTGCCATTTAGCCATGTTGGGATGTATTCGCGACTCTCTCTATAGACAACTCGCGAGTCATTCGTGAGTCTCCTTCACAACAAGTCGCGAATCCTTGTATTCGCGGGTTGTGCTTATATAGAGTCGCGAGTCATTCGCAGGTTGCTCTACTACATACCCGCGAATGTGATTCTTAACATGAAAACACAAAATCATGCGCTAATGGGAGTTTAGTTAAGTCATTTTACTTAATCTCCCTAACTGCTACAACTTCCCCAACCTTCGAGAACTGCCTTATTTCACCCATATAAATACAGGCCTTGGGGAGGGTTGTAGGGACTGACACTTTTGGAGCAAAGTTATGCTGGTGGATTGTTTACAGAAGTCTTTGGAGCAGTGAAACTCAGAATCCTTTGGTGACAAATGAGTCCTTGTCTCAGACGTTTGGTTGTACTCTGAACTTTCTCATTATTGATAATAAAGAGATTACTTCTTCCACATGTGTCTTATATATCTTGGTTTGATAATTGTTTATGCTACAGTATGTCATATTTGATTTATCTAACCTGCTAACATATATATATATGAATCATTCTATATCTGGAAAATTGTCTTTGAACAGGTGAAAGAGGAGTGAGCCTTGAAGACTTTGGAAGTGGAGCAGATCGGAAGAGGACTAGCAAGGATCGAACGTCGTTTAACAAGTAAGTTCTTCTAACCCTCCTATTTCCTATTCTGCACTTTAGAAGTCATTTGTTTGCAAGTGTTTGAGTATGTTGGTAACCCCCGAGCTACAATTATTAGGTGCATAATCCCTTACAACAGAACTGGTGACTCCACTGGGGAAACCTAGACTGCTGTAGGTCATTTCTGTTATCCTGACCAGTTTTGCTCATTCGCGAGTTGCACTGCTAGACAGTCGCGAGTACTCCTGAAGATTTGGATTTTTAAAGAAGAGTTTGCTTGTGTCTTTTCTTGTTATATTCCTTGTTTTCTGGGAAGAATTTCTTTAAGAATGCTGTAGAGTTTGCTTCATTGCCTCAGGTGATCACATCTTAGTGCTTTTTGAAAGCCATTGAGTCTTTTTACTTGATTTATTTACTGTTTGCATCCTGAAGCATTTGGCCTGTTTGGGTTCTTGGTTAAAGTGTCTTAGTCCAGATCAGTGATCAGGGTCTTGGACTCTATTTTTCCAGTCTGCTTTCTGACAGTTGCTAGTTTGCACTTACCTTTTTAAGTCTGCAGTGGTTTTGTATCACTGTTTGCACCCAAGCTAAGTTCCTAGCCTGCTTCTCTTGCTGGTCTGTAGGTTTTGTTAGCCTGTTTGTTTCAATTTGTAGTTTATTTACAGTTCATAAGTTTCAAGTTGACTCAAACATAGTGCATTGTAGATGCATAGTAGTTTCTTTCAGCAATTTTTAAAGTGAAAACAAAACATAGTTAGTCTTTTGCATTGTAATTTTTGCATAAGTAGTGTTTGCTTCATTTTAAAAATATATAATCTCAGAAAATTACAAAAACATAGGCTTAGTTTCTCTTATCAGTGCTTTAGTTCATCAATACATATTTGAAAAAATGAAAAGAAGTTTGTTTTATAGTAGTAGTTTGCTTTGAATACACTTTACTTTCATTTATTTCTTGCTGTGTCAAAACACCATACAGTATATCACTTTCATTTCCTCTTGAGTAAGAAACAACCCTTAAAATAAACGCATAAATTAAAATTTACTAGTAAGTTTTTATTTTTAGGGGCCTTTCACCTACTAGCTTAGGCTATACTTGTGGGCTAGGGAGTGTAAACTTCCCACAAGTTATAAACTCAGACGTAGTAGACCGTTCTTTAGGTAAATCCTTGATTCTATCATTGTATCTGGGAAGCTCCTCTCAAATGAGAGTTAAGCACTAGGCCGCGTGGAGGCTTGGATAGAGGAGATAACCCTCTGAATCCTTGTCAAAATGTAACCCAGGACTTTTGCGCATCTGGGGATTCTATCCTAGACAGAGTTTCGGGCTCAGCTACCCTGCCCATGCGTATGAGTTCGGCTGACGACTGTTCCTCCAGACAGTTGGTATTGTCAAGGTAGCCTTAGTCTCTTGTCTATTTAGGGTTCATACCTAGGTAAACCGGAAGGTTATTTCTGGTTCACCTCGAACGGGCTTGGAAGGTAACCCTTGTGAAAAGTGCAGGAGGGTGGTGGGTGATTCCTCCGCTTATGCCTGAGAACCCCTCAAGGACGCCAAGTAACTGTTCATCGGCTTTCTTTGGGAAAGCATATCTGTATACCCTGGTTTGATTGCTTGAGACTCTAGGATCTTTTTAGTGTATGCTCTATGGATTTGCTTGAGTTTAGTTGACCTTAGGGTGTGATTAGTCAAATTTTTAATTCTTGAGGACTAACTTGTTAGAAGGTCAAGAAGGTTGAGAAACCTTCCTCCTCTCACTGCATTGGAGCCTCCACCTTTACCCCAAAGGCGGAGATTAGGCACAGACGGTTCTTTTGAACCAGTAGGAGTAAGTGAGGTTCTTGGTGAACCTGAATTGATAGCTAACCATTTTGATTTTGACACAGTCGAGATAGAAGAATTGCAGACTGACGAGTTTGCAAGAAATTTTAACTCTCCCTTGACTGATCTTAACGATCCTGTGATCGTCCAAGTTAGACCTTTTAGTTCACTAGTAGTAGGTGTCCCTTTGAGTAGAGTCATGTCTTCTGCAGAAGAGAGTGCTTTTGTGTTTACCTCAACCCTTCCGGTTGAAGGGGTACTACCTCCCCCGGTTAGTGCTCCTAGATCTAGTTTTCCTTCTACCCCTTTGACTCCAGCGAGCCGGGTGGTTCAACCACCGGTTCACTCCAACATAGGAGGTATTTATGGTAACACGGTTACTGGGATTCCTAGTATACCTACCATTCCCTCTTCCTTCCCTTACACTACTCAGAGTGGTCCGATAGGATCCTCGGCTTATGTCCAAGGATTTCCTTGGAACGGGGGGCATATCCCCCCATCCAGTCCATATGTAGGTCCAACTCCTTCATATGTAGGAGTGCATTTTGGAGGCAACACCTCTTATGGGAAAAGCTTCCATACCCCTATTTCGGTCCCATACTCGAGCTCTCCTTTCTCTTTGTTTAGCGGAGGGATACCTGCTCCATTCTTTCAGACCCCAACTTCTATGGGGATGGCCCGAACCACTTACACTGCACCTCCCACCCAAAATCCTGTGGCCTACGGATGGAATCCATTTCAAAGCAACCTTCCCACTTCACAATTGGTGTCAGGGGGCAACCCCACCTTTACCTATGGGAATTCGGGGGCTGGACCCTCTAATTCCCAAGCTGGCACACCTAGTGCACCGGCTAGGCCCAAGCTTCCTTTTCTGGAAACTTTGAACTTGCCAGACTTATCCAAATTGATGAATGACCTGGTGAGGCATGACCCCTTGTGGCCACCTATTCCCACCAAACTGCCCTCGGGCATCCCTAAGTTCGAAGGTAAGGCTGGTGAAGATCCTGGGGCTCATGCCACCACCTTCCATTTATGGTGTTCTTCCAACTCATTGAATGAATATTCAGTGAGATTGAGGCTATTCCAGAGGACCTTGACCGGCATTGCGGAAAAATGGTACATTGAGCTGCCTTCTGCTGCTTTTAGTAGTTTCTGGGACGTGGCTAGTGCTTTCCTTAGTCACTTTCAGCTTCCGGTCCGTTACGATTTCGGAACATATTTGTTGTCCACTTTCAGACAAAATAAGGCAACCCACATCTCGGATCATATCCAAGAGTGGAGGAGGCGAAAGAGTCTTATCAAAGCTACCATCCCACCTGAGTTTCTATTAGAGTGGTTCCTTAAGTCATTGTTGCCATACATTTCTAAGGATGTTTCCACATCAGGAGTGACTAGTGAAGAAGAAGCCATACTCAGGGCCTAGTAGTTGGACTTGATTTATTCATAGTTTGGGATTCTATATGAAATTATCTTTGAGGCACAAAGGCCTTCACATGAGGCCGAGAAACCCAAGCCTAGACCCCATGCCAATGGTGTGGTTGGGTTCGTAAACTCTCCCACTGTAGAATCTTTGACAAAACAACTTCACCAATTGTCTGTCAAACAGTCTACGGCGGAGGTAGCAAAGGCTACCCCCTCCTCCCAAAGTGCAAATGTTTTTGCACAAACCTCTTCAAAGGGAAATCAGCAGCCCGGCGGGAAGAAGAAGAAAGGTAAAAAGGGAGAGGGGAACCAAAATCAAAACAAGCCAAAGCCCGCAAACAATGCTGATGGGGGCAAAAAGAAAAAGAAGAAAGTCAAGTTCCCTTGTAAGTTGTGCCAAGGGGACCATCTTACTCATATTTGTCCCCTCATGGAACAAGCTCAGAAGCTGTTATAAGCTCAACCATCGGTTGTCCTGAAGGATCTGTTTCCCCAAGGGCAGAATTCTGCTTCAGCTTCTACCGTAGCAGGGGGCACTCAAGCTGCCTCTGACCCCAATTATATCAACATGGTTAGATCTTCAACTTTGTTACAAACCAAGAACAAAAACTATGAGAAAGAGACCGATGAAAAGGGTAAAGCTGTAGTTGAATCTTCCAACCCTCTCACTATAGAGAAACCTGCGGAAATAATGCCAAAGATACCCAAAGGTGTCTTTAAGATGACCTTGCATAACCCAAATGCGCGAGCCGCTTCTAACTAATCTGTGGTTGAAGACTTGGCTCAGACTCTATGTGCAATGTTAGCTTTGGAGGTGCTACAGAGCTGTCCCGCTCAGCGGGATGCCCTCTTAGCAGCTTTAGGTAGCATGGACTCTTCGAGTCTCTTAGCAAAATTTAATCTCTCTGATGTTAAAATTCACCTCCCTTATCATGTAGCTCTATCGATAGATGTTGTCCATGGTGGTAAGACCATTGGACGAGCAGTTGTTGATGAGGGAGCCTCTACTTGTGTTATGTCCCTGGCCTGTTGGAAAGCTCTTGGATCCCCAGAGCTGGTCCCATCAACCACTTTACTTACTGCTTTTGATGGAAGGTCTTTCTGTCCACATGGTATCCTACCAGCTTTCGAGATTAAGTTGGCTGGAAAAGCAGTGTCTGTTGAAGTCGAAGTGATTAATGCTCCATTGGACTACAATTTGCTTCTGGGTAAGAATTGGACTTATGCAATGTCTTCTATTGCATCTGTTGTCTTTCGTGTCATGGTTTTTCCACATGAGGGAAAGGTGGTCACTGTTGACCAACTTGATTTTACTCAGAAAGGCCTCTTAGAGTCTAAAGATTCCACTGTGCCATTGGTTGATCAGGCCAAACCTGCTGCACAGAGCTTGGGGGATGGAATGTACGCATCATTGATGGGCACATTCGATATTCCAGCTCCAGTCCTTTATATCGGTTCTAATACCGTAGGGAAGTCCATTGATTCAGTGGTCGATAGGACTGATCCTTGGGTCCTCCCAACCCCTCAGGAACCAGAAGTGCCCTTATCTGCAGTGGAAGTGGCGTATCAAGCTATTACCCAAACCACTATAGATCCCATTCCAGATCCTCTTACAGTCTCAGATGATCTGGAAGAAGTCTATATGCCCGCATGGGCAGAAAACTCTTTACATTCAATAGATTGCTTAGACACTGTTTTACCTTCCGATGAAGCTATTCTGGAAGCTATGTGTTCATGTGATAAGATATGTGAGGATCTTCATCACCGATCTTATTTCCTTCCAGAGCTAAGCAATATAGAAAAACAAGAGTTTCATGTGAGACTGTTGGATGATGTTGATACACCTATCAACCCTTTACCTAGGGAAGGAGTGTTTGCCGAGGGAAATATGGCAAAAATTTCCGCCACTATACTGATCAACATCTCTATAAAGCCAGATGTCGTGGAAAATATCTATATAGGTGCAAACTTCGCTCCGGAGGAGATTGCCACTTATACTTCCCTTTTCAAGGAATTACGCGATATCTTTTCCTGGTCATATGAGGAGATGCCAGGCATTGATCCATCTATTGTTCAACATGAGATCCCAACCTATCCTGATGCCACGCCAATTCAGCAAAAACTACACCCCGTGAACCCGCGTAAAGCAGCGGCTGTGAAAGCAAAGGTTGAAAAGCTGTTGAAAGCAGGTTTTATATATCCCGTAGCTTTGACTGAATGGGTGTCCAACCCAGTTCCTATTGATAAAAAGAAAGGGACTATTCGCGTTTGTACGGACTTTCGAGACCTTAACAAAGCTTGTCCTAAGGACAACTACCCTACACCGTTTATTGATCAGATCATAGATGCATGTGCGGGTAGTGAGGTATTCTCCTTTATGGATGGTTTTTTCGGCTACAATCAAATCCAAATCAAACCGGAAGATCAGCATAAAACTGCTTTTATTTTCCCTTGGGGTACATTCAAGTATAGAAAAATGCCCTTTGGATTGAAAAATGCAGGGGCAACCTTTCAACGAGCCATGAACTTCACTTTTCACGACATAAAAGCCATTGTCGAGCCTTACCTGGATGATCTTCCTGCTCATTCTCACAAGAGGATCCAACATCCAGATCATTTACGGTTTATTTTTGAGAGATGCAGATACTATAAAATTCACTTGAATCCCCACTAGTATGTTTTCTTCGTCGAATCAGCTAGATTGCTTGGATTCATTGTCTCTAGTAGGGGCATTCAGGTGGATCCTTTAAAAATTGAGGCCATTGTAAATCTGCCTCCTCCTCGTTCACTTAGGCAACTTCAAAGTCTACAAGGAAAGTCTAACTTCCTTCGACGTTTTATCGTTAATTATGCCAAGATCACAAAAGGTTCCATGTGCCTGCTTAAATAGGACACCCCATTTGTATGGGATGAAACTGCACAACTCGCATTCGAGGCATTGAAAAAAGCCTTGTTATCGGCTCCTTTATTACGCCTGCTAGATTATTCTAGGGATTTTTTATTATATCTGGCCGCGTCGGAGTCTACCATTGGGTAGTGCTAGTTCAGGAGGATGACAAGCTCGTTGAGCATGTTGTCTATTAGCTTAGTCGTGCTCTAATTGGACCTGAGCTTAAGTACTCCCACGTCGAGAAGTTAGCCTTAGCAGCTATGTATGCTGTACAGAGGCTACGACACTACATCTTACTGAGGACCACTACTGTAGTGGCGGATGTAAACCCTTTCCAATATGTTTTATCCCGACGGATTGTTGGGGGAAATATCAATAAGTGGATAGTCATTCTCCAAGAGTTTGACTTGGTTTTCCAATCCGCTAAATCCAAAAAGACCTTAGTTTTTGCCGAGCTTATAGCAGAATTCCCTACGAAAGAAGATGTAGTGGTTCAGGATGACTCATTCCCAGATGAGCACATCTTCCTTATATCCACCTCTGATCCTTGGTAGGGAGATATTCTTATATATCTCCAGACTTTGAAGTATCCTACCGCTTACTCTAGGGAAGACCGACACAAGTTACGCCTTCATGCTAAAAACTACCTCATTATAGGAGATACATTATATCGACAAGGGGTAGATTCCGTCTTGCGTCGCTGCCTTAATCATGAGGAAGCGGGGATTGTCCTAAATGATTCCCATAGCGGAGCGTGTGGGGGTCATTTATTTGGGTTAGCAACGGCCTAGAAGATATTACGTGCCGGGTATTTCTAGCCCACCATCTTTAAAGATTGTGTGGAAGCTATGAAACGCTGTCATCTGTGTCAGCTTTACACCAGAAAAATGCAGTCACATCCTGCTCCCTTGTTTCCCGTTGTCTCGGTAGGCCCCTTCATGAAATGGGGGATAGATTATATGACATGCAACCCAGCCTCGGCTGGGGGGCATAAATACATCATTGTCGTTGTTGACTATTTCACAAAATGGGCAGAGGCAATGCCTACTTTCAAAGACAATGGGGAAATGACAGCTTTCTTCGTGTTTAATCAGATTATTGCTAGGTTTGGTATTCCCAAAGTGATTGTCACTGACCATGGCAGTCATTTCCAAAATCACATGATGACAGAGCTGACCACCATGCTCAGATTCCGACAAGAACATTCTTCTCCATATTATCTGCAAGCAAATGGTCAGGTTGAGGTTGTAAACAAAACTTTAAAAACTATACTTAAACGTACTATTGATGCAGCCCGCTCGAATTGGCACATCATGTTATATCCTGCTCTTTGGGCTTATTGAACCAATGTCAAAATTGCTATGGGTTTTTCCCCCTTCCAACTCATTCACGGGGTGGAAGCTATTATGCCAATTGAATGCGAAATCCCATCCTTGCAGATAGCTATTCATGTGCTACCTGACACAACTGAGCTTGAGGAACAGTTGCTCCATTTAGAACACCTTGATGAAAAACATAGAGATGCGTTGACTGCAAATCAAGCTCATAAGAATAGGGTTAAATATCAATATGATAAAACGGTCAAACCTCGGGTTTTCTCTGAGGGGGAACTTGTCTTGCTCTGGGACCAAGATAAAGAACCCCTGGGGGCAGGAAAATTCAAGGCCATGTGGTTGGGACCCTATGTTGTGTCTAAATTTTTGAGTAAAGGCGCATATGAATTAGTGGATTATGACAGGAATAATATGCCTGAGCCTAGAAATGGGCTCTACCTGAAGAAGTACTATGCTTAGGGTTAGCACTTTTTCTTGTATCTTAATGTATGTATTTTTATGTACATTAGGTTGTCAGTTTCATTTTTTATACTATCTGCTGGTTGTTGTAGATGTCTTCCGAGATGTATGTAGGTTTTGCTGATGGCGCCAGACGTCATACTTGTAACTTGGCTTTGGCAGCATGGGTTATCTATTCCCCTTCAGGACAGCTTGTTGCCGCGGGTGGCGCTTTTCTAGGTCCTGCTTCCAATAATGTTGCTGAGTATAGGGCTGTAATTGAGCTCCTATGGGATGCTTTTTCACGAGTCATCACCCAGCTTGAAGTCCGTTTGGATTCTCAGTTGGTTGTTTCCCAGCTCAATCGAGCTTATCAGGTGCGTAATCCTACATTGTTATGCCAGTTCATGCAAATTCATTTATTGGAAAGACATTTTGAAGTTATTACTTTTAATCACATTCCACGAAACCAAAATTCATTAACTGATGCATATGCTAATTATATTTTGGACTGGCATCTCACACACATTCTATAAAATATACAGCAAATAGATAAGAAACATTTGTAAATAAGCTGACAACCAAACACAAATATATATATATATATATATATATATATGTAAATATCTATCATAGATAGGTCAAGTGCGATCCGTAGATCCCATCATGTACAAAATATACAAAAAGTGGATCATCATCCATCAAAATGCCCTAAAAACTAAGCCTGCCTGCCATGGCCACTCGGACCTCCTTGGTTCCCGTGATCTCTGTGCCCCCTGGCTTCCTCAGCCTCCTCGGATTCGGCAGCCTCCACCACATCTCTGTATACACATACTGCTCTAGCTACTCGTCTGAAAAGACGTAGCCAGGCCGGTGGAACCCCAACTACTGACTCTTGCATGGCTACAGGGAGATGATCTATCTGTATCGTAGGTACTCGCTCGGTCAGCCTGCCTAGCTTCGCCTCGAGTACTCTGATCAATCTTGGGTATCCCCCTGCAACAGGACATACGAAGGTATGTGGGTGCCCTTTAGGGCGGACTGGTCCAATATCTGCATTTTGACAAATAAATGGGGTTTAGACTTGTACATATGTATATATCCTATCATTTGAAAATCCATAAAAATTTGATAATGATAAAAAATAAAAAATGACTTACCCATCTCTCCCCATGCTCCTCCTGGAGGGAGGACTAGGTCGGGATCACCTCGGAAATCTAACCTGGCATATGGAAACTGCTCCAACGCCGGCACCTGCCATTCCCACCATCTATAGAAATCATCATCATACATGCTATGTACTACATCTCCTCCTCCTTGACGGAGGAATATATCTCCCCACCGGCTCAGCCTCGACTGCCGTGGATGACGGACCTGTAATGATATAGCAGGGCTCATAGTTGGCACCCTCTCAAAGAAGAATGCTACCAGTATACTAGCATAGCCAAAGTTCTTCCATCTTCCCCTCCTACAGTCGGACAATTTCCTCTTCATGATGGGGGCAATTCTCGTACACCAATCAAAGAGAGTACCTCTAAAGCAGTCCACCGCCACTATCATCTGAGTCCTGGTGGCCATGTGTAATCCTGTTGACCCTGAAAGTCTGACAATAGTACTGGCCAATACCTGAAGTGTAAGATCCTGAATATCTGCAATGAGAACACTGCTGCCTTTCTTTTGAGTACCCGGTCGGCAAAATACATCGACATAGTTCTGGACACTCAAGGGGTCTCCACCCCTGCCAGTGCCTTCCAGGTTCACCGGTGCTCCCCAATGTGACAACCTGGTTATGAAGTAGATGTCTTGTGTGGTAAGCTCCAAAGTCTCACCTTGGATATTGAACATCCCCAGGTCATGGTCCCAGTAATGGACTAAGAACTCTAATATGCAGACATTGGCCTGCATGGGCGATGTGCAAAAGAACTTGAGAATCCCACTATTCCTCAATGCTTGGATAGTAGGCGGGCTTTGGAGAGTCGCTTGATCCATCGCTTCATGTTCCCTCTCTCTCCACTCCAGGACCATGTTTTTCCTAACAAAAACATACAATTTGATTTAGTATTCCATAGTAAAATTTACAAAATTTTGACTATTTTTAAAACATTTGACCTATCACGTAGCATTTGCGACTGTCCATTGGGACAAGTCACGACCCATTCGCAACTTTCCTGTTCAGCAACTCGCGGATGGAACTCGTATTCGTGACTATTAAGCTTAGCAACCCGCAAATACATTTTGCCACATTTTAGGTTGATGAAAAATACTGAATTAACCCCTAAATTCAAAATTTGTTTGGATCAAATTGAAGAGCTAAGGGTGTAGATTTACGTGAAGCTGACGGTTTCTGAATTCGACGGTCCAATTGTCCACAGCGATCAATCAAAGATAGAGGGTAAACTTTCCTTTTTTGGTTCAAAAAGTGCAAATGGTATGAAATGTTTTGATTTTCAAACTATTTATAGAAATAAAATTTCGTAAAGTGGGTCTTTTTATATAGTTTGAAATGACAATTGATTAATATCACCTTCTTTGTACCTTGGAATAGGTTTACCAACTTTTACAAAGTGTTGATGCTTCTATAGGGTGGTTTTTTCTCTTTCCAACACATGTTGGCATCTTATCACTCCACATTAACCTTAGTAATCAACATTTTTGCCACGGACTAGGGTATTTTAAGCCATTAGTCCCTTGTCTCTACCATTGTTCTTCTGTGGCTAGGATCCCTTTTCATGAGTATCATCCTTATATGCCATTGCCATCCTTTGGTACTCATTTTCGTCACTGTTTCAGGCCCAGGGGTTTCCTCATAGCTATTTTTCACGCCAAATAGAGCTTCTTATGAACCTCTTTTTACAAGCTATCCCTTTATAGGACTCCCCAACCTTATGGAGTTTCTTTAGGCCCAGGTCTGACTCCTTCAAACCAGACTTGACTGCCGAGTTATCTCGTCCATTCAAGCTCGTTAAGAATATGTGAACGGGCATCCGCATTGGTGGTAGGTTATCTCTTTCTTGGACCATGCAGAATAATACGAGAAAGGATCACTCTCTTTTCTTCGGAATTGAGAAGAGTATTCTCAGGTATAGGTTTATCACTTTTCTGGAACTGAGGGACTAAATTTACGAAAAATGAACACTCAGTTTGAGCTTAGTTTTCTCTTTTTCATGCTCTGGACCCAAACATGAAAAATATTCTGAGTGTACTTTGTGTCTTTGTCATGGTCATTAAACACTAAAGAATAAAGCAATGAGTTTATTGTTGTAAGCCCCATTTCTTGTAACCAAATGGATCTTTCCGAGTGATCTTTCTTTCCTTCACACTCATAAAACTCAAGCTACTTTATGCTGTTTTGGAAGGAGCGTTGGGTAGGTGGTAATTTAACCTTTTTCGGACCTTCCCGACTAAGTACGAAAAATGTTCACCTTTTCTTCTTTGGAAGTTAAGAGAGTTCTTTTGTGGTTTGTTTTATACTTTTTCGGCCTCAGGAGACTAAATTGGACAAAAAAGGACCCCCCTGGAGTCTTCTTTGGCATTTTCAGACTCTCTAAATGTGAAAATACTGCATGAGCATGTACTAGTTCGGGCTCATTAAATCCACGGATCAGTGTATCAAGCATTATTTTCCCATCTCTTCAAGCTTGCTAAAAAATGAAGAGGGAACCAAGTTTACTTTCCTGGACTTGTTAAAACTTAACAGGGAAGGTAAGGAAGAAGTTTTTTCTTGTTTTCAGTAATGGCAGCATGTCATCCTTGAACATAGCACTCTTTGCTTTCCGATATCCATGTTTCAGTATACACTTGTGTTCAGCTATCACTTTGAGTTTTGACTCCTCCTCTTGTCCATTATACCTGGGGAATCTGCTCATGTCTCCTACATGACTGATAAGTCTATTTGTTCTATCTATCCGTTGTATGCTGCCTTGGGTCATCTCTGTGTCGTGCTCACTGTTCAAGGATTATACCTAATGTCTTATCTATCACCTGATCCTATTACTATTATATATGTTATCCATTTACTTGTGTCTCCCTTCTTTTTCCCAATTCCTAGTCACTCTTGTGATCCGTTGGAGGATCCATTGCCTTCCTTATCATAGTATGGTTCCGTTTCAGCACCTCATGATGACGAAGACCTAGAGTTTTGACAATAGTACCTCTGGATCCACTTTCATCATTGGTGAACTCCTTTGCTTTAGTTGTCAATTATCACTTATTGGTTGACAAACTGTTGAATCCTCTCCATGTTCGACTTCAGCTTACCCTTATTCACATGGCTTGGATTGTACTGGTTCTTTGGGATCATCTATGAAGACCTTAGTCCCTCATTTTGGACTAAGTTGCGCAAGACTATGTTCCATTTCTATATCCAGCTTCTAGATTTTTGAAGACTCATCATTATTGTATTGTGGCTTTGATCCACCTTTGTAATATACGTGGTTTTTACCCGTATCATATGATGTAATCAAATATTGTAAAGGATTTAGTGTTCCAGTAAATTGAACATAGTATCCTCAGATGTAATTTTGTATATCACATTATTATGTATTTGTTTCAGATACTCTCTCTGCTCCATTGGATTTCTGAGTTTCTCCAGAGTTTAAGATTATAATGTATTTTGGCCATCGTTCCCCTCTGACCTCACACATTAGGGGGAATCTATTATACACCTGAGTGGCACCTCTCCATCCGAGTGCTGATATCCCTCATGTCGGCACACAAAAGGACACTTATGGATAGAGGTTTGCCATTGACACTATAGCTTGGCTTGTCATGAAATACATTCTACCTTCATCCAGCTAGTTACTTTTCCATTTAGCCATGTTGGGATGTATTCGCGACTCTCTCTATAGACAACTCGTGAGTCATTCGTGAGTCTCCTTCACAGCAAGTCGCGAATCCTTGTATTCGCGGGTTGTGCTTATACAGAGTCGCGATTCATTCATGGGTTTCTCTACTACATACCCGTGAATGTGCTTCTTAACATGAAAACACAAAATCACGCACTAATGGGAGTTTAGTTAAGTCATTTTACTTAATCTCCCTAACTGCTACAACTTCCCCAACCTTCGAGAACTGCCTTATTTCACCCATATAAATACAGGCCTTGGGGAGGGTTGTAGGGACTGACACTTTTGGAGCAATGTTATGCTGGTGGATTGTTTACAGAAGTCTTTGGAGTAGTGAAACTCAGAATCCTTTGGTGACAGAGGAGTCCTTGTCTCATACGTTTGGTTGTACTCTAAACTTTCTCATTATTGATAATAAAGAGATTACTTCTTCCACATGTGTCTTATATATCTTGGTTTGATAATTTTTTATGCTACAGTATGTCATATTTGATTTATCTAACCTGCTAACATATATATATGAATCATTCTATATCTGGAAGATTGTCTTTGAATAGGTGAAAGAGGAGTGAGCCTTGAAGACTTCGGAAGTGGAGCAGATCGGAAGAGGACTAGCAAGGATTGAACGTCGTTTAACAAGTAAGTTCTTCTAACCCTCCTATTTCCTATTCTGCACTTTAGAAGTCAATTGTCTGCAAGTGTTTGAGTATGTTCGTAACCCCCGACCTACGATTATTAGGTGCATAATCCCTTACAGCAAGAAGGCACAGAGACCATGGTACAACAAGATTGATGAATACTTGGATAGTGAAGGAGTTAGCAGAAGTACAAGTGAGCCAACCTTGTATACAAAGGTAAACCAACAAGGTAAAATACTGATTGTTTTCTTATATGTGGATGATTTGATCTTCACTCGAGATCTTTCAGAGTTTAAGAAATCCATGAAAACAAAATTTGAGATGACTCATTTAGGAATGATGAAATATTTTCTTGGTATTGAAGTAACTCAATCTGAGGATGGTATTTTTATCAGTCAAACTAAGTATGCAAATAATGTACTGAAAAGATTTAGAATGATGAATTGTAAACTAGCTATAACTCTAATTGCAACTAGCACAAAACTCAGTAAAGAGGATGATGGGTAAAGAGTTGATCCAACATTGTATAAGATACTTACATTAGAGGAAATTTCAATTTAAAATGGGCCTTCCAAAAATAATAAAAATTCCATGTCATCATATATTAGTGAATCAAAATGATTTAAAATTCAAAAAGGGAGCACCTCTTAAACAATTTTTTAATATAAATTTGGGGATAGGTATCATAAAAAAAACTATTTTTTTGTTTGTATTTTTGACATATCTCCCTGTGTTTTTACTCAAATTTCGATCGAAAGATCTCATTGGATGCAGAATTAAATTCCACATCAAATGAGCTCTCTTGATCAAAATTTGAGTAAAACCACAGGGAGATATGTCGAAAATACAAACAAAAAAGCAGTTTTTTCTTTTCTTCCTCCAAAATTAATAAATATTATTTTATTATTTTAACTATTATTTTATTAATTTTTCTTAGGAGGCCCATTTTGTGTTGAAATTTCCTCTAATGATTGCAACAAGTGACTGCAAGTCTGATGTACTTAACTGCAACAAGGCGTGATATAATGTTTGCACTAAGTTTGATTTCGAGATTTATGGAATATCCAAAGAAAACCCATTGGTAAGCTGGAAAGATAATTCTAAGATATATTGTTGGATTGACAAATTTTGGTATCCAATATATATCAAACTCAAATTTTAAGTTGATTGGATATACTGCCAGTGATTATGCAGGTTCTATATATGATAGAAAGAGCACATCTGGATATGTATTTAGTTTTCGATCGAGGTCAGTAGCATGGGATTCAAAGAAGCATCCCATAGTGACATTATCCTTTGTTGAGGCAGTGTATGTTGCAGCAACAATAGTTGCATTCAAACAGTGTGAATGAGAAGAAATCTTTCTGAGTTGCAGCATGAACAAGATGAACCAACTCAATTTTTTTGTGACAATAAATCAGCCAATGCACAATCAAGAAATCATGTCTTTCATAAAAGAAGTAATCATATTGACACAAGATATCATTTTATTAGATAATTAATAAACAACAATGAAATCAGTGTGGAATTTACATATCAAAAAATCTGTTTGTAGACCTATTTACAAAACCTTTGGTAAAAGAGTTGTTTGAGTTTCATAGGAAAAACATTGGGGTTTGTAAGCTGTAACAAAAATATAGTATTACAAAGTTTCAATATTTGGGTGTAGTAATTAAGGGAGAGAATGTTAGAATCCGTTAATTACTCCATTGTTGGTCTCTGAAATTTGAAAGAGCCAACACTACCCAGATTTGTAACTGCCAAGTTTTTTGAAGAGCCACCACCGCCACACTGCCTTCTTCGAAGAGGTAGTCATCACATTAGTTCATATTATTCAATTGTGAAAATCCATCACCATTAATGTATTTTGACTCTACAAAATCAGGCCAGCAATCACATGTCATTTCTGAAGGGCCAATACAGTTTTTCATTCTGTCAGTTTGTAACACTATAACAAAGCATTCAGTTTTGCAAAGATAATTTTATTATGAAGGGTCAATTAGCAGTAAATGACTCACTAGGATGAAACACTATAAATATGTATCCTTTAGTCATGATTTATATAGATTTAGAGATATAGATACAGAGTTGAAGTTAAAAATCATAATTTTTACTGTGTATGTTTTTTGTTATACTCTGTTATTTGAGTTTGAAAACTCATATCTATTTTGAACTTAGTTTGTTGTCAAAAGTTGAGATATCAGAGTATATTATTAAGTATAGATGTGTTAAATGTGTTTTACTACTGAAACAGAGTATCAGTTTTAATTTTATGAACGCATGGGTCATCAAAACGAAGTTAAACAGTCAGTTGCAACTCAACTACAATTGTCCTATAGATTATTGTTAGCTAAACAGTCAGCTGCAACTCAATTGAAACTATCCTGTAGATTACTGTTAGCTAAATAGTCAGTTGCAATAGTCCTATAAGTGAAAATTTATGAAGTCAATGATTTGTGTGTGTTTCTGAGAGTAAGAGAAACACTCCCTTACCTTCCCACAAATATCTGGTTAACTTATTAGTTCGGAACATTATATTTATAAGGTTTATGATATTAGAGATGTGATAGAATAATATATTGACCTATTAGTTGGTGATAGGTATTATCTGTCTTTTGGATTGTTTTGGATAATTTGATGGGGTTTTATAATGTAATTTGATTCACATGTTAAAAAATAAAAAAAATCCTCCATTACATGAATCCTTTATGATAGACACCCTTACCGAACTTCATAGCATATCTATTAACACTGAAGGACTCTTAGCCACAAATTCTAATCTCGGTCTCGACCTTCCAATACAATATAAAATTCATATTGTTTTGATTATCTCCTGAATCTTAATATGACCTTGGACGATCTGTGAAGGATTTAAAAACTCACTCGCGGTAAACTTAGATTTATAATTGACATGAGGTTTCATGAGACACTCTCAAAGTGTTTCTAGCTTGAAATCTAATCACATTGAAGACTCTTTTCAATCATATGGTTTATCTAAACCTTCAATTCAAAAACGAGTCTAAAACATTGTTATGATTAATACAAAAAAATATAAAAGAAGATTGAAGAGTTTTAGATCTTTTGATATTCATTCCCCAAAAACATACAGTTAGAATGAAGAATATAAGAATGGAAAGAGTAGCGTCAAGATCCTTCCACATATTTATCATATATAAATTAGTGTCAAAATTACATTTTGTTTTGAAAGCCTTATCATCTTCAAGTTCACATTTGGACTCCCACCGAATCCGTTTTGGTCAATATTATTCTTCATTGTGAGCCCCCATTGGATGTACTCTCCTAGAAATGATTATCTATGCTTTGTCAGACCTATTATGTAATCTAAGCTATGGAGCTTAGTGTCCTAAATAATTCTATCTTACACTCATTGTACTTCTTTTACCATGAGAATATTGCTCTATTGTCCAATAACATGAGAATTTTTCTCTATTGTCCAAGGCCAAATATTTAGGGAGTGAAGATGTAATTGAAAAAACATGTGATGCACTCAATCCCCAACCTTTACAAGTTTAGAAAGTGAGGATGTCATCTAGTCTTCCCTTCTGCATCACACTTTCAAAGTTTAGAGAGAGAGAGAGAGAATATCATGTAGTTATCCCCTCTATATCTATATGACACTTTAGAGTGAAGATGTCATTTTTATTAAACTCATCATTGAGAGACTTCTTATTTAATTTCTTTTTAAAGTTTAACTTTGTTATGTAATTAGGAGTGAGAAATAGCTTTGAATTATTCTCAATCAGTTGTACCTCTCATTGCCCATTGTTCCTCTCTTGGGCCCATTGGTCCCTTTTGAAATCTTGGCCATCATGTCCATTAGAAAGATTTATTTTATTAGGTTGCTTCTTTCAAAGATTGGCCCATCTATCTCTTTTGCAAGATCATCTCAATTGAGGCCCTTTGAAAGATTAATTCATTGAGTTCTTTATAATGATCAATCCATTAGACCCTCTTGAAGATTACAGTTAGTCCAAATGAAAACCCTCTTGTCCTTTTTATGTTAGTTTTTCATCATATAAGCTAGCATTATGATCTTAGGATCTTTTCACTGAGAGAATAAAAAGCACAACAATAAAACATAAGCACATCACAAGAGACAAGAGACACAAAGATTTTTCCTCGGGGAAACCATAAAGGAGAAAACCCCGCAACTTCCTCATAAATAGAATCAACACCAAAATAGTAAAAGCCCCAAAACAGTAAGATGATATCCACACAGCAGCAGTCTCTCTCTCTCTCACTGAGAGAGCTTCTCCTCTCTCACTCATGCGCCCCAATGAGTGAGTGTGAGTGTTGCAAGTGAGATAAATAGAGAGGCTCACTCTCTATTTATATTCTTTCATTCACTTGAAGTGCACTCCAACATGTCGGCCTCACTTAACAATTACTTACTAGAGCCGAAATCTCTAGGAGTGTCTAATAACCCTAGTGCCCCACCTCTTGTGGCGACTTTGCCTCCTCTGACCAATAAGAGGGTAACACAATGGTGGGGACTATTTCCCCGACTTACAATGATTCACCTAGGGTCGAATTCACTAGGATAGTCTAATAACCCAAGGGCCCCACAACTATGGGGAATTTAACCCTTGACCAATAGCAGGGTTACCCATAATGACTTGACATGACTTTCTCATTATAGAAACTTCCTGGAATAAACATCGGGGTATGAAATGAATCAAATACATCTTGGAATAAACACCGGGTTACAATACATAAGAAATATGGATGAATACATTCTGAAGTTACAAATACATCAACACTCCCTCTTAACTAGGAAGGTATTCTCTCGACACAATTTATTAGCACAAGTCTTCTTCTCTATATCATCTGAGTCATTGTTAGGTATTTGTCATCTTCAAAGTCATCTTCATCTTCAAGTCATCTTTATCTGTAAGTAATCTTCATTTTCAAGTCATCTTCATCTGAATCTAGATCATCACTGGATCTGGATCATCATCACTGGATCTAGATCGTCATTCGATCTAGATCATCACTGGACATCATCATTGGATCTGGATCATCACTCAATCTAGATCACCATCACTGGATCTAGATCATCACTCGATCTGGATCATCAATGGACATCATCACTGGATCTGGATCACTATCACTGGATCTGGATCATTACTCGATCTAGATCATCACTGCTGGATCATCTTCACTAGATCTTGATCCTCACTCGATCTAGATCATCACTGGCTATCATCACTGGATCTCGATCATCACTCGATCTGGATCATCCCTGGTGCTATCTCATGATTCTTCTCATCATAGGAAGTTCTACAGAGCCATCCCTTACATCTGATCAAGTGGGAACACATCCCTCTGTCACATCAGAATGGCTACTCAGTCCTACACTGAGTGATCCTAGTAACTGACCAGGTGCCTCCATTCCTAGGATGGCAATTGCCCTTACATCTGTCCTATTGGACAGAATGGCTAGCACTCATATCTGACATGAAAGGGAGCAACGCTATCACCATGAAAAAATAGCTCAGCCCTTACATCTGACCATGGAAGGAACCAATCCTCTCACCATGTCAGAATGGCTATGGGTCTCATCACTTTTTCTTGGATGGAACCTCGATCTGGAGAACACCAAGCCTCTCCCTGAAGTACTCAAACTTCAGTCTAGCCAATGGATTCGTCAATACATCATCTATCTGTTCCTCTGTCACAACATACTAGAGCTTCACTGCTCCTCTCTACACCATATCCCTGATATAGTGATACTTGATCTCGATATGCTTTGACTTGTCATGGAACATTGTATTCTCTGACAACTTCACGCAACTCTGGTTGTCACAATGTATACAAGTTGCATCCAACTAGAGATCAAATAAATCAGAAAATAGCTTCCACACCCATACTTCCTCACAACTAGCTGAACAAGTTGTGACATACTCTGCTTCAGCTATACTTAGTGCCACACAGGATTGCTTCCTGCTAAACCAAGAGATCACACCTGATCCCATACTGAAGCAACATCCTGAAGTACTCCTCCTGTCAATGGCACTGCCTACCCAATCTGAATCAACATAACCCTCTAGGTTAATCTTTTGATTTGCATCGTACTTGAGCCCATAATCAATTGTACCCCTTAGGTACCTTAGAATATGCTTTGTAGCAATCAAGTGAACATTTCTCGGATCTATCAAGAACTGGCTCAAGGTGTTCATAGCAAAGCAAATGTCTAGTCTCATGTTTGTCAGGTACATCAAGGACCCAATCATCTGACGATACATCGTAGCATCAACCATCTCTGATGAAGCATCACTTAACAACTTTAGGTTTGATGTCATAGGTGTGGTCATGCAGTCCATCATCCTGAACCTATTCAGGATCTCTAGTGCATACTTCCCTTGTCTACACTTCCATGCCTAGAACAATAGTGCATCAACACATAACAGGAGCATCACTGGTCTTCCGCCTTCGACCTTGAGGCAAAGGTTGGAATCCTCTTTACTCTCAGTAAAGCCTAGAATCATTGGTAATCTATCCATCCTGTCGTACCATGTCAAACCTGAGGATATTCTGCAGTCACTCCCTCTGAAGCAGAGCATCAAAATCCCTCTGTCTTTCGTACTCTATGCACTGAAACATTATGTATTGGAGTGACAAGTAGTATCCATCTAGGATCATTGGATACCAAGATCCTCTATTTTGAACTTTTTCAAAAGTTCTTCTCACATCCATCTGTGAGCTTGTCATCCTTTATCGACCTTGTAGCAAAGGTTAATATATTCATCAAGCTCATCATGTATGTGTTATCCCATGGGTGTCTTCTGAACTCGTACAAGGCCTTCTTTCATTTCCACATGATTATGCATGTCATGTGACTTCACTTCCAGTAGTTGTAAATGTTTCTTCGTAGTCTATGCCTTCTTTTCGTGAGAATCCTTGTGCTATGAATCTTGCTTTGTATCCCACGATGTTTCCATCTACTGCATGATGGAGCTACGAACTTCTCTTTAGGTCTCGATACTGCACCCTGACATCATTCTTCTTGAACTGGTCTTCCATTTCTTCTTGGTGGCTGGAAGGTTCTGGATCAATGATGTCACTAAACTTCATCATATTATTCTTTGTCTTTGAATTGTCATCACTTGTTCTTCAAAACAAGTCTTCATTCTTCTTTGCTTGTAGGTGATTATGTATGCGATCTTTCCTACAATTCAAATGTAGTTGTATGGTTACAAAGATTTCATAAGGTATATTCATAATGAAAAATTCTTATGCATAACTATATGATCATGCAACTATTTTGGCCAATACAACATTCATCCATATCTCACGAAAACTTTCTAGATGCCTTCCATCTCTACCAGGACAACATTGGGATTGTGCACTAATCCAATATGTCAACAAAGAGGTTTCATTCTAGATAAGTAGAAATGGAGAGTTGTATAGCACCATGAGCCACTTACCCATCACATACATATTAGTAGTATACTGTCATTAAAGCAAACATCCTATCATGCATGATACATCAACTGAATATAAACAAATGCATAAAAAAACAATATTATGAAATGACAATTGAATACTTATCTTTATTTGTTTCATGGGTATACTCCTTCTTGAGTCTTCAGATTCATCGTCTTCTTCATTCATGATAGCATCATTTCTTATCCAAATTCTAAGGTGGATAAGAATTTCTTCAAGAGTTGAGATCTTCATATTCCTCATCACTTCAGGGATCTTCTTTGGATGGTGATAGCTTGATCTTCAATTTCTCCCATCTTCTCTTCTCTTCTCATGAGTCGAGTTTCTTCTTCTTCCTAGAGTCTGCTAAAAGTAATCACTTCCTTCTGGCACACATTCCTCACATGAATGAATCCTATGATCCTGGGAGGCCATTCAAGGTGGCCATCACCACTTCTGCATTCTTCACTTCTTCTTTCATTGCTTCAAGTTGTTCTTTGATTTGAGAGACCCTTATGACTGCATGGTCTCTTCATTATGGATCTTCACATTCTTCAACTGGTTTCTTAAGGTCGTATTCTGATTTCTGTTCTTTCCTTCAAATAGCTTCGTCAAGGAATTAAACATCTTTGGTGTCTTTAAGGAAGACACTTGTAGTGCAAGTTGATTCGTGACTAAATCAGTAATGATCTTCTGGGCCTTGACCAAGTTCTTGTGAAAGGCTTCTTGCCTCATCTCCCTCTGAAACTGGAACCTCTATACTCATGTAGGTGTCCAATCCATTTTCTTTAGAGAGATCAAATACTTCTATGCTTGGAATTCATCAACTTCATCAAGCTTATCATCAAGATAATTTGATAGATCACTTTGAAATGAGAACCTCAAATGAAAATAGCAATAGATTAGATCTTAGATTTGAGGTGTCCGTCTTGGTTCCGGAGCTTGGCTGATCTAGGGTTTGTCACAGAAACCCTAATTTTCCAAACTTGGAATCTTTCTGATCTGATTGTATAGACAGATAGATCTCTTCAAATGGAGCTGTCCAATGTACTCCTTTTCTGAAAACAGTGGAGAGAACCTCCCGGAACAGGAAGCCCTAATTTTCCAATTTCTTCTACAGAAATGCCTATTACTGTTTCTGTGATATCTCCGAAATTGAGGCTCCTCTATGTCTGAAATTTCTTACTAAGGTAACCTCGCATGCTCCTGATCCAACACCATAAATTTCATCAGAATTGGTTTCACCATTCGATATTTATGATCCTTTTCCCAAGATGACCTGTTACAAGACTGTTCAGAACAACAAAGTTGTATGACATGCCACGTGTCACTGGTTCCTCTTCTAAGTTTGATATTGGGACCACTGAAATCAAAGTCTATTCCCTTTTTGGAATATATTCAGGAATTCAATTTTGACCTCTGTATCCCAAGATATTGCAATTATCCCCAGGTGTCCTGTTTAGGGATGAATTCTAGAAGAGGTTGGAACCCTAACTTGGAGGGATCATATCTCCCAGAATATAGCGAATATGAAGCTGGATTTTGGACACAGTGTCGATAATGATTTTATATTTGGCCCCTGAAATGTTCAGCTCTTAATGCATCTCTAATATCTGGATACAATGAATGTACCAAAACTTAGCAGTTTTAGTATTTAGGGTTTTTCTAGCTCAGGTTCAAACTAGGGTTTGACTTTCCTAGAGTTTCACCCAACCAAATTTCTTGATCCAGGTCTCTAAAATTTGGTTTTGATGAGGAGAAAAATCCTATGCTGGTCTCACTGAAAAATTCCTCTTCTGTAGAAATCCCTAATTTCCGCACTGAAGACTGAAAATGCTCAGAATCGAATTCCGCCTTGACAGAAAGATGCACCCTTCAATGGAGAGTCATCCTAGCATACTTTTGCTGATGGATTGTGGAGAGAGACCCAAGAAGTAAGAAGCCCTAGATTTTGTAGCTGCATAATGTCTTCTTCTCAAGTTAGCTCTGATACCATGTTAGTTTTTCATCATATAACCTAGCATTATGATCTTAGGATCTTTTCACAGAGAGAATAACAAGCACAACAATAAAACATAAGCACATCACAAGAGACAAGAGACACAAAGAGTTTTCCTCGGGGAAACCATAAAGGAGAAAACCCTGCAACTTCCTCAGAGATAGAATCAGCACCAAAATAGTAAAATCCCCAAAACAATAAGATGATCTCCACACAGCAGCAGTCTCTCTCTCACACACTGAGAGAGCTTCTCCTCTCTCACTCATGCGCCCCAATGAGTGAGTGTGAGTGTTGAAAGTGAGATAAATAGAGAGGCTCACTCTCTATTTATATTATTTCATTCACTTGAAGTGCACTCCAACATGTCGTCCTCATTTAACAATTACTTACTAGAGCCGACATCTCTAAGAGTGTCTAATAACCCCAGTGCCCCACCACTTGTGGGGAATTTTCCTCCTCTGACCAATAGGAGGGTAACACAATGGTGGGGACTATTGCCCCGACTTACAATGACTCACCTAGGGTCGACTTCACTAGGATAGTCTAATAACTCAAGGGCCCCACAACTATGGGGACTTTAACCCTTGACCAATAGCAGGGTTACCCACAATGACTTGACATGACTTTCTCATTATAGAAACTTCCCGGAATAAACATCGGGGTATGACATGACTCAAATACATCCTAGAATAAACATCGGGTTACAATACATAAGAAATACGGATGAATACATTCTGAAGTTACAAATACATCAACATTTTAGTGATAAACCCAATGCCAAGTTAATTAACATCAATTACTTCAAATTCTTGGCGTGAATTTCATTGGGATACTTCACAATATATGGCATGGTACTTATTAGTCCATCTGGAAAACCTTTCCAACCTTTGAAGAAACAAATCAAAGGTTAATTTATCCATTGAATCTAACACTTCCTCTTAATCCTAAGGCCCTATTCTTTCTAAAAGGCCTACAAGCTCCAAATAGTTCATGCTCAACATCAAGTTTGCGTTTGTACTTCTACCACAGAAATATACAAGGGTACTTCAAACTAATTGTGTCTATCACCATTTCACTTAAAAGACATAACATGATATCAAATTCTTAAGGAAAACTTGAAAGAATTCAACAAAGACATGTAATTTAACAACGTAGCAATCGTGCATACACATAACATATATTTATGCATTTCATTTGTACATTTTGTTTACACAAGAAAATCACTAACATAATACATGAACTCAAACACACTGCCCTCCACTTTCTTGTAAAAAAAAATAAAAAGATTCCCCTTCTCTACTCAATAGCTCATAATATTCTTCCCTCGAGTGCTTTGAAGGGTAAAAAAATAGTTCAATCTATTTTTTCTTTTAGGAAAAACTAAACAATGTTATACCTTGGCTATTGAGTGCTTAATGAGAAGTAATTTATAGGGGAATGATGATGGCTTCCTATTCATCCGATCTCTATGCTACTTCTCATTCTTACAGCTCTCTTCTTCAGCTCATAATCTTTCCTCCACTCTATTTATTCAGTTATAGGGTCAAATATTACCTCGTAACATAGGAGCGCAATTCTAAAACTTCATAGGTGTCTGGGTAGCGAGAATGGTTCAAATGGTGGTAAAACTAATGTGGATGAGTCTTTTAAATTCATTATCCTCACCCCCACATATCATTACTATGGTAGGTGAATTATCCACAAAACCACCACATGTGTTTAATGATTATTGGTTAGATTTTCTCAATAGGGAACATGGTGAAAAGGTGAAAGTTAGGAGTAGTAGACAACTTATGATTACTTATGATATGACACATAGAAACATCTCTATAGATCCACTTTGGTACATTCTAATATGATAGTAATAGTATTAGCACAAGCACTCGATATGTGCCTCGTGAACGTTGATATAATCACCCACCCAAATGATCATAAATTGCATAAAAAACAAAGTGCGAGAATATAATAAATATATAATAATCCATAACAAATTGAAAGTGCCTCAATATAATAAATATATAATCTATATATTAATAGAGCATAATAATAGAAGGTATAAACATGTAACTACCGTTAACATGAGATTATCATCACCAAAGTATTTTCAATCCCCTCCTACTTCTAAAACACTTAGATTCCTCATCGGAATGCAGTAAGAGAGACAAAAGGATGAGATAATAAGCAGGCTTGCACCTACAAGTAGAAAGCAACATTTCGTTTAAACACCTTCATTGTGGATTTCCTCAAAACTAAATCCTAGAATGTAATTGCAAATGATTTTGGTATTTGACAGTCTTTGTAGAACTCATCTCCATTGCTTTCTATGACTTCTATTGGATATTTACTTTCCTACTACTTGTATTTCCAAGGGAACTTGACACACCTCAGACACAAGCTTGACCTCTTCTTCTTTTTTGCAGATTTATTTTATTATTTGGAAAAAGCATGATAAGAAAATTTTTTCCAAATGGCCTACTCGTTCAAATCCACTCTACACAGTTCCCAACCTGAGTTGAAACAGCTCAATGTTTTCTTTGTGCATTTCCTAACTATTTTTTTGAAACATAAACAAATATATTAAATGATAGTGGTTTAAACACTAGGAAGGACCACAGAGTTCAAATTCCATTAAGGAAGTGGCATACAAAATCGAATACAACTTTTATCCCTTGTGGGAGTGGCAAATTTCAGAGCCCTTGCAGAAGCAAAAAACTCAAAACAGTCTAGAAAGATCAAGTTCCAAAATATAGTAATTGAGTTTTTACATACCGGGGATATTAACATAATGACTAACATAAGAAGGAAAATCAAAATTCAGAGAATACAAGTTCAACGGGCTATTTCTCCATGTCGCGATGAGGCTCCGGGGTGCACCTACACTTCCAACCTGGCCACTTTCAGCTCCAGTCTTTCTACATTGATTTCCAGCTCTACCAAGAACCAAATGAACACCTGTTTGGTCCTCTAGATCCCAAGCTTGAATTCCTACCGAAGCTGAATTAAATCCTGGTCCACATTCTCAAGCCTACGACCACCCTCCGAATCCATACAATGCAAGATGCGTTCCATTTTTTTCATCTTAATATTCTTGATATCCTCTTCAACGGTCATGTTAATCGGGGAGGAAGTAGAGGATTCATATGGGGAATCCATGAATACCTAGAAAAACAGACAATGAGCTAAACCAGAGGGAGCGTCGACCTTGCAATTTATCCAACATTGAGAGATCGACGACCATCCACCACCTTTTACAGTGCCAGGTTCATCATGATGTATATTGATGCAGTCGTACTGGAGATCTTCATCAATTCAGAGCTAAGGGTGGGAGGGCACAGAGTGACGAAAGATGAGACTGGGAGGGTACAACGCTAGACGAGCCACCCTCTATGTTCATTAAAACCAACTCATGGCACAATCCTTTCACCACGCGTCAGTCCTACTCTCCAAATCATGCCACAGGGAAGGATGGGACAGGAAATAATGGTGAAGGGGAACCATGTGGGGGGCCACTCATCGAGCTTTGGACTTAGACCCATGGTCATACAGATGTAGGGGTTCACAACACTAGGGGATAGAGCTCATGTTCATGTGTCCATTGATATCAAGAATTCCCCGGTCCAAGGAGGAAGCGTGATTAGCTGCTAAGTCAGCTAGACTATTTTTGCTCCTTAGTACATGGTAGGATTCAAATTTCTTAAAGAAGGTGATGAAGCTGTGGATTTTTTTTAGAATCTGCCGGATCTTCATATCCTCTGAGAGATTTCCCTAGTTGAGAGCTTGGATAACCAGTCTAGAATATCCTATCACCACTATGTCTTTGATGCCTTGGTCCTTGGCGAGGATAAGACCCTGCCAGAGCGCTAGGGACTCCACCATATTATTTGATTCGATACCCAGCCCCCCAAAAAAGGACAATTCTTGATTTCCATCTGAGGAAAGAATTACCCCACTCGCCCTGCCTCCCCAAATTGACCTATGCATTTCCTACCTATTACAACATTAATCCTTAACAATTAGTTTACATTTGTTATTCTCTTTAACCAATATGTTTATTTTTGGATTCTGAGATCAACCTCCATCCCCGAAACTCAAGAGAATAACATCGATAAATGTTATTCACACCTATCAACATAAATATAATAATAAATAAAATAAATACCCAAATTACAAGTTAGTGGTTCAAGCATGTATTTTGTAACTTCTATATAATCTATATTCCTAAATAATAGAAACAAGCCATTTTTTTAAAGTATTTTTATTTTTCTATATAGTTTTCATTTTTATTTGGTTTTTTCATGATTTCATGGTTTTTGAGATGATGGCCTCTTAAATCCTATCTATGTCTAAGCCCAAATATATTTACTAAGAATTTGTGTCCATACTCCACTACTCGCCTTGTCTAGATTATCTATCGCACACACTCTCTCCATCCATTATACTAATCTCAATACCCGCAGAACACCTCCATTAGTTTGAGTTTCATGCTCCCCAAATCACCAGTCTCTGCACTGTATTTTTCGGTTCCCACAATGCATTTGATTTCCCTGCATCTTATTTTTTGGTTCCCACAATGCTTTTAGAAACCCTAGTTTTCAAATGTTCTCTCACCATTTGTTTATGGTTTTCCTTCTCTAGTACACATATAGCAAAAATACTTGTTGGATAAGTCTACAAGTCTACATAACCACATCTCCACCATGTATCTCGCTTTATTATTTGTAGGCCTTTTCTTCTATGCATTGACCCGAGCTCATGATTTTTACTATATCGATGCGTTTCATAGATTACTTGATCTCAATTGCTCACCTTCTAGTAACAAACTTGGATTATTTTTCTTGTCTAACACATTATCATGGTACAAGGTTCCTTTTGGACAATAAATTTACAAATAAAGGATATGTTCAAAGCCATCCATCACAATATATCAACATATATTTATGTAAGACACATCTGCAACTGGATTTATCTCTTGAACATGTTACCTAGGGTTCTTGACATACCTCATTTTTTACATGGTTCTTAGTTTCTACACCCTAATCACCATGGACATAAAACTGCCAACTCACTTTTCACACTACCCATCATACAAGATCATGTAACTTATAGTTCCTGTGTTTAGATCCTTTTTTAGCTCCCAACTTTATAGACCAACACTTGCATCTTTTACAAATCTTAATCACCTTGTGGTGGCCCCTTTGTGGCTTCTCCCATTGTTGCCATTATTATGTCCCTAACATATACATATTTTAAAAACCTTAATAACCTAGTGGTGGCCCCTTTGTGGCTTTTCCCGTTGTTGTCATTATTATGTCCCTAACATAGGTACATATTTTACAAACCTTAAT
This sequence comes from Pseudotsuga menziesii, assembly GCA_001517045.1. Lineage (NCBI taxonomy): Eukaryota > Viridiplantae > Streptophyta > Pinopsida > Pinales > Pinaceae > Pseudotsuga > Pseudotsuga menziesii. Next base: position 352,298 of record LPNX010252025.1, on the reverse strand, counting down.
CACCCATTGGTGACCCCTTTGTGGCTTTTCTCGTTGTTGTCATTATTATGTCCCTAACATATATGGATCATTTGCGGGTTGTTCTTGCTTTTGTACAAGTGCTCTAATTTTAGCGAGATGCATGTTTCCATGTTTGAAGCTTATATTTGGGAAGTTTATTTTCCATATCATTTAAAATTTGTGTTTTATTCGTTGTTGCGATTGGTTTGCAGAGCGGTGACGTTTTTCTCAGAGTTTGTAGCGGGGGGTTTGGTGTCCAAATGCAAGGGGCACATTGGTGTAGGGATTAACATTGGGGTTTTGGTTCCTAGCTCATTGTTTCATGAAGCATGATTATTAACACAATTTAGTGTAGGTGGGTATGTCGATTTCGTTTCGATTTCTTGGTTCATACAGTTTCATGTGACCTGACGGTTAATCCAATTTAATGCATCTAGGTACATCAAATTTGTTTTGGATTTTTTTTGTTCAATGTTCATTGTTATTACTGCATTTTAAGGCAATGTTGACAGGTTGTTAGATTTTAATGTGGGTAGGTTGTTGTGGTGGGTGTTTTTTCTATTTATTGGCGTCAAGGTGGCTTGTTGGTATGTGAGGAAGATTTTGGTCATATGCTAGACACAAGGTTTGCTACTAGTTCATGGTTCTTCTTGTTAGTGAAAAGTGTAAGGTTAAGGACGATGGATATTGTTTTATTAATCACTAGATAGTGGCACAAGGGTGGAGGTAGTTCCCGGGGTATGGTGGTGAGCTAAGACACTTTGTTTTTCTCCCTTTTGTTTGTAAAAAAATAACCAAAAAAATGGTCTTTTCCTTGTCTTCTTTATGTGTGTGGTGCTAAAATTCATGCTTAGATTTTTGGCATGTGCTTTTTAGCCACTTTTTTTTCCATAAACCATGATTATGTTTCCCTATATCTATGACACTTATCTCTTTTGCATATAGGAGCTCCACATGTCTTTAGATCTTATTGACTCACTTAACTAAAAAATTGAGCTCTATACATAATTCCTAAAGGGTGATTGTTTTTTTATCTATCAAATTTCCAACAAAATCATGTTTGAGATTCAAATTCATGTAGCATTTGTGTTTTCGTTGAAATTCACTTTTGGAATCACAATTTAATCTACACCTATAGGGATATCGTAACAAGGTTTACCTGGAAACTGAAAACTCTTATTCACATCCGCGACTTGAATCCAAGAAGTATGCATTATTAGTAAACGACATCAAAGTAAGAATATGTGAAAGAAAGAAACCCATTTGAGATTCAAATTCATCTAAGATTTCTGTTCATTCATCTAGGATTCGGGTTTTCCGTGGAATTTAACTTTGGAATCACAATTTAATCTGCACTTGTAAGGACAATGTATCAAGGTTTAACTCGAAACTAGATACCCTTGTTCACACCCACGACCTACATACAAGAATTATGCATAATTAGTAAATGAAATCAAAGTAACAAGATGACAAAGAACCAAACCCTTTATAGGATGGAAACCTTTACGGGGAATCCTACAAGGTAAAGGCTTCCTTAATCATTCTTAACTTGAGCATAAAATTTAATTAATAAATGAAAACAATAACTCGAGCTTACACTTTAATTTAAACTGAGATATAACAACTCCACAATGTGCTCACATAAAAAAAATGATAATGACTGGCTAATGTATAAATCATTCACGAGCTATAGAATGATTACCTACGCAAAAAAATTCATGCATAAACTCTTACTGCCATACTAGCTACAACTTAAGAATGGATACTCACCAGTCAAAGGGATACTCAAAGGGATACTCACCAGTTTTATATGATTACATAGGACTTGTTGAAGGTTTTTTTAAGGAAATAAGAAAGGTGACAAAGCTCAGTCGAAGCATGATTATTAACAGTGCAAAAAAGGTTGATTTTATGCCGAATTAGGAGTTAGAGGAAGTTGGAACTTAAATTAATGATGATGGAGTGTGGAAAACAATTCGACCAAAGCATAAGAATGTGAAATTTAGGAGGTCGTTGGAGAAGCTATTGCACAATTCTGGAAGTTGTTGGAGGATTCCATAAGGAAAGACATGATGAGAGGGGGAAAATGAGAATTTAATACAGGTGAGTTGTATCAGGACTCACTAATAGGATTATAGAAGGAGGATTGAGTAGGAGTTCGAGGAAGGAGACAAATATTTGTTGGAGGATTCCATAAGGAAAGACTTGATGAGAGGGGGAAAATGAGAATTTAATACAGGTGAGCTGTACCAGGACTCACCGATAGGATTATAGAAGGAGGATTGAGTAGGAGTTCGAGGAAGGAGACAAATATAAATATTCATTCAAGATTAGAGGAGGGGTTGATTTTTTCACGATTGTTGCTAAATCCTAATCAGAAATATTGCTTAGTGTAAAAATATGAAGAGAAGGACAAAATGACTAAAGATAGAGCTTGATTGTTATTGTACATTTCTGTGTAATTTGTTTTTTGAATTAATAGAAATTCATAATTCGTGGCTCTTTCTGTGTTGTGATTGTTTCTAGGGTCGCATTGAGTTCTGTTGTGCACCCTTATCTAATAACCATCCCACAAGGCTGTCACGACTATGGTCTAGTTCTGTTGTGCACCCAGATCTAATAACCATCCCACAAGGCTATACTTATGTTCCTTTGTACAAGTTGATAATAAAGCACTGGTAAATTCGATGCTATCCCCTAGTATCCCATTGCCATTATTTTTATCACTATATTTGTCTCCTTTTATTCAGATTAAATGACACAATAATAATGTTTGAATCCTATCCCAACAATGATTGGTTGTTGGGACAAAGTGTGTCAACCACTAAGGGCCTGATGTGGTGCCTAGTGTGATTGGAAACGATTTCATTTATTTATTCTAAAAGGTATAGAGGTCTTGTGATTTTGAGGGAAAGGAAAATTCGATTAGTTTCTCTAACCTTTCTAAATGATTAATGAGATCTTGGATTTCTTCAATATCTGTGATTGGAGAAACTTCTTGTGATACCAGTTGAAAAAGATTCCTGATATACCTGGGTAGATCCAATACTAAATTTCATGAGGGTGAATATTGATATTTTAAACCTCCTATGATACTCATTGGATAATATAGATCGTGGATCCACCAAATTCGAAATACATCAGTTAGCTAGATTGTTTCTATATTGAATGAACTTGGTTGTTTGTTAAGGCCATTTGTCCAAGTTAGCTACATTAATGTTAGTTTGAATTAATTTGAATTCTTTTTTGGACTCTGCTACTTGTGTGACATAGGATTTATTTTCATGCCATGTCTTGATCCCATTGTCTAGAGAAGGGACCCATGTCACAATTAATATTTATTTGATTTTGGGCATATGTTTCTTTCCTAGATTGTTTCTAGAACTAGATAATCTATGAAAAATCTGATTAAGGAGTATTGGACTTTGTAGGGGTTCTCTTTTGTTGTCCTCTTATTATGGTTTTGTATTATGTGATTTCCTTTGATGTTCCTAAATCAAGTAATGTAAAATCAATTTCGATTATATGTTGATTCAGAAAGATATATTTATAAGTAAAAGAAAAACATTAATTCCTAGAATGCATTGAACTCAATGATTCCTTGGGAATTTGTGAAATGTTTGGTGTACAGGGCGATGAAGCATCCTTCCTCCTTTATCTACCACTATCATGCATTATTTTTCTTTGAAACCTCCTTTGCTCATAGATTCTATATTCTTGGAGGTCATTGTTGTCCTAGATTTCTTTTAGCTTGTTTCCTTTTGAAACATCGTAAAAAAATGTAGGATATTGCTAACCTACAATTATATTCAATGTTTTTCGAGAGAAGGGATCCTTTTAATGGATAAATAGATAAACTTAAGGCATATGTCTAGGTTATACTCCTTGTGGAATATATAGTTGTAAGTGGAAGCATTTAATGTGATGATTTGTAGAATGACTATGTTAAATGTTTGAGAAACTTTATGTATGTGATCATCAATCCTATATATACATGTTTTTTTTTGTAAGTTAGAGAAGAACCTTCTATTGACAAAAAAGAGAATAATGTTACAATCAAAATTTCGCTACCTGCCAGAAGGCCAGGTGAGGCAGAAAGGAGTGGCTAGTTGCCAGAACAAGACCATAGAACATTCTGCCTAAAAGGCACAGCTAAACACTAAATCCATATCCACTATGGGATCATAGTAGAGGGTAGCTGAGAGAGAAGCAATGAATTGAAAAATACAAAGAAGAAGATCCCAACCCTGAATGGGCTAATTCTCATGTATTTCCTTTTTTTCCTTGTTTTTTCTTGACTTGTATCGATCCCCTTGAAGCTGGGGACACTAAACCCAGTTGCAGCGCATTTGTGGAATCATGAGTGAGTTATTTATCAGAGTCTGAAGAGGAATATTCATGGTGTCTTTTATGCCCTTGTATAGGGTCGCTTTTTGTGCACTCATCTTCTTGAAGAGGCATGTGCACCTCGGGCAGAGGTGGGGTGGATCTCTGATCATGTTGCTATTCTGCTAGGGGTGTGTCTCCATCAATATGGTTGTATTGTGTGTTTTATTCATGTAGTTTCTAGATTTTGGCTCTCTAAAGCTTCGTTGATTGTTTCTGTGGGGGTTTCCTTTGCAGACATGCATTAAGAAGGTGACCCTTTTGTTGATAGATCTTGCACCTGAAGGCTGTATTTACATAGTCCAAGGCTTGAATCCAAATGGAGTTTCCTAGTTTCAGGTTGATCATGTCGGGGAGCCCAATACTGATATCAATGGTGGCGCATATGCAAGAAAAGGTGAATAGACCCTGAGTTGAGCGAGTATCATTGGTGGACAAGTAGAAACCCAAATCGTTTCCTATCCCTTCAAAGACCGATTGAGTCCAGAAGTGGATTGGTAAGTTTGAAACACATACCCAGATGAGAACCTTCGTCACTACCATAGTTAAGGGGTCAAATTTGGAGAAACACGGGGTTATGAATATCCCAACAGATCCCCAAAACCAAGGTCATTTTCTCATAACTGAGAGTAGATATTCTCGAGAAGGAAAAGTCAATAAGAAAAAACCATTATAGCAGAGTAATACCTGAGAATCCTCAGGCCAGTTTGAGCTGATCCACTCGAGGAGATATTTTTTTATTGCCACAGTCCATTGAATCTGTAGATTAAGGTTTGCTGCCTATGCATGAGAAGGTTCTGGACGACTTCCCGATGCTTAATATCCAAAGTGGGGACCTCCTCAGATTTATCTACAATGTAGGTCGGGAGATGGGTCTAGACCGGATTCTGAGCAGTAGAGAGCCCTACTCATGTTGCATCCTTGAAGGATTTTGGCAGAGAAGAAGAGGATATGTTGTTTCCTCCCCATAGACCAGCCACCATGGATATGCATGCGTCCTTTGAGATCCCAAGGCTTTGGAGTTGTTGGTGGTTTGAGAGTTGTCGTCCTACATAGATAAGCCCCTGTCGTCCTAAAGGGGTTCCATCTACCTGTTGAATCCAAGATTTCAGCCACAAGAAAGAGATTTGTGGGTTCACGCGCAAGCAGAGTGAGACCCCCTTCAGAAAAATTACAAAAATTGAGAGGGCTTTGCATGCAGAATTGTCATTCACAGACTTCTCACTGTGTCCAGGCTCTCCTCCGGTACCACTGCCTTGCGAGATATCACAGCCCTAGATCCTGAAGCTTGGTATCCCACTGTGGAAAGATGGTGTGATAGACAAATTGCTTGGAAAATCCAACCACAAGGTTTCAAAGGACCTCAGAATAAGGCACCTTCCCATTTCGAGAAAGCTCTGCAAATCCGCATTCCTAGAAGGAGAAGCCCTCTCCTGTGTGTCATCCTTTGTAGGGTTTTTTTCCATTCCCAATAGGTTTCCGGATTCGGCTCTGCATTTTAATAAGGTGAGATCCCCAACTTGAATTGTGGGTACTTCCCCAGATGGATTAACAGCCAGATATTGGGGTTGCTTGTGAGCACCGGCAGAAAGGTCAAGGAGAATGAAATTGTATTGAACTTGTTTCTCATTTAAACAACAGAGCATCGTAACAGTGGCCGTCGAAGCATGAAAACCATGCACCTTGAACGCCGCCATTAAATCTTTGTTTCTCTCTGTCCCCAAGGTTTGGCTATGGTTATTTGGTTACTCAAATAAATTTTCCAATCCTATATTTTTTTACTGTAGTGCTTGGTGTCCTATCGTGTTTTTGGTTGCATTAAACACTATTGGACTATAGAAGAATGCTCTTTTGTTGCCCTATTATTAAGGTTACTGAAACACATAATTGAAAATCAATGTAAGTTATGTTGGTTTATATACGTATAGGTAAAGGAAAAAGCATTTTATAGATTGATTTCTAAAATTACATTGTTGCATGCATAACTAATTTTATCTCAATGATTGTTGGTTTTGTATTTTGATCAAAGTGCATAGTTTTTTTGGTATAAAACCAACACATGGTTTTAAAAAACTATGTGTTCGTTTCACAGGTTTTATAAAACCATGTGTTGGTTTTATAGTTTTTCATTTTTTTTACTTTATTTTCCTTTTCTTCAGTTGGTATCAATGCATTTTTTCCACTAACATGTGGTCAAAAAATAATTTCGAGTGGAATGAAAGAAAAAAAAATCTATGGGCTCATGGTTCCATTCAATTACTAAATATTTGAAGAAATAAAGAAGCTCCTCATAGGAAAGAAGAAAAAAGAAAAAATAAGAAGGAAAGAAATGAAAAATCTCTAACTTCAAGATCGTGACTGAAAGGGAGAAAGTAAAAACGAAAATATTAAAATATAAAATGAGCACATGGTTTTAATATCTCCCATATCTACGCTAAGGCTTCCATATTTACTCATCTCCAAACTGACATCCACCATCCCTTAAGTTTCAAACCCTAAATTCACCCAATCCGAATGAGTAAAAATATTATTATTATTATTATTATTATTAATAACCCTAAATATCCTACCATATAAAAAATATAAATATTACAATTATTAATATTATTGATAACAATTATTATTTTAATATTTAAATTTTTTCCATAAAATTATATAGTAATAGTATTATTATTTTAATAGTAAGTATTATTATTATCATTAAAACTATTATTTTAATAGTTAGAATCCCTAAAACCATTCCATGAAAACCTTAACCATTCCCTTGATACCTTTTCCTCACACTACACCCAAACTGAAGTCTACGAAAAAATTATTTTTGTGGAAATGCCCATCTTGTAAAATGTCCATCTTGTGTAGATGAAAATAAATGGAAAGTGGAGGCTAAAAGTACAAACAAACCTTTCCGAAAATTTTCATGAAGTATTTACTCTAATAGAACCCAAAGATATTTCACAATTGTAGTGACATATTAAGGAACTAGAGGATGAATTAACTAAACTACATGAAAAATAAGAAGAGTTTGAGAAAACTTTGAGACAAATTATTAGAAAAAGAAGAGGAAATTACATGCCTACAAACTCATAGCGAATCGAGAATCAGTGCCATCGAGAATCTTAAAAGAAGCATGATTAAGACAAAGCTATTGACAAATCTTGTCAAATAATGACACAAAGATTAACCATTTAATGTTAATATTTTGAGAAAATATGGAGATATTTGAAATTTAAAACTTTTATCAATTAATCACTCGATATATGAATCTCATAAAACAAACCATCCACATAAATATCTCAACCACATGAGACAAGATGTACCCTAGGAAAACCCTCCAGATACAGAGGATGAAAAAAACCAACACTATTCTTTGAGTATAATATATATACTTGTAGAGAATGGTTTATAACACATTAGCATATTTCCTGATAGGAGATATCACCTCAACAGTAGAGAAGAGAGATCCACTAAAAATGCGACGATGAGCTTTCCAAGCACTCGACACTTTAATATCAAGTCAAAGCTCATGCCATGTAATGTTTTCCTGAAACTAGTGCACACATGCACTTAAATTTCAACTTTTCCTTCAAGGGTGCCAAGTTAACACCTAGGACTCTACTCCATGCACATGATATGCACCATTCCTTCAATTAGGTTATTTAATTGAATATTAACTGAATTGAACTAATCTCAATAATCAATTGAATTCATGTCCACTAAGTTAGAGGGATAACAAAAAGTTAGAATGCTTCACCTTTAGTTCCATCCATGCAAATAACTTATTTACTATTATTAACTTTGCATGGATCGTCCTAGTTAACTGAATCCTAATCACTTAGTTAACATACTATCTTAAGATTCATTGGTGCTTCAACCTTAGTGTCGTCCATGCAAAACATTTGCATGGACCACTGTAAGTTTATTTTAATTAACTAAAACACATAAGCTCTAATTAAGGCATTGATTGAGGGATTCATATTTAATTAAATATTTACAACTATAGCATACTTAGCTATCTTTAGGAAATTCTAATTATGTGTGTGTGTGTGTGTATGCTTATATCTTTATAATTTATCATTTAATGCATGGTCCACATGTGTGTTTATTATTTATACATCTTATCATATTATATTCAGAATATTTTTCACACATATTGATGATCATATATATTACCTTGGACCATATAGTGATATGCTAAATTAATTAAATCTAGATGTGATCAGTCTCTAGAGGAGACCTAATAGATTTATTCATATCGAGTGACCATGGTTAGTAATATATCACATATTATCACCACTTTACCAAGTAAAGCATGTCACCTCAACAAATGAGGATCATGACTTGATACAACACAAGTCTTTAGTCTTGATACAACACAAGTCTTTAGTCTTGATACAACACAAGACCCCAGTGTTTATACAACACAATTCACCATATCTAGTTAAGGAGATATATCTCATAGGTTACCATCTATGAGAATCATTGAATTGATAAAAGACAAGTCCAGAATTGATACAGCACAAGTATACAGTATTCATACAACACAATACTTCAATATTGATACACCATAAGATCACAATACTATCATCCCACCTCAACACATGTGAATATAGATAGGACTTGATACAACACAAGAGAATGAATCATGATGTTGTACAAACAACATTTAAAGAATAATAGTCAAATTTCACTCACAGTGTTATATGAAAATATTATCACCATCATGTGATAAGACCTTTAACATACCTAATGGTTTTTTATCAATCTATCATAGAAGTTCCCGGCACTGTGCATGCCCCTTTGTCCAAGAGTGGTACCCTGCTCGCACCGCCTTTCATCGGTTTCCCACAAGAAGTGCCACCGCCCATTTCCCTTGGTCCATAGGCAGTTATTACCAAAACCGCTCTATCATAGAAGGAGAAGTGTGGCACCCTGGGTAAAAAGAGGAAAAGAGAAGTTTCTCGAGGCTTCTAGATGATAAGCCGCATGTACTGCCTTATCCCTACTATTGTGGGTTGGTTGAGCTTGAGATCCCTCATCCTAGGATCTTAGAGGCCACCTCACCCACTAATTTCTCAACCATATCTATCCATTAAAGCCTTATAAATATGAGCTCATAGCCATGGTTGAGGGGAGAACATTAAAATTATTGTTATGCCGTTGGATTGATTCTTGGCCCAAGATCATTTGGAGAGATCATAGAGAGCTAGAGTCAGAGCTTTTGGGGATGAAGAGTTGGTTTCATGGAGATTCATGTCAACACTAAGGGTTGGTTGTAAACTTTTTCATATTTCTAATGCAAGTTGATTTATGTCCCATATATATTGTTGATGTTTGATTTTAGATATATATTGCTAGATTCCTTAGTCACTAGCATAGATTAGTAGATCATATTTTGGTTGCTTTGATTCATTTCATGTTGAACTCTTTTGCAGGTACACAGGTGAAGTATCAAAGCCTTGTATTCCAAATATCTACAGCGTCCCCAGCAGAGTCTCTAGATTTGTTAGCTGGAATATTTCACCTCCTACGGACAGCAAGGTGTTCCACTGGTCTGAATGATTCAGATCCAGAACAAATAGATCACAAAGGCTGATAACTCTCCCTTCAAAAAAGAAATTTTTTTCTTGAGATTAGGACATCATATTTGAGCGTTGTATTTGGGTTTTCTGATTGGCTTTATAAGCTTTTAGAAACTTTATGATCTTTCATCTCTCATGCATATAGGATTATCTTGATCAAAATATTAAAAAAAATGGTAGTTTTAAGTTAGATTTTCTTATGTTTTTAAGAAATTTGAAAAGTTAGAGTGCATTGGCATATAGGTGTGCTTGGTGTTATTCTTTTAGGAAAAGAGATTCTCACCCTTCCCATTTGCTTTCGAAAAGAAGAATTTGGTTTGTAAAAGTGTTTGCTTGTCTTTGATTTAATGTTCATGACTGTTGATTGGAATGATTTTTGGTTTTGAAACAAAAAGAAAAACAATCTTCCCTCCTGTAAGTAGGCATATTGAACGGTAAAGTGAACATTTTCACATGCATATTGCATGGTTTTACTTTTCTGTCAAAATATCATGCATTCACCTAACCGTACAAGTTAAAATTAACGGTAGTTGTAGGTTAAAATTTATGTAGTAACTTGAGTGATAGGTTAGAGACGTGTTCGGGCATCATAAAACATAGGAGCTGTCATTATTTGTTAGCATTACATTTTGGGACTCGCGCGGTTCTTTCACGTACCATCGGTATATCGAATGACCTTTCACGTACCCTTGAGGTATATAGAAAGGTACTTCACGTACTCGATTGTATATCGGAAGGACCCTTGTGTATAGTTATGCATTAGATAGCACTACTACCGATTCTAGCTCCCACGTACCTTGAGTATATCAGGAGACCCCACTAGGGTACCTTAGCCATACACCGGAAACAACATTCGGGGAGATTACTACGCAAATACCCTCGAGGTATATCGCGAGTGGAACCTGCTTGACAATCCTAGTGAGATACTTGACTTTTGAACTCCTCCTGTGATTTTAAGTCTACTTGTTTTGACCTATAGGTTGAGTAGGGAAGTATTTTGGTGTGTTTTTTCTAGATTTTCAGACCTTAGGTTAGATAGGAACTATACACATTGGCTGAGTTAAGATAGTCCAGGAGAGTACGAGGCTTGCCACCTGATTTTACTTCTGTTTCAGAAGAAAATCCAATGGAAGCTATCGACCAAGGAGCTGCTGCCACCTCCCAAGTGGGAGATAATGTTGTGGTGGAAAGTGGAGTACCATATTCTTCACACTCACCCCCCTTGGTCCAACAGCCTTCCCGGGAAGATTCATTGTTCCATCCTCCCATGGAAGGTCATGTTGATGATACCCGTCCAAACTTTGGTCCTAATGCTACTTTCTGGGAGACACCTATCAGACAGGCCATTGCTTCATTTGGCACCTGTGTAAGTTCTCCTCAGAGTGAAGAATAATGTAGGAAATACCGTGCTGCTATCCTCCATGCATGGGAGGTATAAAATAAGATTGACAACCTATTAGGCTCTTCACTAGTTCATTCCACATTCCTTCCTATGGGATATCGTTCACTAGCCGATTCTATGAGACCCATTGAACCGATTATAGATTGTCCATTAACAACCCACAGCCTAGGTCAAATCTCCACCCTTCTCACCTCTTATGTTATGTCTGTTCCAAATCCTCCCAGGTCTTTTGCATCTAGGGCCCAACCTTCAATTCCTGTTTCTTCAGTACCTTTGAATGCCGGGGGGAAACCCCCAGCATGACCTATGTTATCTGATTCCAGAGTTGTACCTAGTCAATACCAAACCTCTAAGATAGAAACATCTACAATTTTTGTCCCTCCCACCCACACTAATGTGGTAAACCCCCCATCTAGTTCAGGTCAGCCCTTGGGGGCACAACCTGTTGCCATTCAGTCTTCTAGTGGTTATGGTTATCAAATACCTATAGGTAATCATCCATCTAATCCTACTGGAATTCCATACGCTAGCAACACTTTTACACCATGGGGGCAACCCAACTGGTCTTACATGCCAGCCATGGGAGGGATACCTATACATACTGCAGGAGGTGCGGGAGGACCACCTTATGGAGGTCCTCCCCCTTGGGGACCTAATGGTACTGGAGGATCTGGCGGTCCTCCTCGTGGTCCTGGAAGTCCTAGTGGTACAAGGGGACCTGGTGGCTTTCCTCCTTATGGATCTGGAGGGTTTGGTGGTCCTCCACCTAGTGGTCTTGGTGGCTTTGGAGGTTTCCCACCTCCTGAAGGTTCTGGAGGGTCTGGTGGTCCGCCTCTTGGTGGTCTGGGTGGTCCTGGTGGTCTCGGTGGTATTGACAGTCCTAGTGGCTCTGGCGGTCCTCCTCCTGGAGAACCTGGTGTTCCTAGCGGTCCTAATTCCGGAAATCAACCCCCCGTGGGTGGATTTTTCGGCGGTTCTTCCTCACAGTAACCTGTTTATCAGTCTACCTATGGCCCTATTGGTAATTACATGCCATATCAATATTACTAGTATGTGTATCCCAATAGACAGTTACCTTTCCTAGCAACTTTGGACTTGCCTGATTTGTCCAAGTTGATTAATGATCCCATTTGACACAATCCCTCATTGCCTCCCATTCTGGTAAAGTTACCATTGGATATTCCGAAATTCGATGGGAAGTAGGGTCAAGATCTGTGGAACCATGTTATGAATTTTCATTTGTGGTGTTCCTCGAACTCCCTCATGGATGATTCTGTTCGGTTATGACTCTTTTAGCGAACTTTGACTGGTATGGCCGTGAAGTGGTATATTGAACTCCCACAACACTCGTTTGTGGATTTTGACTCGTTGGCAACCATATTTATTACGCACTTTCAGCTCCCTATTCATTATGAAACATGCACTGATCTTTTAACTTCTCTATGGCAGAACAAATCCACCCACATTTCTGATCATATTCATGAGTGGAGAAGGTGGAGAAGGATTATTAAAGCCCCTATTCCGGATTAGTTGTTAGCTGATTACTTCACTAAGTCCTTGTTGCTTCCTATTTCCTGATATGTGGCCATGGGTGGTGCCGTTACCGAAGAGCAGGCTATTAGTCGGGCTCAGTACCTAGACTTGGTATATTCCAAGTCTGGGCCTCTTTATGACCTAATTCCTCAAGCTCCTCGCCCAAGCACTGACCCTACCAATCCATCAACATAAGTACCTGTTGATGGGATTGTTGGTTCAATCTAGTCCCCATCCACAGTGAAACCTGCCAAGCAAACCCAAAATGCTACTCCTTCGAATCCTAAGGTTTCTTCCGAGGTCAATTCTATTCAAAGTAATCAAACCTTGAGTCATAAAAAGAAAGGTAAAAATCGAAATAAAAAACCTAGAAACTAGTAGGAGACCCCACAATCAACCCATAATGACAACAACATAGGGAAAAGAAAGGATTAATACCCTTGTTTGTTATGCAGTGGTGACCACTTCTCAAAGGAGTGTCCCTGTTAGGACCAAATCTCCCAATTTTTGAAGTCCAATCCCACACCTGCAGTAGTTACGCATCCCTTTCCCTCTCAACAACAGCTGGTGGACCACATGCCGAACTAGGGTAACTCTAGTTCATTGGAGTAAATTTGTATGATGTCCTCAAATACCATCCATCTGTAAAATCAAAGCCAGAATTATGATAAACCCGTACATAAGCAAGAATATCAATCTTCTTCAGGGAAAGCTCCCTCTACTAGTTCTCCAGAATCCTCGTCTACTATTCCCTTCTCTATTGAGAAGCCTACTCTCGACATGATTTTGAGCCCACCAAAGAGTACTCTTCTGAAGGCTGTCTTTAATCCCAATGCCCAAGCTGCTCAATTCTATAATGTGGTTGAAGATCTCGCTCAGGAACCTTGTGCGATGTCTACCTTAGAAGTACTCCAAAGTTTCCCTACACAGCACAAGAACTTGTTGACCGCATTAGGAGCTATCGACCAAGATAACACTAACTTGATTCACTTCAATGTTGAGAACTATAAACCTAGATTACCGCATAAAATTGATTTTCAGATCATTACGAAAGTAGTGGGAAATAAATTCTTTCGAACGGTACTAGATGAAGGAGCTTCGAACTCGGTGTTATCTCTGACTTGTTGGAAATCTCTTGGCTCTCCCGAGCTTGTTACATCACCTATGACCCTTAAAGCCTTTGATGGACGGGGTTTCCAACCCTATGGCCTCATATCAGCCCTCATATTCGACCTGGGGGGAAAAATCATTTCCATCCAAGTAGAAGTGGTAGACGCCCCTCTAGATTATAACCTCCTTTTAGGAAGGAATTGGTTCTATGCCATGAATGTTGTTGCTTCAACAGTCTTTCGAATGGTCAAATTCCTGCATATTGGGAGAATTGTTACCATTGACCATCTTGATTTCTGTATGCCGGATGTTACTACCTCCATGGCTAATAACATCCCCATGTTAGGTCAGTCCCCTCCTCCTTACCAGTTGATTGGGGTAGGTATGCTGAAGGATTCATCCCTTATGGGGATTTTCCCCTCTACTCCTCCTAGCACAAATACTGCGACAATACATATGATCGCATCATTTGATATTGAGCCCCAGGGCACAAATGATGTTGATTCCACCTCGTTGATCCTACATGAAGCTATGTATGACACCATTCAAACTTGTTTCGATGATCACACTGATAACATTCATTTAGAGGCTTTGGATCCTTAACATTTACCGTACTGGTTAGAACCTTCTCTTCCGATTCTAGACTATCTCTCCAAGAATTTTCCTTTCGACGAGTCCATTATAGATATCATGAATATGGATGAGCCCATTTGGGAGGATCACCATCATAGATCCATGTTCCTCCCCAATACTAGTTCGGGTAGCCATGATTTTGCAGCCTTGTTTCCTACTGATATTGTCAACGTTCTGCAAAGTCCTATATTGCTGCAAGATACAGATTCTGAAGGAAACCTTTGCAACATTACTCAGATGAACCCAATTGACATATTAGCCAGGCCTGATGTTATTGAGCATGTTCACGGTTGGGCATAACTGCTCCAAAGACGAATCTGAAGCATATAAGGCACTTTTCAAGGAATTTTGTGATATTTTTTCCTGGTCCTATGAAGAGATGTCGGGGATTGACCCTTCCATTATGGTCCATGTGATTATAATTTATCCCACAGCTAAAACTGTCAGGAAGAAACTTAGGCAAGTCCATCCTAGGAAGGCCGCAACTATTAAAGCTGAGATTGAGAAACTTGTGAAAGATGGTTTTATTTATCTTGTACCTCTGACAGAATGGGTATTGAACGTTGTCCCTATCAATAAAAAGCAGGGCACCATTAGAGTCTACATCAACTTTAGGGATTTAAATAAAGCTTTTCCCAAGGACAACTTTCCTACCCCACACATCGATCAGATTATCGACAACTGTGATGGAAGTGTCATCTTTTCATTCATGGATGGCTTCTCCGGCTATAATTAGATTGAGATATTGTCATCCAATCAGCATAAGACAACATTCATTTTCCCATGGGGAACGTTTGCATATAAGAAGTTACCTTTCGGCTTGAAAAATGATGGATCCACATTCCAACGTGCGATGTCCTATGCATTTCACAACATTAAACATATTGTTGAATCGTACCTTGATGACCTCCCTGCTCATTCATGGTGATGGGAGGACCATCCTGGTCATCTTAGAGACATATTACTGAGATGCCGTCATTATAATATACGGCTCAATCCGCATAAATTTGTTTTTTTGTGTTGAAACGGGAAGTCTTCTTGGCTTTGTGGTATCCAAAGATGGCATCCGAATCAATCCTTTGAAGATTTCCACCATCATTAATCTACCAGCCCCAACCAACATCCTTGAACTCAAAAGTTTGCAGGGGAAGGAAAACTTTCTCCGTTGTTTCGTGTGCAATTTCACTGAGAAAATGCACGGTTATATGCGTCTCCTCAATAAGAACACTCCATTCTTCTAGGATGACCAGGCCCAACATGCCTTTGATAGTATTAAGCATGCTATGACTCATTCACCGATGATACACCCCCCAGATTATTCAAAGGATTTTCTCTTGTATATTGCTGCCTCCGCTACTACCATCACCATGGTTTTAGTGCAGGACAATCTCCACGGTCAGGAGCATGTGATTTATTACGCTAGTAAGAATCTTATTGATTATGAAACCTGTTATTCACATGTGGAGAAGCTAGCTTTGGCCATGGTAATTACTGTGCAAAAATTTCGTCACTACATTCTGCTTCGCACTACCACCATATTGGCAGACCAGAACCCGATGTACTACATTCTGACTCGTTAGGTACTTGGGGGCAAGTACTCCCGTTGGATCTTCATCCTTCAGGATTTTGATCTTGAGTTTGCCAAGGCTACATCAAAGAAATCCTTGGTTATTTCTGAGCTTATATGTGACCTTCCCTGTGCTACCACGGAATCTGAGCCCAACGATTCATTTGCAGATGAATTCATGTTCCTGATTAGCACTACTGATCCTTGCTATGGATATTTTCTAATTTATCTCCAGACCCAACATTTTCATCCGCATCTATCTCGCGATGATCGTCACCACATCCATCACCACGTGAAATACTATCTTATCTTGAATGATACCTTGTATAGATGTGGGATTGACTCCATTCTCTGGTGATGCCTCACTCATTAGGAGACTAAACACGTACTGAATGATTGCCACTCTAGAGCATGTGGCAGTCATTTATCTGGGATGGCTACAACCCAAGAAATCCTTCACGCTGGCTATTTCTAGCCTTCTGTCTTCAAACACTGTCATGAGATTGTTAAGAAATGCCCACCTTGCCAACATTTTTATCCAAAAATGCACATCCATCCTGCTCCACTTCACCCCGTCATTGTCGTTGGCCCTTTTGCCAAATGGGGGATTGACGTCATGCATTGTAAACCTACCTCAGCCAAGGGGCATGGTTACATCATCGTATCCATGGATTATTTCAAAAAATGGGCTGAGGCCATGCCTACATATGTAGAAGATGGTAAGACTACCGCTCTCTTCTTGTTCAATCATATCATAGCTAGATTTGGAGTTCTGCAGTCCATCGTCACTGATCACGGATCTCATTTCTGTAATCAAATGATGGAAGAATTGAGTGCCAAGCTAGGTTTTTGCCATGAAAACTCTAAGGCATATTATCCACAAGCTAATGGTCAGGTAGAGGCCATTAACAAGGTTTTGAAAACTATGCTTCATCGGATGGTTGGAGATCATAAATCCAATTGAAATCTCATTCTTTTTTCTGCTCTTTGGGCTTATCAGACTTCTGTGAAAATAGCTACTAGTTTCACGCCATTCCATCTTGTCTATGGACTTGAAGTTTTCTTGTCGATCGAATGTCAGATTCCATCTTTACAACTTACTGTCAAACTTCTCCCAGACACTTCCGCAGAGGAAGCAAGATTTTTGTAATTAAATAACCTTGATGAGACTCATGGAGATGCTGCCTTGGCTAATGAGGCACATAAGAAACGTGTCAAGGTGCAGTACGATAAATCCATCCAGCCTCATGTTTTCAATGAGGGTGACCTAGTTTTGACTTATGACCAGAGACATGACAAGCTAGGAAAGGGTAAGTTCGAGTCCATGTGGTATGGACCTTTCGTTATTTCCAAGGTGTTAGAAAAAGGAGCCTATGAGTTAGTTGATTATGATGGAATCCCTTTGGGGCAACCTCGCAATGGGTTGTACCTGAAAAGGTACTATGCCTAGGTTTTCTTGGATGGTATCTTGTATATATGTATATTGATTGACTTTTAGTGTGCTTTCAGTATTTTCAAGATGGTTTTGAGTTTTAGTGTTCGCATCTGTTTATACCATGTTTTGGTCATGCAGATGGCTTTCTACGGCTTCGCTAATGGTGCTTGTCGCCACACCTTGAATCTAGCCTTGGCTGCTTGGGTTCTCTATTCCCCAGCTGAAGATTTGTTCAGTTTAGGAGCGGTTTTCTTAGGTCCCACTACTAATAACATCACCGAGTATGAAGCAGTCATCGGTCTTATGACTGAAGCTACCTCCTAGGATGTCCATGATCTAGTAGTTTTAATGGACTATCAGCTTGTGGTTTGTCATTTAAACCATGTCTACACCATTAGGAACCCAGTTCTCCTCCACCTCTTCTGGAGGGTATGTTGTTAGAAAGATCATTTGGAAACATTACATATAGGCATATCCCTAGGGAACATAATGTAGTTGCTGATTCATTGGCTAATTACATCCTAGATTGGCATATTTCCCATTCGTGGCGTTAAATAAAATATGGTACATTGTAAATAAACATTTAAAGACACATAGAACTCATAGAAAATGCATTTATCCATTTGAAATGTATAAACACCATGTAGAAGTTTGTATATATATATATGAATTTTTTTTACAAAATAGGTCCCGAGGCCTCATTTGAAGCACGTAGGCTTTCAGGAAAAATCATCATACAAAAATCCTGAAGCTATCAACTTTAAGGATACATGTCTCATCCACTAGTGGTGCTCGTGATAGCACATCACTGCTCGAGCCACCCTGCGTAGTATCCTGCTGAATCGGCCTGGTACTCCCGCCGTAGATCTCTGATATCTAGTTGGGCGGTCATCTATATCAACATCTGGGATGTCCAGAGTCAACCTCTCTAGGTTCTCCTCCAGCTCCTCGGTGATATCATCACCCTCTGGCATGAAGCGAGCTCCAGCTCGCCTGTCTAATGGAGATGCTCCTCCAAGCCTCGCTGCTCCAACATCTGCATGAAGACAAACAGGTCTCATCACTTATCATAAAAAATATAAAACATGAAAACATAAAAAACATTTTCCATCTTTAGGGTTTCTTGTTTCTTACCAATGTCACCCCACTGCCCTCCAGGTGGGAGTGGTAGGCCAGGATCACCTATAAAATCCGTGCCTGCATAGGCATAGTCCTTGACCATGAGTATCTGATCCCGCAACCATCTGAAGAACGAAACACCGAACTTCACTCTGCCCCTACCCGCTCCTATGCGAGCCATGACCTGGACCCACCTCAGCATGCAAGGGTCCCATGCTATCAGACTCCGAAAAGTCACCTAGGGCCTCATCTAGGGGACCCGCTCAAAGAAGAAGCAAGCTAAGATGGAACCAAATTCGAACTGCTTCAGCTCTCCCTGTCGACATTTAGTCAGCTGATCCTTGAAGATTGAAAGCAATTCTTCTGCCCAGTTGAACACCATAGGTGCCATAGCCTCTAGGGAATACAACATATGTGCCTCGGAAGCTTAATGTACACCCTGGCTCCCTGCCACCCTCTGCATGGTGAATAGAACAATCTATAGAGTCCTGTCTATCTCTTCCCTGATAGGGATTTTCTTCCCCGATGTGGCTGTACCTGGTACGCAGTGTCAGTCTATGAGGTCTCTGGTGGTAATGTCCCTGCCATAGGAACCTGTCAGTGAGATAGGGGAACCCCGTCTTGATAGGCCAGTTAGGAAGTAGATATCCTCTACCTCCACTGTAAGTATGTGTGCCCCCACCTCAAAATACTATTGTTCTAGATTCCACATTCTCAGTATGTGTTCCAGTAGTCTCTCGTGGGACACCATGCTTGGTGTCTGGAAGAAATTTAAAATCCCATAGTTCTGGAGTGCGGCAATACAAACCGGATTCCTTTCAACACCAGCATCCTCGTCATCATGTGTTATTTCCTTCCATATCACCATATTTTGGAAGCCTAGACCTACCAAAAACAACAATGGTATGTATTAATATCATCCTTGAGTCATTGCAAATCAAAAGAATGAGTAAATTTTTCCTGTATCATTGGTTTAACTTCTCCATGGTAGGCACTGCCTGTGCCTCGTTGGAGACAGGTGGTGGCACTGCCTGTCCACCATATTCTTGGCACAATTCTTGGGTGGTACTACCTATCCCACAAGGGGTAGCCACGATGCCCACAAATTGGCTTTTAGGGCTTGAAAAATAGGCCTAAAACCCCTCCAAATCCCAAAATAAAAGCTCTGAAATGAAAGCTAAGGGTCTTAGCTGTTACCTGCAAATGATGAGACTGAAAATGAACGGTGGAAACTCCCGGTATTAGCTGTGGAAGATCTGGCTAGAAAATGCTCCAAGTGCTCTCTGCTAGAGGTAAATAGTGAAATGTTTGATTGTTTACTATTTACTTGCCTTATATAGACATTTTTTTGGGTCTGACTTAGTATAGTTTTGATATCACATCATGTTCTTGTCAAAATCTATTTGTCATAATCCCTTAATGATTGATTTTAAATGCATTTAACACTTGTTTATGAGTTGTCTGTAGGTTGACTTTAGTAAAAGATTTGGAAAGTTTGTTTATGGATTTTTCGTACTTTCACAAAACAGAAAAGGTCGTCAAGCGTTTATTACAACACTTTGTCACGCTCGTTAAAACCTAGTATCAAAGTTTCGAGTCCAGTTCATGTTTCTTTCCAAGCTCATAAAATACAACATTGTGTAAAGAAACGTCATGGAGTCTTCTTTTTACATCTTTTTTCAGACTCCTAAAACATGAAAAGATAGGAGTCTATTTCTAAATTTTTCCAGGCTCATAAAAAGTGACATTGTGTAAAGAAACCTCATGGAGTTCTCTTTAAACCCTTTTCAGGCTCCCTAAATACAAAAATATTGTCAAGCAATCTTGTCTTCTTCACATTTGTTAAAGTATTTGAAGAGTCGTCCATCCGATGGTAGCTTATCTCTTTCTCGGTTCAGGCAGGACTATTTATGAGAAAGGAACACCTAGCCAATCATGACTGGAAGATTTCTCTAAGGTATGATTTTACACTTTTTTGGGCCTTAGAGACTAAATCATACGAAAAAGGACCCCCATGGAGTCTTCTTCCGTATTCCTTCAAACTCTCTAAACATGAACGATACCGAATTTTCTTTTAGTGGACTTGTTAAATTAAACATTGAGAGACCTATTTTGGGAATGAACCCCTCCTCTCTCAGGTTCATAAAACATATGAGATTGGACTTGTCTTCTGACAAGCTATATCGAGTGTTTGTTACCCTCTTTGAACTTGTAAAACCAAAAAGAGGCACTCATCGATCATGATGGGGGAAATGAGAAAGGGAATCATTTTGCAAATAATGGCAATTGTTTGTCGTTACCTTTGAACATGGCACTTGTCTGCACAATCATGTCAGTCAATTGGGTATTCAGCTAATCTCCATGACGATCCACTTTCATGAGTCATGCCAATCCTTTGAGTCTTTCAAAAGAACGCATTGTCCATTGTCGCATTGTGTATCTGTCCTATCTAGTCATGCTGCCAAGTCATTTTGTCGTGCCGCTTGATGTTCAAAGGGAATATGAAGAATTTTTACCTCTAAAGTCTACACAGTCTTTGTGTCAGTATCTTTGAGTCAGTCATATGGTTACTACATTTGCATCATTCTAGAACTATGTTCTGAGTTTCGTGTCGTCGATGTGGGACTCATCATGGCCCTTCTTCGACGAGACTTTTCCCGTCAACATCAGCTCATCATCCAGGAAATAGTCTTAGAAACAATATTTAGTACCTTGAGATCTGTATGCCTTAATGACAGATTCTCTTGCTCTCGACATAGGTTCACATCATTGACCTTTGATCGATAGAATAGACTAGGTGTTCAACATCAGGACATCTATTCACACTCAGTAGATTGTACTAGGGTACCTTGGGAATCATTGACATTAATGGTGATTTCCCTTGCACTTGCTAATGGTTCGCATCATTGGACAATAATGAATTCGTTTCTACCATGTTCGACTTCATATCATTGTAATCACATGGATAGAATTGTACTTTGTGGAAGATGAGATGAATATCCTGGGCATTTGTTTAAAAGCACTGATTGCTTTTTCCCCAGGTTGTGATGGAGTTTTGTATATCTAGCATAGATCCACATTTGTATGGTTGTGGCTATGCTAAAATTTGCATCTATATGACATATATATACTCTGTATGTCTAGTAGCTATGTCCAAGTTTGAGTCCTCTATTACATGGATCTACGTTGTATTCTAGTAGCCATGCTTGTTTATTCCACTCATGTATATGCCTCATATTGGTTTGCAGCTATGAGTTTGGTTACTTGTGTCTATGAGTAAACATACTGATGTACTACAGATGCCTACTTGACTGCATACTCTGATCGAGTTGAAATTTTCATATCTTGGCAACGACTTGTTCTCAAAGATCTCGTTTATCGTATCACTATAAGAATCATGCTTTGGGGGGCATCCTGTTATACCAAAATTTTGTCACCATCATGTGATAATACCTTTGACATACCTGCTTGCCTTGAATCCCAGCTTTTGGAGTGAACAATAAATGGTTTTTTATCAATCTATCATAGAAATTCTCGGCACCGTGCATGCCCCTTTGTCTAGGAGTAGTACCCTACTTGCACTTCCTTTCATCGGTTATCCACAAGCGGTGCCACCACCCATTTCCCTTGGTCCATAGGCAGTTATTACCAGAACTGCTCTGTCATAGAAGGAGAAGCACGGTACCCTGGGTAAAAAGGGAAAAATAGAAGTTTCTTGAGGCTTCTAGATGATAAGCCTCATGTACTGCCTTATCTTTACTGTTGTGGGTTGGTTGAGCTTGATATCCCTCATCCTAGGATCTTAGAGGCCACCTCACCCACTAATTTCTCAACCATCTCTATCCATTAAATCCTTATAAATATGAGCTCATAGCCATGGTTGAGGGGAGAACGTTGAAGTTATTGTTATGCTGTTGGATTGATTCTTGGCCCAAGATCATTTGGAGAGAGCATAGAGAGCTAGAGTTGGAGCTTTTGGGGATGAAGAGCTGGTTTCATGGAGATGCATGTCAACACTAAGGCTTGGTTGTAAAATTCTTCATATTTCTAATGCAATTTGATTTTTTGTCCCATATATATTGTTGATGTTTGATTTTAGATATATATTGCTAGATTCCTTAGTCACTAGCATAGATTAGTAGATCATATTCTGGTTGTTTTGATTCATTTCGTGTTGAACTATATACAAAGGTGAAGTATCAAATCCTTGTATTCCAGATATCTATCACGTCCTCAACAGAGTTTCCAGATTTGTTAGCTCGAATATTTCACCTCCTGCGGACAGCAAGGTGTTCCACTGGTCTGAATGGTTTAGATCTAGAACAAATAGACCACAGAGGCTGATAACTCTCCCTTCAAAAAAGAAAAGTTTTGCTTGAGATTAGGACATCATATTTGAGCGTTGGATTTGGGTTGTCTGATTGGCTTTATAAGCTTTCAGGACCTTTATGATCTTTCATCTCTCATGCATATAGGACTATCTCGATCAAAATATTAAAAAAAAATGGTAGTTTTAAGTTAGATTTACTTATGTTTTTAAGAAATTTGAAAAGTTAGAGTGCATTGGCATATAGGTGTGCTTGGTGTTGTTTTTTTAGGAAAAGAGATTCTCACCCTTCCCATTTGCTTTCGAAAAGAAGAATTTGGTTTGTAAATGTGTTTGCTTGTCTTTGATTTGATGTTCATGATTGTTGATTGGAATGATTTTTGTTTTTGAAACAAAAAGAAAAACACTCTCTTCCCTCCCGTAAGTCGGCATATTGAACAGTAAAGTGAACATTTGCACAAGCATATTGCATGGTTTTACTTTTTTGTCAAAACATCATGCATTCACCTAACCGTACAAGTTAAAATTAACAGTAGTTGTAGGTTAAAATTTACGTAGTAACTTGAGTGATAGGTTAGAGACGTGTTCGGGTGTCGTAAAACATAGGAACTGTCGTTATTTGGTGGATTATGAGGAGCTGTGGCCATAGAGAATGGAACCCTTGCCCCACACAACCTTACCCTACGATGTTAAAAACTTAGGCTAAGAGGACCAGATTTTGAAGCAATCTGTCTGGATCTAAGAAGATGGTTGAAGATGCATCTGAGAAGAGTAAATGGAGTTGGAATTCAGGAAATTCTAAACATGGTGATGATATTGGTGTGGGTGGACAGAAATTGAAACTGTCAAATATTGGTATTGATCTTCACTGTTGAGTCTCCACTGCCTCCCCAAGAGTAAGAAGAGTAAATGGAGTTGGAATTCAAGCAATTCTAAACATTGTGATGAGATTGGTGTCAGTGGAGAGAAATTTAAATGGTCAAATATTGGTATTGAGCTTCACGTTGAGTCTCCACTGCCTCCCTAGGAGAAAGAAGAGTAAATGGAGTTGGAATTCAGGCAATTCTAAACATGGTGATGAGATTGGTGTTGGTGGACATAAATTGAAACTGTCAAATATTGGTATTGAGATTCATGTTGAGTCTCCACTGCCTCCCTAGGAGAAAACATAGTAAATAGTCTCTTCCCAACAAAAATATCATCCCAGGAAATCCCTGGAGCCGGGAAAAGAGAGAGGGACTCACAAAACCAATCCTCTTTTGAAGATAACCTCAATCCCAGGAAGGATTTTCAATTGGTCCATATGTGTGAGAAGAATAACCTCAAGGTTCCTGACTCTATAAAACATCAGAAGAATTGCATGGATGCATCTATTTGATTCCTGGTCCTCAATTTCCTCTCTGCATAAATGGCCTCGACATCTAGGGGGAGGTTTATAAGCGATTTTTTCAATGTGTCCCTTTCGAACAAGCTCTACTCCGACTCCCATTTGGGGGTTTTCGATTTTGAACTTTCACTTAAGGATCTGAAACAGGCTATGATGTTTTTTTTATAGGAAGGGCGGGCGAAGAACTTTTCTTATTAGTGCATCATCCACTCCCCTTGCATGTGATCCCATGCTTCTAGAACCACCTGCCCCACCTCCAGGAATGCATTAATGTTTAGACCTTCACGTTTGTTTCTTTCTATGTTTTTCTAGATTACCTATTGTGTTTTTATTTTATTCATGGTTTTTTTCATTGTTATGGATGTGGTGGAGATGAAATGGCTGAAATATCCTTGCAAGCATGAAGCACAAACTGTCCAGGTGAACTTGGGAAATTCAATGTGAGAAATAAAACCAACAATTGTCGAGGAAAAGGAAGAATGGAATGATAGATTTTAATGTTGCCATGCCTGTGTTTTCTTGTTGTCATTTCACCTTTGGTGGGTAATTGATCATTACATGGTGTTGTTGTTGCTCATTGCAGTCCTCATAGGATGTGGGGATAACATGTTTGTTGTTCCTATTCCTCTTTTTCTTGAGAATGCAAGGAAAGTGTTTGACAATATTCTTGAATGGAATGTGGTTTTGTGGAGCTATATGATTGCAGGGTATGCTCTAAATGGGAAAGATGAAGAGGCTCTCAAGATGCGTTGGCAACCGTTGATGATGGGGATGAGGCCGAATGATTTTACTTTCTTGATGGTGCTTCTGATTTGTGCAAACATCATAGTTTATGATTAGGCTAAGCAAGTTCATATCCTCACCATAAAATATGGATTTGATTCATATAATTTTGTGGGTATTTATCTAGTTGGAATGTCTTCAAAATGTGGGTTTGTTTCTAGTTTTGTTAATTCCTTTTGGGCATCATGTCAAAATTCCCATGAATTGAAAGTTCAAAGGTCGGCTATGAATTTTTTTAATAGGATATGTAAATGAACATGGTGTTAATTATATTGCAATAACTAGTGCTCTGTGGACTTGAAAACCCAATTCTCTCAGGTGCCAAGATAACTCCATGCCATGTTTTTTCTTTAAAGGGCCACTAGGTATTCTATTTGAGAGGAATCTATGTTGGTTGTTACCACTTCAGCAACCATTTCAATCAATGTCTATTCTCCATAAAAATGTTTAACTTATGTTTCTTGTAAATATGAAAAATTTAAAATGTTGATGGTAACTACTAGATCTCACTACTTGCTAAAACCATACCTTTCAGAAAATTCTGCACAAAACACTTGAAAAGGTAAAATTCATAATGTTGTGTTATAGGATCAAAGCATGGGTTTGAGTGTGTAGGAATATATAAAAAGTGGCTATTGAAAGAAATCGTGAATGATCTTGATTGAGGTTGGACATTTGTGTCGCGGCTAGTCTTAGCATTGCACAATGTTTCCATCTCATCTATGAATTCATTTAGGGCCTTACTTTGCAAAATTACAACACATTATTTATTTTGATAGTTTTCTCAAAAGAGCACAGACCATCAACAAGTACCTCTAGTGTTGCCAATTATTTTTTGCAAGTCACCCTTCAAATTAAAGTTATTCAAGTCCTCAGTTTTTTCATCATTCAATATGTCATTAACACACAATCACATAAATAAGTTTTTGCCTTATTTCAGTGAACACACAAATGTGTAAGTGTAATAGTGTCATATTTTGGGAGAGGGGTTTTAGACACGAATACAATCATACATGAGACACATGATAAATAAATTAATGGGATAGTTTATTTAAAGAGTAATCAGTAATGGATTACAAATATTGTGGGAATCTCTGACTTGACAGTCTATATTCTTATGCATTGTCTCCAATGTTACACTCCAATCTCCCAATTAACCTAACAACCTGCATAAGAAAGTAATCAGGCATATATTATCCAAGTATATAAGCACACATGAAAGAAAGAAGTAAATGGTGGGGCAACGAAAAAGATTTATTAATTGTCAATCTAGAAATACAATGGGCGGCCTCTGAGATTCCAAACCCTTTACTATGAATCATTATCACTATTTAATATTTATAGTTATGAGTGTCCTAGGCTAATGTGCCCTAATTCTGTCAATGTGAAATTCGAGCAGCAGCTGAAGTTATTGTTTTAGCTTAAATTGTACGTAAAATTGCTTATAGTTGCCTACATGTACCCTAAAATAGTTAACTATTTCTCCCAACAAGGAATTACTCCCTGTTTCCCATGTGACGTTTTTCCCTCATCTTGAGTGATATTTGTTGTAACTGTTGTTTTTACCCATGATTTAGTGTGGTGCACATATGAATGGATATTTAATCCTCAGATAACTCATCTTTTGAATATTAGAGAACATAGGTTTTAAGTGTGTCTTTAGCGCATGAAGTAGAGCTCAGGGATAGCATAGAATGTTCCATCTTATGTGTTGTTAATATGCTGCATGCTATGTGTTGTTAATATGCTGCATGCTACAAAAATTCCAAACAATATCATGCTTTTTGAGGCAATTTCATGTATCCCAAGGCAATGTCACACTTCCCAAGGAAGCTACTCCAAAACATGCACCCTCAAGGGAAAGAGAACAATTGGACTAGGGTGAAGTTGGAGGATAAACTAGAAAAACTACACACCCTCTAATTCACCAATTACGAGGGTTTCATGTATCCCAATGCACTTCTTCATAAGAGGATACTCTCTAGGGTTTGTGTATAAAAGTTAAAACCCTAGGGAAAATTTTTAGCGTGTACTGAAAATACTAAACCATGTCTACTTTTGGATTCTCAATATCATTGTACTATGCTTTTAAATTCATATTATAGCTTGGTTTTTAACATTATATACAAATGTGCATGTAGGAAAATCAGAAAATTCATAAAAGTAAAAGGAAAGATCTTCTCAGCACCCCAATTTATTTTCCATGGTTTATGCTTGCCCATTTTTCGATTCTCTATACTAAAATTACATGTCTTTTTTGCCTTTCTTGTACTTTTCCTAGTTTACTTACCTGCCATCCACAGTGCTTTCTAGTTCATTGTCTAAAGCAATATCAAACCATCCTTGTTTATGATGAATCTATTAAATTCCACTTACCTGAGATATGGTTATCCTTCATAAACGGTGAATGAATATTGCAGTAAAATTTAAATTGGTTATAAAGTAGCAGAGGACTGGACCAGAATTGTAAGTAAAATTTCCATCAGAATATCTAATATGCTAAATGTAATAAATTGCAAATTATGTGAGTATTAAAGAGATTCAAAGCTATATGTGGTAATATTCCTTTGTATGAAACTTTGTAAGGCAATGAGTTAGTTAAAACCAAGCATCCTCTATTTAAAATCGAAATAGTTGTTAGAGTCTCTAGTTCCCAACAAACTTTTGTCATTCATGTTAGCTAATCCAATCAATACAGCATGGTCATCAACTATCATTGCTTTGGTGTACACAAAAAGTTGTCTGGTGGTCAACTAACCACCTTCACAAAGTCTTCCATAACAACCAAGTCCATAAAAGAAACATAGTTGCACAGTTTGGCACCCAATATATGTTGAAGATTTTGTAATAAAAAATGCTTTTCTCTACAGATTTCCTGATATTGCCAATGTAATATGGCCATAACAGATGTATCGCATGCATCATCTATGACTCCCTAGAAACTAGGTGAAAGTGGTATAACCACAATAACCCTAAATCAATGTTTTTCATTATGGGCTTGAATGATACGATCATATATTGATTGGAAAACACAGTTCTAAATAGTATCATCTCCTTCAAGACCAGGTAAAAAAGAAAACCAATTCTCTATTATATGAAATTCTCCACCTTTTCATTAAGTGAACAGTAAACTGCATGAATACTGGTCTCTTCAAGCTGACTTGTTACTAACCATTGAGTGACACTCCTTAACACCTAACAGATGTTGTTTTCTTAGTTTTAGTTGTTGGGTTTCCTTCTTGTTTAAGAAATTAACTGCACTTTTTTCCTCCTTGAGTACAGTCCACTAGAAAATGCAATCTGATGCAATAATCATGATTCTGTACCTGTCAGATATCTGTGCACTCATTACTCAGTAGTTTCATCCCATCTATTCCAACATCCTTAGCCTCAGCAAAATCCATTGTAGCATCAACTACTCCACCTATCGTATCAATCCATTTAACATTTTCTTCTAGAACTAAATCTTGTAATTGCAAATAATGTATCTGAATAGAAGCTAGAACCTACTGCCTTCACAGGACAGATATGGTGTTAACACTTTCCATTTCAGATAACATTCTAATACCTACAACATCTATGATATAGCCCACTTGAATGGTGGCAGAGAGACTTATTGTAATTTTCAGATTCTGTTATTTTATGTTTGGTTTTTCTTTTTGTTGTTGTTCTTTTCTATCACCTTTCTATCTGCCTCATAAAAAGTTTGGAATTTCATAGGATGCACATTGGACCAAGATGAAAGCATACAATTTTCATATTCACTGAGGGTGTGAATGAGACCATTCTGTAAGGACCCTACTTGGCTGTTATGAATAAGTATGGAAATATTGCAAGTAATGAGAAACCGACATGGAAATGTGTACATCATACCAACATACAATAAATGCTATGTTTTGAATAAGTGCTTAAAAATTTAATCTAGGAATATAATCATGCCACTAGAAATAATTGAATGGGATAAGTTATCTACGGTATTGATTTACAAAATGTTGATGCTTGAAGTGTATCTATGGATTTACTTGTCCATAGACATAAAAACTCCATGAGACTGCACATCAATTCTGTCATGGACCCTGGTAAACATTGGTTGAACCAGACTATGTGAGAATATATGAATCTTAGACCATCAAACATAGTCAATCATTGAGAATGCATTGACATCTTTTTGGAGTCAGTCTACTCCCATATTGTTTGGAATTGCAGAGGATGCAACTACTTTTGTATTGATGCCACCCACCAACCTAATCAAAGCAGTGAATTAATCAAGGCCAGAAATCCCCAATGCTGAATAACTTATAACTCTATCTATGAATTTTTCAAGCACTGTTATTACTACGATGTAGCTATGGATATATCCGAGATAAATAAATAAGAACAGATGGGTGGGACTACCACTCTTTTTCAACAAAAGTTCACCTTTTCTTTAACTACAACTTTTATATTCATTGCAAAAATTTGAAATTATGTACATGTTACCCTTGTATGTTTATAGTATGATTACTTTCCATACAAGAAACTACTCCATGAACAGTTCGATAACTGTTGTAGACCAGCTACCTACTATATAAATGTTCTTAAGACTACCCCTGTAACACCCCAGTTTTTACACCATTTGCATTTAAATAAAATGATGTAAATAATCATGGTGTGGAGCTTAAGGAAAAATCCCCACCACCGATTTAGTGTTTATGTTTCGACGACTAAGATTGAGGCCGATGGTGTTTTTATGCTAGTTGAACGTTATAAGTTTGGACATCATGTTAATTTGCATTTTTTAATTAAAATCCTACAACCAGCTATGTCAATGCAACAAAATGAGATGGGGGCATGATTTTTCCTAAGCATAAGGGAAGCTTGGAAGAGTGGGAAAAAATTTGAAATGGGCAGAGCACCATTTCTAGAAAAATGTTTTTTAAATTTTCTTGGGAAAGAAAACACCTGCCTTTCCTTCATGCAGCCACGTTTCACCTTCCTGTGACAATTTTTTACTGTGTTGAACATTTTGGAAAGGGGGGGGATTTTTGGCATTCAGACAACAAGCAAAAACTGCTTAGAGACGTGATACTTCACAAATTCTCCTATTATGTGAATTGTTTTCCTATTTTTTACGATTTTCCTGTTTGTTAGTCATTTCCTGAATGCAAATGCCCAAAATTCTATTTGTGTTTCTTGAAATGAATGATTAGCAAACGATTTCTTTTTTGGTAATTGCAGTAGTTGGTATAGCTCAGGAAATGCTCATAAATTTGTAATTGTTGTGTGTGGGTATTCCTTGGCTTCTGTTACATTTTGTTAATACCAGAACTGAGATCATTGTGTGTACATCCTCATTCGACATCTGAACTGATTTGGGGAATGGAAATGGATTCTGTACTTTCTTGATAAACCTATTCTATGAAGGAACATCACAGATCGATCTAGAGGGCTGGTTTTCATCTTTGCATACCTTGAGTAGCACTGGAAGGGAAAGAATGGCCTGAGGGGCTATGGAGAAGAGAAGGGGATGCTTCCTTTTGTTGGGTGTGCAAATGTTTAGAATTCAGGATAGATACGGTGTAGGTTTACATAGCTCTGGGATTAAGCTCACTAGCTTACAAGTCAGTCTTTCCACCTCCTTGGAAGCTTGATAAACCCAACTGGAAGGATGGCTTGGCTGGTAGCTTGATAAACCCATTTGTTGGCTTGGATGTGTCTATTATACATGACATTTCACCCTTGTAACCTAGGGTCTGGCATTACCAACTTACTATAAGACTTGCAGACAATCAGCTTTTATAGAAATTGGAATGAGAATAGGAAGATATCTTGGCTTACCTGGTTTATGGTAGTTGATCCAAGCATGGTCTTCTCTTAGTCCAATCTTCTCCAAAGCTTCCAGGGATTCTTCTCCTCACCTGCAAAGAGCCAATTCTTCAACCAATATCTCATACATATATAGATTAAAGGTTAGATGAAAAGCATATTAATAACATCATTGAACATATTCATTAAACAAATATACATGAGGTAAGAATAATACAAGATTGGAAGAATAATTCTCTTTATTAACAAAAGGTGAATAGGTAAGAATACAACCCATCTTATGACACAAGGACTCCTCGACAACCAAGGACTCTAAGTTCTTCTTCTCCAAGACTCTAAAGATATACTGCCAACCTAACTTTGCTCTCCAAAAATTGATTGATTAGCCCCACCCCAAGGCCTCTATTTATACTTTGAGAAATAGAGTGGTTTCGGAGGTTGGGATGGTTGAGATAGTTGGGATAGTTATGGATTAGGGCCCAACTAATTTCATCTTATCTCGATTTATATTTTTTATGTTGAATTAAGGTATAAGTGGGTATTAATATAGGAAACTCATGTATCACATGCATGTTTCTCAAAGGGAACACACGTAGGCAAGGTATACATGGGTTGCAATGCAAATAGTCGCATATGACATGCGAATTGAAATGCACATAATCGCGTATGAATACCAAAACTTAGAATAAAAATATATAAGGCTGGTCTAAAGATAATGCATCAAAGTTCATGCACATCTATAGTGTTTTGGCCACTTAAATTCAAATTGTCCTTTTGTGTATGGACATGGTGAATGTCAACACTCAGACGAGGAAGAGCCATTTTTGGCTAATAACAGATGCCCCCTAATGTGTGAGGTCAAAGGGAAGTGATGGCCGAAATACATTACAATCTTAGTCTTGGAGAACTGAGAAGTCCAAGGAATCAGAGGAAGTACCTGAAACAAATACATATCAATGTCATATACAAAATCATATCTGAGGATGCCATGTTCAATATACTGGAACACTATCTCCTTTACAATATTTGATTACATCATATGAGACGAGTACAAGACCACATATATTACAAAGGTGGATCGAAACCACGATATACAATGATGAGTCTTCAAATCTTGAAGTTGTGTAAGGTGAACACAACAAAATTTTGCACAACTTAGGTTATAGATGTGAACCCAAGGTCTTCTTCAAAATCCAAAGGAACCAGTACAATCCAAGCCATGTGAATAGATGTGTTTAAGTTGAACATGGAAATGATTCAACAGATTGTCAATCAATAGGTGAAACTGGCAACTGAAGCAAAGGAGTTCACCAATGATGAAAGTGAATCCTAAGGCACCATCGTCAAAACTCCAGGTCTTCGTCTTGAGGAAGTGCTGATGAGAAACCATGCTATGATGAGGAAGGAAATAGATCCTCCAATGGATCACAAGAGTGACTATGAACTAGATAAGGGAAGGCAGACACAAGTAATAGTCAAATAGGATAATGATGGAATCAGGATAATAAGCAGAAACAGGGATAAATCCTTGAAAAGTGAGCATGACACAGAGATGACCCAAGGCAGATTTTAACTTTGCAGATAGGACAACTAGACTTATCTGTCATGTAGGAGACAAGATCAGATTCCCCATGTATAAAGGACAAGTGGAGGAGTAAGAAAACTTGAAGTGATAGTTGAAACTAAAAGTGTACATTGAGACATGAGTATCAAAAAGTTCAGAGAGTGCTATGTTCAAGGAGGATATGCTGCCACTATTTGTAACCCAAAAAGAAAACTTCTTCCTTATCTTTCCTGTTAAATTTTAACGAGTCCATAAAATTCAACTCAGGTCTCTCTTCATTTTTAACAAGCTTGAAGAGGGGAGAGAATAATGCTTGATGATGTCGCTGATTTGTGGATTTTACGAGCCTGAACTACTACATGCCCATTGGTTTTTTTATGTTTAGAGAGTCTGAAAAATCTGAAGAAGACTCCAAGGGGTTCCTTTTTCATCCACTTTAGTTTCCTGAGGCTAGAAAAGTATAAAACATACCACAGAAGAACTCTCTTAACTTCCAAAGAAGAAAATGTGTACCTTTTTCGTACTTAGTCAGGGAGGTCCAAAAAATGTTAAATTACCACCTACCCAACGCTCCTTCAAGAGCAGCATATAGCTTGAGTTTTATGAGTGTGAAGGAAAGTAAGATCACTTGGAAAGATCCATTTGATTACGAGGAATGGGGCTTACAACAGTAAACTCGACGCTTTCAATCTTAGTGTTTAACACGCATGACAAAATAAAGTACACTTAGAATATTTTTCATGTTTAGGTATAGCGCACGAAAAATAGAAAACTAAGCTCATACTGGGCACTCCTTTTCTATAAGTTTAGTCCCTTAGGTCTAGAAAAGTGATAAATCTATGCTTGAGAATACTCTTCTCAATTCCGTAGAAAAGAGAGCAATCCTTTCTTATATTACTCCACATGGTCCGAGAAAGTGATAACCTACCACCAATGTGGATGCCCATTCACAAATTCTTAATGAGCCTGAATGAACATGTTTACTCAGTAGTCAAGTCTATTTTGAGGAGTTAGACCTAGGCCTAAAGAAACTCCATAAGGGCATGGAGCCTTATTAAGGGGATAGCTTGTAAAAAGAGACCAAAATGAGGCTCAATTTGGCATGAAAAGTAGCTAAGAAGGCTCCCCTAACATATGACAAATGTGGCATGAGTACCAAAAGAAAATAATGTGTTCTAAACTAGGGTACTAATGGAAAGACACCCCTATCCACAGAAGAAGAATGGTATAGACAAGGTAATCATGGTTAAACACCGTAGTCTGTCGTCAAAGTAGTGATCGTAGGGTTAAGTCAGATTAGGTACAAATGAAAAAATGCATACAAATGACCATAATCCTAACCTATGTGAGTGAATAACCACTTTTAAGTAACCTTGGACCTGTTGCATTAGGAAAACATGCCATGGTATTAGTTTGAATTTTAATAGAAATTAAAACTATAGGCTAAAAAACCCACATTTTGAAATTATTTCTATAAATAGTTCAAAAATAGAAATAAAAATCACCATTTCATATTTTTACCCAATATAGGCAATTTTTACCTCTGACTTCAATCGCTTGGTGTGGACAAACCAGTGGACGATTTTCAAATACGAAAGTGTCAAGTAAATCACCTCTTCATGCTCTTTCATTTCATCCATTCAAATTTTCAATTTTATGCAAAATTTTAATGTTTTAAGCCAATTTTAAAGGGGTCACATTGTATACGCGAATATGCAACTTACACAGTCGCATACACGCATTTAATACGTGACTTGCCCAAAGGCAACCCATGTATGATACACAACATGTCCAAAGGATAGACGCGTATACTATGTGACATACAAAAAGCATAATTAGGGCCAAAATCAAAGTTTTAAAATGATTTTTAATGTTTGAAAATGGATTTATGGACAGGATAAAATATGGTGTTGGAGTGGAGGGAGAGGGAACATGAAAACATGGACCAATATGCACTTAAATGTGCCCCCATGGTGAATGCATTGTGGAAAAGTGGGTTGCTAAAGTTATTTTGTACTTCACCTATGCGATCCATTGTCCACTAGCTGAATTTTTTGATAAACTACTGGGATCATGATCTAGGTGCATTTGACCTACAAGGCGATATTCTAGAAATTGCACTGAAAGACATCTATTTTATTGCGGGTTTGTCATGACGAGGAGCTCCTATCAACTTGGAAGATACCAATAAGGGGGGTTAAATTCTAAGGAGTCAGAACTATATTAACACTTATTGTTCGCCTGACACTCTAAAAATGGGAACTTGCATCCCTATTGCACATATTCATATCTTTCCATTATAGGTGTCGGTAAGCACCATAGTGAGGGTTGCAGGATCGTCATCACTCAATCTTGCAACTCAAAACCAAATGAGAATTACAGTGGAATTCCTACAAGGAGCTTTATTTGACTGGTGCTCGGGAGTAATCCTGATAATGAAGAAGCAACTCTGACTGCAAGAGAGGCCGACGAAAAAAATTTGGCTATTCTATTATATTGGTGGCCTTTTTATTTGAGAGAGTGCCTTCCCTTAGCCTTGTAGTACCTCTATAATATTTCTCTCCCCATCAGCCTAGACAAGGTAGGTGGGGTGAAATTTTTCTCCACCAGTGTGGCGATGGCTTGGTTTAGAGTGTCTACGATGATGATTTCTACTTATGGTGGGGACGATAGCTACCATTATTGGAGCATTTTCCATATGCTGGGATGGATTTTCGGGGTGACAATGACCTTGTCCTTCCTCCTGGAGGATCAAGGTGAGCATTAGGTATTTTGGTTTTCAAGTTTTTAATTTTTTATGAATTTTTAGTCATAAAATATATATACATATGTATAAAGTTTTTAATCCTTTTAATGTTTAAAATGCATATATTGGAACAGTCCGCCTTGATGGGAATCCTTGTATGTTTGTGTGACTAGTGGCAGGAGAGGATCATGGTTTGATCAGGGTTCTTGAGGGGTATCTCTCTAGGATTACCCAAAGATTACCTACTTTACGCATTGAGCAGATCCCTGCCATTATCCAGGAACTTGTGGTTGGTATCCCACCTATCTGGATACGCCTTATGAGGAGAGTAGCCAGAGAAGTGCTTGTTTACATAGATGTTGCAGAGGCTGCAACAGCTAAAGAAGATGAGGATGCTTGGGAGTAGGATGACTAGGATGACCAGGGTGGTCAGGATTAGACCTAGCAACATTTTATGGATTACGATCTAATTTTTGTACATTTTTGTATATTTATACAGCTATGACTGGATCTGAAGATCAAGAACTCGACCTATCTATATGGACAGATATTCACACACACACACATATTGTCAGTTTATTTGCATGTGTTTTGCAATGTATTTGTTGTATATTTTATGGAATGTGTGTAAAATTCCAATCTAAGATATAATTTGCATATGCATCAATTAATGAATTTTTATTTCTTGGAATGTCATTAAATGTAATAAAATCAAAATTTCTTTCCAATAACCAAACTTGAAAGAACTAACGTAATAAAATAGGGTTTCGCACCTGATAAGCTCGATTGAGCTGGGAAACGACCAGTTGAGAGTTAAGTCTAACATCCAACTAGGTGATGCCACGTGACATGATATCCCACAAAATTTCAATGACGACCCTGTATTCAGCCACATTATTGGTAGCAGGACCTAGGAAAGTGCCTCCAGAGGCAACTAGCTGTCCTGAGGATGAGTAATTAACCCATGCGGCTGAAGCCAAGTTGCAAGTGTGACGAATAGCACCATCTGCAAAACATACGAACCACTTAGAAGACTATGTAAAAACCAAAAAATGATATAAGAACACAAAATGGCTAGCTATTGTACATAAAGTTACATACAATAAAAATACAAGAAAAAGTGGTAAGCCTAACCATAGTACTTCTTCAGTTAGAACCCATTTCTAGGCTTAGGAATCTTATTCCCTTCGAAATCAGTTTATTCATATGCCCCTTTCTTCAATACCTTTGACATGACATAGGGTCCTAACCACATAGACCTGAATTTCCCTGCCCCATGGGTTCTTTGTCCTGGTCCCAGAGCAAGAGAAGCTCCCGTTCAGAAAAAATCCTAGGTTTGACTAATTTATCATATTGAATTTTCACCCTATTCTTGTGAGCCTTGTTTTCAGTAAGCACATTTCTACGCAACTCATCTAAATGTTCTAAGTGTAGCAAATGTTCTTCTAGCTCAGTCGTATCAAGTAACACATGAATGAAAATTTTTAAAGATGGGATTTTGCATTTAATCGAGGTTACTGCTTCCACTCCACGAATAAATTGGAAAGGTGAGAACCGTGTGGCAGTTTTCACATTGGTTCGATAAGCCCAAAGTGCAGTATACAGCATGATGTGCCAATTTGACTGGGATGCGTTAATAGTATGCTTGAGGATTTTCTTCAAGGTTTTTTTGACTTCCTTGACTTGACCATTCACCTATGGGTAGAAAGAAGATGAATGTTATTATTTAGACCCTAGCATAGTAGCCAACTCAGTCATCATGTTGTTTTGGAAGTGACTTCCATGGTCAGTGACAATCTCTTTAGGAATACCAAAATGTGCGATAATCTAGTTAAAAATGAAAAAAGCTGTAGTTTCCCCGTTAGCCTTACAAATGGGCATTTCCTCTGGCCACTTCATGAAGTAATCTACACCAACAATGATGTATTTGTGCCCCCCAGCAGAAACTAGGTTGCACGTCATGTAATCTATCCCCCACTTGGTGAAGGGGCCCACTGTGATGACGGGAAATAACAGATCAGGATGGGACCACATCTTTCTAGTGTAAAGCTAACAAGGATGACAATGCTTTACAGCTTCCACACAATCTTTGAAGACCATGGGCTAGAAATAAATGACACATAAAATATTCTGGGTCGTTGCTAACCTAGATAAATGACCCCCACATGCTCCGCTATGGGAATCATTTAGGACAATATTATCCTTTTCGTGGGTGAGGTATCGAAACAAAACCAAGTCTACCCCTCTTCTATACAAAGTATCGCTGATGATGAGGTAGTTTTTCGCATGTGTGCATAATTTTCATCGCTCTTCCCTCGAAAAGCTTACAGAACACTTCAGAGTCTGGAGATAGATAATTATATCTGCATACCATGGGTCATAGGTGGAAATCAAGAAAATGTGCTCATTTGGGAATGAGTCTTCCTCAATTGCTATATCTTTTTCAACTTGAAATTCTACAATGAGCTCTGCAAAAACTAAGGATTTTTTGGATTTGGTGGATTGAAAATCCAAGTCAAACATTTGGAGAATGACTATCCATTTGTTAAATTTGCCTCCAACTATTCGTCAAGACAAGACATATTGGAAAGGATTGACATCCGCCACTACTACTGTAGTCCTCAGTAAGATATAGTGACGTAACCTCTAAACAACATAAACAGCTACTAAGGCCAACTTTTCGATGTGGGAGTACCTAAGTTCAGGGCCGGATAAAGAATGAATAAGGTAATAGAAGAAATGCTCTTGGATCTTATGATCTTCCTGGACTAGCACTACCCCAATGGTCGACTCAGATTTAGCCAGATACAATATAAAATTACGAGAGTAATATGGCGGACGCAATAAAGGTGCCGACAACAAAGATTTATTTAATGCCTCGAACGCAAGTTGTGCGGTATCATCCCATTAAAAATCGGGTTTTCTGTTTCAGCAGGCGCATGAAACCTTTGGTGATCATGGAATAATTCATGATAAAATGTCGAAGAAAGTTAGACTTCCCTTGCAGGCTCTGAAGTTTCCTGATGGAATGAGGAGGAGGAAGATTTACAATGGCCTCAGTTTTCAAAGGATCCACCTAAATACCTTTGTTAAAAACAATGAACCCAAGCATCCTACCTAACTCGACACAGAAAACACACCTGTGAGGATTCAAGCGTATTTTATAAGGTCTGCATCGTTCAAAAATTAAATGCAAGTGATCTGGGTGATCGATCCTCTTACGAGAATGTGCTAGCATATCAAAAAGGTCATTAGAGGAAATTTGAGGTCTAAAATGGGCCTCCTAAGCAAAATAATAAAATAATAGTTAAAATAATAAAATAATAGTCAAAATAATAAAATAATAGTTATCAATTTTGGAGGAAGAATGAAAAAAACTACTTTTTTTGTTCGTATTTTCGACATATCTCCCTATGTTTTTACTCAAATTCTGAGTGGGAGAGCTCATTGGATGCAAAATTTAATTTGACATGCAACAAGTATGCACACTACATGATTTTGATAGACCCCTCTACACCAAAAATAAGAAATACCTGAAAAAACGTGATGATGACATCATCATCACATTTTTTCAGGTATTTCTTGTTTTTGGGGTAGCGAGGTTCATCAAAAGTATGCAGTGTGGGTACACGTTGGATGTAAAATTAAATTCTACCTCCAATGAACTATCGCACTTGAAATTTGAGTAAAAACACAGGGAGATATGTCGAAAATACGAACAAAAAAGTAGTTTTCTTTTATGACAAATATGTCAATTCAACCATTATGGTTGACTCATTTTATTGAAATTCTATTGGTTCTTGAATTCCAACTCACAAAATGGATTGTTGGTGCATTTTATTATAAGGCCCATTTTAGACCCCAAATTTCCTCTAATGTAGGGTTCAACAATAGACTTAATGTCATGAAAGGAAAACTTCATTTCCCTTTGAAAGGTAGCCCCTGCATTTTTCAATCCAAAAGGCATTTTCTTGTATGAAAATGTACCCCAAGGACAAATGAAATCCATTTTATGTTGGTCTTCCAGCTTGATTTGAATCTGATTATACCCAGAGAAACCATCCATAAACAAAAAGACTTCACTCCCCGCACAAGCATCAATGATTTGATCGATGAATGCTTTGGGGTAGTTATCCTTTGGACAAGCTTTGCTTAAATCAAAAAATTCAGTATAGACATGTATCATCCCTTTCTTTTTATCGATATGATCAGTGTTGGATACCCATTCTATCATAGCTATCGGGTAAATAAAACCAACTTTCAACAGCTTTTCAACTTTAACCTTAACGGCTTCTGCTTTACGCAGATTGACAGGTCTAAGTTTTTGTCGAACTGGTTTGGCATCATGATAGGTTTGAATTTCATGTTCGACTATCGATGGAGCTATGCCTAGCATCTCCTCATATGACCAGGAAAACACATCGTGGAATTCCTAAACAAGGTTGTATAGATAGCAATCTCCTCCGGAGAGCAGTTTGCACCAATATATACATTTTCCACAATGTTGCGGTTCGCAAAGTTATTGATAGGAATAGTAAATTAAATGTTATCCATATTCGTCTTGAAAAATATTCCCTCCCTTGGTAAGGGGTTGATTGGTATATCAGCATCACCTGCCAGTCTCACATGGAACTCTTGATTTTCAATCCTAATTAAATATGGGAGAAGGTAGAATCTATGATGAAGATCTTCGTAGATCTTATCTTGCCTACTCATGGCTTCCAAAATGGCTTTATTCGAAGGAAAAACCATGTCTAAGTAGTCATCAGTATACAAAGCATTCTCTACAGAAGCAGATAGATAGGATTCTTACGTCTCCTCTCATACTGTAGGAGGAACCGAAATAGGATCAACAATGGTATTAATGATAGCTTTATAGGATACTTCCACTTCCGATAAGGGAACTTTAGGTTCGTAATGGGAAGGAAGAACCCAAGGATCCGTTCTATCACCAACCGTTGCAATAGAATTCCCTACACTAGTAGAACCTAAGTAGTTAATCGGGGCTGGGATATCAAATGTTCCCATTAATGATGAATACATTCCAGCCCCTAATCTCTTTGAATTAGGTTTTACCTGATCAACCAATGGAATAGTGGATTCATTAGTTTCCATGTGGCCCTTCCGAGTGAAACTGAGTTGGTCTACTGTAACCAACTTCCCTTCGTGTGGAAACACTACTACCTGAAGAACGACCGATGCAATAGAATACATGGCATAAGTCCAAATTCTCCCCAGGACCAAGTTATAATCCAACAATGCATCTATTACCTCTACTTCAACAGACACTCCCTTCCTTGCCAACTTTATCTCGAAAGCTGGTAGGATACCATGTGGACGAAATGACCTTCCATCGAAAGCAGTAAGTAGGCTATTCGATGGAACTAGCTCTAGATATCTAAGGGAATTAAAGGAAATTTTAGGTCTTAAATGGGCCTCCAAAGAAAAATAATAAAATAATAGTTAAAATAATAAAATAATAGTTATTAATTTTGGAGGAAGAATGAAAAAAACTACTTTTTGTCGTATTTTCAACATATCGCCCTGTGCTTTTACTCAAAATCTGAGTGGGAGAGCTCATTGGATGCAGAATTTAATTCCACATCCAATGAGTAGCCACACTGTATACTTTTCATAGACCCTGCTACCCCAAAAACAATAAATACCTGAAAAAATGTGATGATGAAGTCATCATCATGGTTTTTCAGGTATTTCTTGTTTTTGGGGTAGTGGGGTCTGTCAAAAGTATGCAGTGTGGGTAGTGGTTGGATGTCGAATTAAATTCCACATCCAACAAGCTCTCTCACTCGTAATTTGAGTAAAAACACAAGGATATATGTCGAAAATACGAACAAAAAAGTAGTTTTCCTTTATGACAAATATGTCAATTCAACCATTATGGTTGGCTCATTTTATTGAAATTATATTGGTTCTTAAATTCCAACTCACAAAATTTATTGTTGGTGCATTTTCTTATAAGGCCCATTTTAGACCCCAAATTTCCTCTAATGGCCTTCCAACAAGACAAGGACATGACACATGTGGAAGCACCCTCGTCGACAACTGACCTTCCAATCATTTTTCCGCCATGGATGACATATATCGACAAGGCCACATGATATGGAAAGAAGATTTTAACATCAGACAAATTAAACTTCACCATGAGGCTTGATGAATCCATACTACCTAAGGCTGCTAAGAGTGCATCTCACTGGGTGGGACAACTCTGTAACACCTCCAAACATGACATCGCATAAGGGGTTTGGGCTAAATCTTCAACTACAGAGTAAGTGGCTGCAGCCCTAGAATTAGGATTGTGCAATTATTTCTTGAAGACACCTTTTAGTATCTTAGGCATAGTTTCAATAGGTTTTTCAATTGTGAGAGGGTTTGAAGTTTCACCTATAGAATTACCCTTCTCAAGAGCCTCTGTCTCATAATTCTTGTTTCTAGTCTGGAGCAAGGTCTAGGATCAAACCATGTTGATATAGTCTTGGTCAAGGGCATTAGCAGTGCCCCTTGCTACATTAGAAGCTAAAGCTGCATTCTATCCTTGGGGAGAAGAATCCTTTAGAACAGTCGATTGTTGATTTTTCGGTAGCTTCTGAGCTTGATCCATAAGAGGGAATTGATGGGTTAGGTGATATTCCTAGTACAACTTACAGGCAAATTTCACCTTCCTTTTCTCTTTCCCCCCCCCATCAGCATTATCTGAGGGGTTTGGCTTGTTTTGGTTACCCTCAGCTTTCTTCCCTTTTATTTTTCCCATGGGGCTATTGATTTCCATTTTGGGAAGATTGAGCAAAAACGTTTGCATTTTGGGATGAGGGGGCAACCTTTGCTGCCTCCACTATAGATTGTTTAATGAACAAATCGTGGAGTTGTTTCGCCAAAGATTCTACAGTGGGAGATTTAAATGAACCAACCACACCATCAGCATGGGTTCTAGGCTTAGGTTTCTCGACACTATGTGTTGGCCTCAGTGCATTAGGGATGATTTCATATAGAATCCCAGACTGAGAATATATCAAATCTAACTACTGGGCTCTGAGGGTAGCCTCTTCCTCATTAGTTACTTTCGAAGTGGATAAATCCTTAGATATATACAGAAATAAAGACTTAAGGAACCATTCTAACAAAAACTCAGGAGGGATATTGCCCTTAATGAGCCTTTTTTGCCTTCACCACTCTTGGATGTGATCCAAAATATGAGTGGCTTTGTCCTTCTAAAAGGTGGAAAATAAGTCGGTGCTGGCATCATACCAGATGGGAAGTTTGAAATGGTTAAGGAACACATTAGCTAAGTCCCAAAAACTATCAAACGCAGCAGAGGGTGGTTCAATGTGCCATTTTTCTTCAGCACTAGTCAGAGTTCTTTGGAATAATCTCAATTGAATGGTGTCATCATTCAGTGAGTTGGAAGAGCACCACAAGTGAAAGGTGGTGACATGAACCCCTGGGTCTTCACCAAATTTTCCTTCGAATTTTGGGATATCTAAGGGTAACTTGGTAGGGCCAAGGGGCCAGGTGGTATCATGTTTCACCAGATCATTCATTAACTTGGAAAAATATGGCATGTTTAAAGTTTCCAGGAAAGGAAGTTTGGGCATAACCAGAGCTTGAAAAGTATGAGCTTGGGAAGTAGAAGGATCTGCCCCCAAATTCCCAAATGTTAAAGAGGGGTCACCCCCAACTGCCAGTTGCAAAGTAGTCAGGATAATTTGAAAAGGAATCCACCCATAAGCTAGTGGATTGTTCATATGTGGTGCAGTGTATGTGTTTTGAGATGCTCCAGTTGAAATTGGAGTTTGGAAAATAGGAGCAGGTATCCCTCCACTAAAAGGTGAGAAAGGAGAGCTCGTGAAAGGAGCTGAAAATGACATTTGAAAACCTTAAACATAAGAGTTGGTTATTCCAAAATTCACCCCTATATATGCAGGTGTGGGGCCTCCATATGGAGTGGATGGGGGAATATGCCCCCCATTCCAAGGAAAAAACCTCGACAAATGAAGAGGATCCAATAGGAACACTCTGAGCAATGTGTGCAAAAGAAGGTCAAGGAGAAGGTACACTAGGTATCCCAGTGACCACCCCACTAGAAGAGCTTGCTACATTTGTGGAAGCCGCTGGTTGAACCACCCACTTAGCTAGAGTTAAGGGAGTAGCAGGTATGTTTGTTGTAGGAGTACCAAATGGGGGAGGTGGCACTCGTTCAACCGAAACAACTGGGATGGGGGTAGATGGACTTTCTCCTGCACTAGCCATGAGTCTGGCCACAAGAATACCAATCACAGGTGAATTGAAAGGACGAACCTAGACGATCATAAGATTGTTTAGGTGAGTAAGAGGTGAATTAAAATTTCTTGCAAACTCGTCAGATTGCAAGTCTTCTATCTCTACTGTTGTTGTATCAACCTGGTTTGTCCTAAGTATTGGATCACCCGGAACTTCACTAATTCCCACCGGTTAAAAAGAATTGTCTGTGTCTAATCTTTGCCTTTGAGGTGGTAGTGGAGGCTCCACTGTAGTAAGTGGAGGAAGGTTTTGAAACCATCTTGACCTTGTAAGAGGTTGGTCCTCCATGATTAAAAATTTAACTCTTCACACCGTAAGGTCGGCTAAACACAAACAAACCACACAGTAATTACTAGAAAATATCCTAAAGCCACAACATACACAAGGGGTATAAGATATGCTTTCTAGAAGAAAGATGAGAGATAGTTACTTGGAATCCTTGAATATGTTCTTAGGAACAAGCAGAGGAATCACCCACCACCCTCCCACACTTTCTACAGGAGTTACCTTCCAAGTTCATCCAAGGTCAACCAGAAATAACCTTTCGATGTACCTGTGTATAAACCCTATATGTCAAAAGAAACTAAAGGCTACCACAACTATACTGACAGTCTGGGGGGACATCCACAAGCCTAGATCATATGCATGGGCAGGGTAGCAAAGCCCAAAACTCTATCTTAGAAGGAAGTCCCCAGATGAGAAAAAACCTTGGTCTACACTTTGACAAGGAATCGAAGGGTTATCTCCTAAGTCCAAGCCTCCACGTGGCCTCATTCTAAACTCTCATTTGAGAGGAGATTCCCAGATGCAATCAACATAGAAGAGGGTTTACTTAACGATTGGAAAACTACGTCTAAATTTAAACACTTTTGGAGAGTTAAAACTCCTATTCCACAAGTCTAGCCTAAGCTAGTTTGTGTATGAGCCTATAAATTAAAACTTACTAATAATTTTTAAATTATATCGTTCATTTTAAGGGTTGTTCTTATTCCTAAGGTAAATGGCGTGGAAGACTGTGATGTTATAGACTCGATAAGAAAAAGTAAAATGATGTATAAAGAAAATTCCAAAGAAAATTGCAACTCCTTAAACCAAATTTCTTTTCTTTTTTGCAAATGTAAGCTAATGCAATTGAAACTAAGTTCTAGAAAACTAAGACTT
This sequence comes from Pseudotsuga menziesii, assembly GCA_001517045.1. NCBI lineage: Eukaryota > Viridiplantae > Streptophyta > Pinopsida > Pinales > Pinaceae > Pseudotsuga > Pseudotsuga menziesii. Next base: position 307,466 of record LPNX010252025.1, on the reverse strand, counting down.
CTTTTATAATTTTTGAAATTTTATTTGAACAAATAATGAAAATAAAATGACTAAGAGCAACTAAATGCAAAAGTATAAGATGTTTTTTCTTCACTTTTTCAAATTATTCAAAAACTACTATGCAACTAAATGTGAAATTTTTTGAGGAAGTTTGAATAATCAGAACATATAATAAGTAAAATAAAGTACAAAGGACCCAAAATAACTAGCTTCAACCAAGCAAGAAGAAGACTCAGAAAAAAACTGACTTGGAGAGACTATTGAACCCAAAAAGTCCACTAGACTCATAAAAGAACAAATGCCACCCTACCACTATAAAATGCAGTACAAAATATAAAGTATCCAAATCCCTGATCACTGACCTAGACACAAAGCACTAAAATCATCAACCAAGCAAGAAGACCAACTTCAAATTACGAAATGAAAGAAAATTCAAACAAAGAAAGCTCAAAGGCTTGAAAACAAGCACAAGGTGTGACCTACAAGACTTTTAGACTCACATAGTCATGCCAAAATCAGAAGACTCCCAATCAAGAAAAAAAATCAAACAAGACAGGGATAAGCAAACCCTAATAAAAAATTATGCTTCTACAGGATATACGTGACTGTGTATGAAGGAAACCCGCATATTATACAGGACTATCTTATAGAGAAACCCACATATACAAGTTTTTATATACGACTGTGTATAACAACAACCCGCATATGCAACTAATTTTTTTTCAAAAAAATAAAAATGAAGTAAATACTTCTTGGGACACTACACTGTGAATTAAAAGGAAGATAAAAAGACCACACTCAGAATCAGAAACAGAGCAAATACTAGTAAAGAACCTACAGGATAAACCCACAGCAGGCTCGGCTCCCCAACGGATTTGCTAGTTTTGTTGTACAAGACATTTCAACCTTGTGGGTCTGGGGTTACCAAATTACTATAAGACTTGTAGACAATCAAATTTTATAGAAACAAGAATGAGAATAGGAAGATATCTTGGCTTACCTGGTTTATGACAGTTCATCCAAGCTTGGTCTTCTCTCTCTCCAATCTTCTCCAAAGCTTCTAGGGATGCTTCTCTTCACCTGCAAAGAGCCAATTCTTTAAGCAATATCTCATACATATATAAATGAAAGGTTACATGAAAAGCATATTAATAACATCATTGAACATATTCATTAAACCAATATACATGAGGTAAGCACAATACAAGATTGGAAGAAGAATTATCTTTATTAACAAAAGGGTTAATAGGTAAGAATACAGCCCAGCTTCTGACACAAGGAATCCTCTAAAACTGAGGAATCTGAGTTCTTCTGCTACAAGACTCTGAAGATATACCACCAACATAACTTTTCTCTCCAAAAATTGATTGATTAGCCCCACCCCAAGGCCTCTATTTATGCTTTGGGAAATAGAGTGGTTTCAAAGGTTGGGATGGTTGAGACAGTTGGGATAGTTATGGCTTAGGGCACAACTAATCTCATATAATCTTGATTTATATTTTTTAATGTCTAATTAAGGTATACGAGGGTATTAATATAGGAAACTCATGTATGACGCGCATGTTGCTCAAAGAGAACTCGTGTATGCAAGGTATATGCGGGTTGCAATGCAAATAGTCACGTATGACACATGAGTTGCAATGCACACAGTCGTGTATGCATACCAAAAATCTATTATAAAAATATATAAGGGTGGTATAAATATAATGCATCAAAGGTCATGCACATCTATAGTGTTTTGGCCACTTCAATCCAAATTGTCCTTTTGTGTACCGACATGGTGAATGTCAGCAGTTGGACATAGAAGTGCCATTTTGGGTGATAACAGTGTCTCAGGTGAATTTTGGCTAAGTGTAAACCACTCTCTATGTAATCTTGATAAAATCAACTGGAAGGATGGCTTGGCTTGGTTGGTAGCCTGATAATCCCATCTATTGGCTTGGCTGTGACTTGTATAAAATTTGGCTATGTGTAAATCATTTCCTGTGTAAGCCTGATAAACCCTACTGTGTTGGCTTGGATGAGTTTTATTGTATCCTTGGCTATGGGGAAGTCTTCTAGTGTTCCTTATTCCTTGGGGAAATCATACCCATCTAGGGGGTGGCAGTGTTGTCAAGAGATTGATGAGCACATTGGCCTATGGTTGGGTTGAATGTTGCAGCAACATAGCTAGTTGCAGGACAAGCTTCTGATAAAGACAAGTATTTCTAGTCTTTAAATCCTTAGATTTGTACTTGTTTATAAATGAATATGAATATGAGGAATTCTTTAATGGAATGTATTTGATGCAGATGTATATTTCATGAATGATGTATATGTGTATGTAATTTTATTTCAATGAATTTTTCTAAGTTGTTATGAAGTTAGATCGGTCGGATTGGTGATGGCCTCGATATTGGAATTGGAAATTTTCATTGGCAAATCAAAATTATGTAGATTTAACCTTTCCAGAACTTCCTTTACGCAACTTGTAGGATGCGGGATGCGGAAAATTTCTTTGGAAATTTCGATCTCCACATTTTCCTTTCTGCAACTTGTGGGATGCGGAAAATTCGTTTTGTAAAATCTTCTTTCCACAATTTGCAGGATGCGGGATGCGGGACGCAGAAATGTAGTTTGTTGGAATATTCTTTTCGCAATTTCCCTTCCACAATTTGTGGGATGCAGGATGCAGAAATGACTTATGGTAAATTTTTATTTCCGCAACTTTGATCTCTGCAAAGACTCTTCCGCATGCGGGATGCGGGATGCGGAAATGACTTATGGTAAATTTTTATTTCCACAACTTTGATCTCTGCAATGATCTTTCCGCATGTGGGATGCAGGATGTGGAATGCAGCATGCGGGATGCGGGGTGCGAGAGTGAAATTTTGATATGTTTTCGATTCCGCAAGTGAATCTCTCTGCATCATTGATTTTCTATGGGATGATTCTCCATCATTCAATCTCTCTGTGATTGGGAAAGATAAAGCGTTATACACGGTCTGGATCAGAATGTTAGCAGGGGAAATTCTTGCTTGTGTACATATTTAAAGAAAAAAAAGAATCAGGATCATCATACGAGTGTAGAATCAGATAAAGGTAACTCAGGTAGAAGCGTTGGGTCGCATTCTCTCCTCCGGGGTGGGAGGGGATGTGACAACCGCTTCTTGAAGAGAAAATGGTTCACCCTATTTGGGTTGATTGACTTATAAAATTTCATACAATTCTTAGGTTAGGATTTCATATATGCAACCTTTTTGCTGGATCTAAGATCCATTTTTCCATTCCTTCTTGTGGAGATTAAATACCTTCTTCAATTTATTTTTCTTGTTGGGGTAGAGTGTTTCCTTGAATAGTTCACATGCTACTCTTTTTCTACCTTATTATGTTCAACCATTTCTAAATCATTTTTAATTTTTATTCTGGAGGTATACTCATCTATTTTTCTCCTTTTTTTTCTCTTCACTGTTTGTCTTCTTCACCTAGGAAATACTGATTAAACCTTTAATTCCTATGGACTATTTCTGTTGAGTATCGTTGATGACTTCACTAGAAAATCCACCTCTTGAACATTATGTTCCACTTTCATGAATGAATCCCCTACCAAATCACTTTGTGAAATCTCTTCAAATTGCCTATCACCTTTCTCCTTGGATTAAATCACTCTATGAACTCTCTTCAACTTGCCTATCATCTCTCTCTTTAGATTTCAAATTCATCCCCATCATGGTTTTCTGTTATTCTTCCTACCTACATAATTCTACTCTGCTTTCTTTCCTCAGGGTATTTCACTTTTCTTAGATAATCTTGCACATGCTATGGATACAGCACCATATGTTATAGCTAAGTTTACCACACATGGTGAATCACATTTTTATGGCCTTCCCTGTCCCTCTGCATAATCCTTACACCCCATGGACCATTTTTGTACCTTTTATGTTTCCAAGATCATCCCTAAAAACATGCAAAAATTGCCATACGCGACTTTTAATCCCTTTCTCGCGTATATACGCGGATTTGACCCTTAAACCTGCGTACATCGGGATGTGTGCAAAAGGACAAATTATTTTGGAGTTTTCCTTGATGTGGATCTAACTCACTTGTCACATGGCCTTCGATATGCCTTGAGATCGCTTGGATTCGACCTTTCATTACCCCATTGAAGAGCTATATATGGAACCCTTTGGATACATTGAAGGCATGAGGAATTGAGAGCAAGAGAAATTTGCCGGAACTTGTGCTTGAGTCTGCATCCCTTTGTCCCTTGGAGCACTTTTGTGTTCTTCCCAAGCTTTCCCTTTGCTTTTGAGCTTGCTATCAAGAGATGGAGGATTGAAGTGGTGGAGGCCCAAGTGGGAGACTCAGTTTCTCCGATTCGCAGACGCGCTAACAGACGTTGTATTCATTGTAATCTCTGATTTTATATTAATAGAAATATCTTTTCCTGTCCAATAATTTGTATTAGAATGAATATTTGATCCATGGATGATTTCAAATGCTTATATGTTATTGATTATATATGCTAGAGTAGGTCTAACACGATTATATATAGCATGCTTGTATTGTTTATTGAATGTTGAAAAAGAAATTTATCAATTCAAGCTGGAGTTGGAAAGCTCAACGAGGATCTACATCAACCATCCAGAATATGGTACGAATCGAGATCCTTTAGTGTTAGATATTTGGTTTCTCTTGCATATAGGAAAGGATTGATTTCTAGAGTCAAGCTATCTGTTGTGGTACCCCAAGCCATATAAATTCCACTTTGGCCTTCTCATTCCAAGGTATAGCTCATTTTCATTGTTTCCTCTTTGACATTTTCCCATTTTTTCCATCTTTCTCACTATCATATAGGTATTGATTACTAATCAATAAACTACAGCAATCCTTTCAACTGTCCCCTTGCGTGGGAATTTTATTTTTGTCTTTGATACTCTATAAGATGATCTTTAGAGGGAAGTATTTGTTGGCTCGTTCAAGCCTTTTTCCCCATCCTTGTTGCTGATCTAAACAAGCGTGGCCATTCATCGCTTCTTTGAGAAACCTTCTCCTGATATCCAAAGGATCTGAACCTCCACCTCTCCTTTATGCATTATATGATACTTTCGGTTGGTCTGCTCTACCTTTCCTACTCTTTTAGAACTTTGATTTTCACTTATTTCGGCATAATTTTCTTAACACCATAAGCCCTGGCTGAAAGCCTGCTATCTTTGCTCAATTTTTTGTAACTATGAATCCTAATAAAATGGAAGTATGGATATATAGGAATCAACACTGTTTTCTAGAAGAGGAAGAAATACAATATAGTAAGGATGGGTACTATAACAAACTAGTTTCATTGTGTTGTAATAAATTCAAGAAACTTGGAACATGCATAGATTACTCGTTAACAACTCTCTTAAAGTATACTTTTTTTCTAATAAATCCAATATGGAAGTTGCATTTTGACATGATCCTTGACCCTGGGTATTTTTTACAGGTTTCGAAAAATTTCCTAGAGATGAAATCTTAAAAACGGAAACCAGCTGATGAGGTTGGGTTTTGACAAGATATTATTCAACTTGCATTCCCTTCTAGTCATTTTTATTTACTTATCCTTATCTCAACACTTCACCTTAGATATTTAGTAGAGATGTTGCATAGATATTGAATTGTTTTAGTTTTTTCAGGATGTGGAGATCTTTCCCAAAGCTAAAAGTTCCAAATTTTTAGTAACTAAAGAATCCAACAAGGATTTAGGGGAGGATGTTCTGGATATTTGCTTCCATCCTATTGCAAGTCCTACATATTTATGCTTATCATTTCTTGCAACAAACTCACAACCCTGAAGTTTGGCTTGAAGTGGACCTACAACATCAAGACTATTCAACATTACCTCCTGAACAGAAGGCACATGGACTTCATATTTCTAAACCATTCTCTTAGAACATTTATTTCAGGGACATCCCTAAACCTCTTTTTTTATTTGATAGCCAGATCATGTATTCTACTTTTAAGAGGCCATTTTTCTCAAAGGGCCTCTTTGATAGATTTTTACTTTCACCTATCAAGTTATCAACCTTTTACCTCAGCATGTTGCTTTGCTAATGGTATATGAGATTTTGATCCCTGACTCTTTTGTATGGAATCTAGATAGTCCAGAGTCATATTTCAGCTCACATCGTCCTACTTTTAATGCAATTTTTACCTTATTCATCTTTCCAGGTTCGATGTGGTACCTATTCTTTTTCATTGGGATAGGGATAGAGTAATCCTCCTTATTTTATGAATAGGTGCACTCTAACTTCTATTGAAGGAGAGGATTTGTCCTTTCCCTTCCCTTCATATACCTTAACTATGGGTGGTCCTAGAAAATCTCTACTCTATTAATCCTTGATACATAAAATCCAAAGGCATGGGTTCCAACTCTATGTCATCAGGATTGGGGTCTACCATTTCTATCCTGTCTCCAGTTAATTCTGCTCACCTTGAAGATTTAGAAACTTGATAGGTATATGGATAGGAATGAGTGTCCTCCGTTACCTCCTTCCTCTTTTTTTTGTCTCCTAATCATGAGCTCAAATTGGAAAATCTTGATCTCTTTTGGTAAATTTAAAATGTATTTCCTTTTCAGCCCTCTATATTTCATTGCATATTCTCCTTTCTACACCACTAGCCTTATCTTTGGCATAGTTGAAAAGAGAGCAAGGGAGCTATTTTCTATTGGATGCACCAAGGATTTGTGACTGAAGGGGATTCTCTCCAAGTCTTCTTAATGTTTTATTTCCATATCTAGAGTGGCTTGAGCATCAAATGTTTAATGTCCATATCTAGAGTGGCTTGAGCATCAAATTTTTGTCATTTAACGTCTTCTTCTCCCCTGTCAGGGTGAACATTCTTCATGTGTCCACATGCTCCGGAGTTTGCACACACTACATATAAAGGGGGTGTTTTTATAATCTATGATTTGTTGGAACTCCAAACTACCTGCTACAATGTCTATATTCTTTGGAATACTATGTCCTAGGTATTGCTCCACAAATATTTGCAATCGCAGTTGAGGAGCAGTCCATACTTCTAGTTTTTTCATCCGAAGCAATAATCTTTATCAGATTATTCCCAATCACCCCAAAGACGTCATTCCATAAATTCCAGGGAAGGTGTGGTAATTTAACCCAAATTGTGGATAGGTTATATTTTTCTTTAATAGGATCAATTCTTATCTCCTAATATTTTTATGTGAGAAGTGAATTTTCCCAGAACCAAATTCCTTTCGCAATGTATCTTATTCTTCTAGTATTTATCAATCCATTGTTTGAGGATCTTCCCCTATCATCTTGGCCAATAAATTCCCTATCAAGGCTATTTCAGCATATAAAATGTTTTTATCAATAATGTCATCAGATTCTACAACAACTTTCATTCTTTCTTTCTTTGGTCTAATTGTTCTAACTCTCTCCCTTCTACATTCTCTGTTTCTATCTTTTAAAGGGGAGGTTTCCATAAATTTGTCCCTTTCAAACTCAATTCCTCCCCTAGATTCTACTTCTTTTACATTTTGAGGTTGATGGGAAGAGTTCTAGAATACCATTTCATATTCATTATAGATATAAGAATTTGTTGTGGTAATGAATAAAACAAGGGTTTGAAAGGGTGAAAAAGATAGCTCACCCGGATAAAATTCCAGAGGCAAGATATCTTAATATTCCTTTTGGTATTTGTGTAGAGAGGATCTCTACTCCTTCCCCTCCCTTGGGAATTTATGGAATTTCCAAAGCCTGACACGCCATCTGATGGTGATGACATTCAGATCATGTTCCTCACTAGCTTAGGCCACTCACTACCATCATTATCTGATTGATCTTTCATATCAATATTTTCCCTGGGTTGGATGGTGGATAGGATCAGGAAGTCACCTTTATTAATGATAACCATTTTTATCTGCAACAGAACCTAGAGATTTATAGTCTAGACACCTTCTGCAGTTATTTTTCACATAATCATCTCCATCAAATCAAAGGTTCTGGTAGCAAACCTAATGTCATTGAGTTCAATCCTACAGTTTTCCTAAGGTTCCTAAAAGATTTCATGAGGGATTTAAATACCCCCACACGATATAAGTTTATTTGACAAGAACCCTACTTTGAAATCTATAGTTCAATTCTCTACTCTCATTATGGAGATCACAAATTTCTAGAATACAATTTGAGACTTGAGTTGATATTAGAGAAATGGATAAAATTGCTCATTGATCAAATACTGCTATTGGATTAACATAGAGAGTATTGAGTTCATTTCACGATGTAAAATTTGTCACATTTCATGCAATGAGTAGATGATGGGTTTGGCTCTCAACTAAGAGATCATAGAAAAAATGAAATCCAAAACAATAAACACAAAAATTATTTGAACACAGATATTATACCCTAGAACCCAAACAGGAAAACCAGCTTTAAAGGGTTGCTCAGTCTTTATTTTTGACAATTGAAGGGTTATAATGTAGGCTCATGTCCCTATGGGCCACTTGGAAATTTCATAGCCAGATACTTTTTTGCATCCTCTCCTCTCGGACAAAAGACCCTTTGTGAGTTTATATCCAAAAATATATAGGTAGATATGGGGTAATGAGAAGGCCAAGCATCCTTTTCCTTTCATTTCCCATTTCTCATTTTTTTTTCTTTCCTATTTTGTTTATTGTTTTTTTTTTCCTTCTTTTCTTTTATTTAATTTTTAATGCTTACATTGTGTTTTCCCTTTCAACCCTATTTTATTATTGATTGCTTGTGTGTTTTGAGCAATTTATGAACCATTCATCTATGTTATGGATCCATTTTGGATCAAGATCCCGAGACAATTGCTAATTGTTAAGTGATTTTGTAGTCTTAGCTTGCAAGCTCTCAATACATAAATGTTAGCATTTCATTATAGGTAGGTTAGAAAAATATTTTTTTAGGGTTTAGTATATCAATATGTCACTAGGCTGGTTAGAAAATAGATTTTTCATGTCTTGGGCTTGTCCATAGATGTTAGACTTGTTCGTACAGATTTTTTTTTTAAAGTTAATGGGTATTGGAATTGATCAAAAACTTGGTTGCAGCTTAACCTGCATAACCATGGTACAACTCAATGCTAATTCAAATGAGATTTTATACTGGGGTTTTTCCCTTCCCCTCCCATCACCAAATCTAATAGGGCTAGGCCATGTTTCTCAGTTTTCCTACAACAGTTCCTTCTCTACCCCATGGAATATGATAGATACTTTCTACTTCATTACATAGTAGAAACCAAAAACAATAGATATAAGAATATCAAAAGAAAATTTGAAGGGAGTTCCAATCATTTTCCTAGATTGAAATGTTATTTTAAGAAAACTGTTATTTTCTAGGGTTGAAATGTCACAACAAAGTGTAGGTCTTGCTGCTGAACTGTTTATCCCCAACTTATGTAAGACCTTGTCACACACTTAGAATTTTACCTCCCAATGGTCACAATATGCCCAATGGTTTATCCTCTCAACTGTGTTTTTCAATTGAACATGATCCATTTCCAACCTATCCTACTATATGTGCAATATGAAGTAGTTGGAAGACTGTTGAAACTAGCTCCCTGTAACATCAGTTTAGACAAATGTATTCCTTGTCTTGGAATCTTTTGTTGTGATGAATTTAATTCAATATGGTTATCATTATTCCCAACCTTGTTTGAAATTTGAATTACATAGATAGAGTATAGATTAGTTGTGTTGTTTGTTTATTTTTTGCATGGGCTAATCCAAATCAAGGGATATGCATGGAATGTTATCCAGTTGTGTGCTCGAATAAAAAATGATGTGTTGGAAATGGCGTGATCAAGCCTTTGTACAACTTTGTTTATTAATTGTTTTGATATTTTTTTTTAAGAAGAGATTTGATCATTTAATTTGGCACCTATATTGTAAGTATTCAATGTGTGGAAATTGAACCCAAGTGATAGAACAATTGCACTCACAAAATTGCTAATCAAATATGCAAAATTAACATCAAAGGAGACTGAAATTGGAGCATAACACTAATATGTATTTAATAAGTGTACAATAGCCAACCTTGTGAAGTAATAGGATGCTTCAATATATAATTACATGAGAGATTCGAATGCATAAGGATGCCATTCAAAATAGTCAAAAAGTAGGCTTACTAAATCTAGTCAAATCCCCCATAGGTGCATAAAGCAGTTTCCAAATCCACTAGGATGCTCACGAATTGGAAATGTCAAGTAGGAAATATAATAAGGGATGGAAATACAACTCATAAATTATTTTATTAGCAGAAAAGGATGGAGGATGATGTGGGAAAAAAACAAGTCAACTACACCTAGTCTAGCTTTCCCTTTTTCCTTAATTCTCAATAAAACAGGCAGCTTTACAGAAAAAGTATATATGCACTTTGGAGGATCTGGAATATAGTAGACATGATAAATATGGTTTCCAGGAGGTTTTCCAAGCACTCCATGACTCAATTTTAGCAATTGTTGACTTCTATGACATGTAGAAGGAAACTAGCATAGAGTGGAATCTAGGAGACTAGGTAATAAGAAAAAAATGATTTAATTAATGTCTAAAGTAGGTAAATATAGGTTTATTATTCTAAAAACCCCCCTTAATCCTAAATTTATGAGTAAATATAAGAAAACTATAGGGCCTAGCAACAATTCTTAGTCACCCTTTACATACTGCTTGTCCATTCAACCAAGGAAAGAGGCAAAAACCTAGTGGGAAAATCTTCCCTTAAATATGGACAGTAAAACAAAATTTGAAAATATTGTCATCAATCATGCTTCACAGCATGATCGATAATCCTCAGTAGTGATTTGAGATTGCTGAATGTCTTCTCACAAAAAAATTTGGTGAAGATGTCTTCTACTTGTTCTGAAGATGCACAAAAGAGTAGGTGAATGGTGCCATCATGCAAAAGTTGTGTAATGTAGTGCATATGGATCTCAATGTGTTTGGTTCGTTGTTTATGAACTGGATCATTGCAGATTCGAATGGTGCTCTGATTATCGCAGTAGATAATAGTTGAAAAATCTAATTCAAAGCCACATTCTCCAAGTATTCCCTGCAACCACAAACATTGAGTTGCTGCATTTACAACTCCTCTATACTTTGCTTCTGTAGATGAGAGTGCTATGGCACTCTGCTTCTTGCTTGGCTAGCTGATTGGTCCTTCTGCAAGAATGAACACATATCCTAATGTTGACTTTCTATCTATGTTGTCACTTTCCCAATCACTGTCAGTAAACCCAATCAAATCAAGATCATATTTATCTTTGTAGAAGATCCCATGAGTTCTTGTTCCTTGAACAAAGTTAAGGATCCGTTTGGATACTCTCCAATGGATATCATGAGGCTGATCCATGTATCTTGAAGCCACACTAACTGCATAATATAGATAAGGTCAAGTGTGTGTAAGATAAAACAAACACCCAATCAACTGCCTATACAGTGTATTGTTTACCATAGGAGAAGAATCTGCTTCTTCAAGCTTAACTCCTGAAAGGCAGGGAGTCTTGCTTGGATTTCAATATTTCATGTTGAACTTTTTCATAAAATATAAGACATACTTGTACTGATGTACTTTGATTCCATGTTGGGATTGAGCAATTTCTAGACCCAAAAATTGGCTCAACAATCCCAAATCTGTCATAGAAAATGCATGGTTCTTTGCATCCTTCAAGGAGGCAATCTCTTTCTTTGAACTTCCTGTAATCAAAAGGTAATCCACATACAAGACAATAATCATCAAAGAACCATGAATTGGATTCAAGTAAACATTATGATCAGACTTTCATCGAACAAAACTCAATGACAACAGAAAGCCATCAATGTTGGCAAACCAAGCCCTGGGGGCTTGCTTGAGCCCATACAATGATTTCTTTAACCTGCACACAAAAGATTGATTAGAAACAAACCCTTGAGGTTTTTTCATGTAAATATATTCAGTGATATCTCCATTTAGGAAAGCGCACTTCACATCCATGTGATGTACGTCCCACTACTTCGAAGCTGTAATGGCTAAAGCTAGCCTTATGGATTCCATCTTTGCCACTGGTGCAAAATTTTCATTGTAGTCAATTCCATGTACTTGTGAGTAGCCCTTGGCTACCAATATTTCCTTATATTTCAAAATTGAACCATTAGTATCAAACTTAGTCTTGAAAACCCACTTACATTGAACTAGCTTCCTCCCTAGGGGAAGATCAACTAGTTCACAAGTGTTGTTCTTCTAGAGCAAGTTGAATTATTATTTCATGGATGTTTGCCATATAGGATCATGTGATGCATATTAATATGTCTGTGGATCTTATTCAACCATTAGATATCACTTCTCATCAAATAAGGGATCTTTCATACACAGGTCACTCTCAAATTGAGATCTAGTCCTCCTAGTGTCACTAGGATTTCCAGCTAGTTCCCCAGCTGCATGAATGGTCTTTGCTGCCCATTTTGGTCTTGTAGGAATTTTAGGATCTGAAATCAAATCATCATTATCATATGTATCAGAATCAGAAAACTCATTAGTCTCTCCACTTACAATCAATGGATCTAGTGGTGAAGAAGACTCTCCAACTTCAACTGCTACTAAAGGCTCTTCTTGGAATTGAACACTTCTTTCAATGAAAGCTTTGTTAGTGCTCAAGTTGATCATATTGTACCCTTTTGAATATTCATAATACCCAACAAATAGGCACTCTTGGATTTGGAGCTACAAATCATTTCTCTTTTCAGTTGGAATTCTAGCCCAAGGCGTTGAGCCAAAAATTTTGAAAATGGGTCACATCTGGCTTGTGCCCACTACAAGATTTGAAAGGAGTCATACCATAAAGATGCTTATGAGGCACCCTATTCTGGATGTAGGAAGCACATTTTATAGACTTGACTTGAAACTTTGGTGGCAAAGTCTTAGCCTCCATCATATAGGTTTACATCTCCTTCAGTGACATGTTCTTTCTCTCAGCAACACCATTTTGCTGTGGTGTGTAAGGGCTCCAATGCTACATCTTTACAATACTGAATGAACTTAGACTTGACATACTCACCACCATTGTTAGATATGAGAATCTTGAGTCTCCTCCCATATTGGTTTTCAACCAAGGCCTTAAATACTTTGAAGAGGTAAAAAACTTCAGACTTATGCTTTAGGAAGTAAACCTAACAATACCTGGAAAATTCGTCTATGAATGTTAGTGCATATTTGGATTCACTCATGGAAATATGAGGAAATGGACCAGAAATGTCACTATGGATCAACTCAAGAGGTGCAGAGGTTATCTCATGACTATCTCTCTGAAATTTGTGCTCTAGGTGTTTTCCTAGGATACAACCTTGACAGACTCCCTTGGAAAACTTGATCTTTGGTAACCGTATGACCATATATTTTTCACTCAAATCAGAGAGATACTTGTAGTTAATATGGACAAATATTTCATGCCAAAGCTTGCTTGCCTCATTAGCATGAATCAGAAGAGCAGAGGGGTTTGAGTAGGGTAGAAAATGGGAAAACATGTATACCTTCGAAGTGTGATCAACAACACCTTTTTCTATGACTTTACCAGTTGAAATCTTTGTGATTTCAATGTCATCAGGGGAGAATATGACCTTCATTGGAGACCCTGTGTGAGTCATATGATACACTGACAAGAGATTAGAGGCAAGACCTAGAGCATACAACACATTATTGAACTTACCATGGTTAAGATCAATCCTTCCTTTTCCCAAACTATCAGTGAGAGAGTCATCTCCCAAAACTATTGGTGGACCTTTTGACATGTCAAGAGAGGAGAATGCCTCTTTTGTCAAAACCATATATCTAGAAGCTTTAGAGTCTATGATGAAGCTAGGTGAGCTTGATGTGCCAGTAACCAAAGCATGTACTCTCTTTCCGTCCTCTGAATTTGATCCTCCTTCCCTCTTCTTTGAGCAATCAGGAAGGGAGATCTTATTCTTCTCTGGGAATTGGGTCAACATGTCAATTTGCTTCTTCATACAAGAGCTCTCAGGATGATAGCTCTTACTACAGTATGTGCACTTGCTCATTTCTCCTTTGTTATTCTTCTTCTGGAAGTTCTTCTTGGAGCCTTGGGGATCCTCTTGAGACTTGTTCTTGTCTCTCTTTTGCTCAGGTGGATTTATAGTTTTTTTCTTGATTTTTGAATCCACCCTTGAATCTCCAACAACCAAATCTTGGTATTTGGAAGGTTTGATGGTGCCCATCATCACCAACTTATCTTGTTCCTGTGTGAGGGATTCTATGAACTCTGCAAGCTTAGGCATCTTCCAGGCTTGAGCTGTCAACTTGGTGGCATGGAAGGTTGAAAATAACACTGAATAGTCAGGGCCAAGCTTTGAGAGTATGGAAAAAAATAATTTCTCCTCCTTCTTTTCAATCCCACACTATTTTAGCTGCAAAACAAGGGCTTTCAACTTGGAAAAATAGAGTTGCAAGGATTCGAAGTTGCTAGGACTCAACGAGATCAGCTCATTCTTGATTTGATGTCCTATCATCTCATATGTCTTACCTAAAAGCTCTAAAATTTTATCCTACACTTCATTATGTGATTTCAATCCATCAAGATGGAAGAGGAGGTCTCTTGAAATGCTTAGACACAAAAGACCATAGGCCTCATCCCTCCTATTCTGCCATTTTATTTTCTCTGCAGCTGCATTGCGATCTTCCTCAGTTTCCATAGTAACTTTGTAGAGACCTTTCTCTCTCTACAATATCTCCATCTCAACTTTCCATTCAAAGAAATTAAATGGAGTCAAGATGATCTTCTGAGATTTGTCCATAGCTCAGAAACTGTGCCCTTCAGTCAACAGAATATGCTCCTAGTCAAGGTGTCGAACCTGCAATAGCAATATGGAAGGAGAGAAATAAATATACAAAGGATCTGATACCATGTGGAAATTGAACCCAAGTGATAGAACAATTACACTCACAAAATTGCTAATCAAACATGCAAAATTAACATCAAAGGAGACTGAAATTGGAGCATAACACAAATCTGTATTGAATAAGTGTACAATAGAAAACATTGTGAAGTAATAGTCTACTGCAATATAAAATTACATGAGATATTTGAATGCATAAGGATGCCATTCGAAATAGTCAAAAAGTAGGCTTACTAAATCTAGTCAAATCCCCCATAGGTGCATAAACTAGTTTCCAAATCCACTAGGATGATCACGAATTGGAAAAGTCAAGCAGGCACACTAATGAGGGATGGAAAGACAACTCATACATGATTTTATTAGGAGAAAAGGATGGAGGATGATGTGGGAAAAAAACAAGTCAACTACACCTAGTCCAGCTTTCCCTTTTGCCTTAATTCTCAATAAAACAGGCAACTTTACAGAAAAAGAAGATATGCACTTTGGAGGATTTGGAATAAAGAATACATACTAAATATGGTTTCCAGGAGGTTTCCCAAGTGCTCCATGACTCATTTTTAGCAAGTGTTGACTTCTATGACATGTAGAAGGAAACTAGCATAGAGTGGACTCTATGAGACTAGGTAATAAGACAAAAATGATTTAATTAATGTCTAAGGTAGGTAACTATGGGTTGATTATTCTAACACAATGAATTATTGAATGTTTGGTAAAATCTATTTGAATTTTTATACAATGCCAAGTCCCTGAACTAGTTGTTGATTCCATTTGGGAATTTTGATTTTGAAGAGGAATAAGGTCATTATTATTAGCTTCAATTAGCATTTTGGTTCTGTAGAATAATTGGGAATTTTCTTCCTTATATTAGCATTTCAATTAGTAAAATATGAGATAATTGATTTTAGTTTCACATTAGTAAACCAATTGGTAATGGAACATAATAAGTGTTTGTTCTATCACTTTGAAAATTTAATTTGATTTGTACAAAAGAATATGATAATTGTTGTTGGATTACTTTGGAAAACTGTTTCATAACATGTTTTGGGTTTATATTAGGCCAGGGATATTCCAAGTACATGTATTTTATTTCTTGAAGAAATTCATTCATAAGTTTTGTTCTTAGGCATTAATGATCATGTGTTTTCTTGTACGAGAAAGATATTTTCATCGGGTAAAATCATTGCCATACTTTATCCAAGTAAACCATTGAGAAATTGATTTCATGGGGAGAAATCATCGTGCATAACGTTTACAATACAACCCAGTAAGCAAGTGATATCATAGAGGAAGAAACTTTCCCTGTATTGATTAAGAATGTAGCCTCCCATGAAACCAGTCAAAGTATTTGAAGAAATGATTCAACCAACCGACACATTATTGCAAAATGTTTTAGGCATAAAATACAATCCTGTGTTTTCCTTGTGAATGGTGCATTTCCTTTGCCAAGATAACTTTGTGTTGAGACTACAACATCGTGAGTCATTCTCCAGTCTTGTATTTTCAAGACAATAGGCTTGTGTAGTCCTACGAATATCCTCATATGATTGAGGTGGACAGTAGGCTTGTGTAGTCCTACGAATATCCTCATATGATTGAAGTGGACAGTAAGCTTGTGTACTCCTACGAATATCCTCATGTTGTGAGTTGTTGTACTTTACTATGAAACGTAGATATACTATGTGATGTATGGCTAGTCATGGTCAACAGGTGCTACAAGTCTCCTTTAGGGATTATCTACCCCTAGAGTGATTTACTTTAGCATATGACTATATGACTTGGGGAAATACATATGATCATAGGTTCGGAAATGATCTTATCAGTATGATATGATTAATTAATGAAAACACACATGGACCATCCAGAGATTTTTAATATAAGCACAAAGATAGAGAGAGAATTCGAATTGCAGTTATGGTAAACAAGTTCAATTAATTAAGGGTTCAACTCCTTAATTTATGCAAATGCTTATTGGAAATAAACACTGATGGAGATGCACTAGTTTTGTTAAGTTACATTTAGTTCTATTCAGTTACATTCAATTCAACTCGGTTACATTCAGTTCAACTCAGTTAGAGTTAGTTAATTAATGGAAGGCACATATCTTCATGTGGAAGATAATTATGGAGTGTTAGCTTGACACTAGATCACTATGGGGTGCATGATTAAATATGGATCAATGTTCTAAGTGTTAAAAAGTTGTTGCTACATGCAACCATTCTATTTTTGTTGTAAAACCTAATTTGACTTGTTATTAAAGTGCTATTCATTTGGCAAGTTATATACGATGTTCCATTTGATATCCACTCTTTGGTGCTCTTTGTGAAAGCAATATGCCATTTGTTGTAATCATTCTCTGCTAGTAATATATCATACTCTAAGATTGTTTGCTAGGTTTTTTATGGTTTGATTTATGTCTTTGGATTATTGATGAGATTTATTTGCATTGTTATTATGGATTAAAGTTTTAAAGTTCAGGTTTATCATATTTTTCTCAATCAGTAACATGGTATTAGAGCAAGGGCATGTAAGAGCTTAGTTTGTGCAAGCAACTAAAGCCTACATGATCTTGAGAAGTATTGAGCAAAGATCCTGGAGCCATGGCATCGATCTCCATCCAACCGGAAGACCAGTTTGAAGATACTTCCAAATTGAAGGCAAGAGTGTGAATAATTCTTGAAAAGAATTATCTAGATGTTTACTTGACGTCACTGAGTCGGGACTCTTTATGCAAGGCGAATTAAAGAGAAATTCAATATGCACAATCTCCATCACTTTTTCAAGAGACAAATTTCGTGGATA
This sequence comes from Pseudotsuga menziesii, assembly GCA_001517045.1. Lineage (NCBI taxonomy): Eukaryota > Viridiplantae > Streptophyta > Pinopsida > Pinales > Pinaceae > Pseudotsuga > Pseudotsuga menziesii. The sequence continues at coordinate 289,780 of LPNX010252025.1, read as the reverse complement.
CGTTTTGATCAATCCATGAGGAATTGGACAAAATGGTTGAAAACCCATTTTCAAAATGGAGTGATTTAGCTTAATCGTGAGCATATTTAAAAATTACACAACTATGTGAGAGATACAATCAGGCATTTGAATATGAAATTCTCATAATTCATGTTATGGTTGTTTTCCCAAAGTGGGCCAATTGATGGAACAACCCCAAGAGATGTAAGCTGGATATTATCATTATTCAATGGATATTGTGTATAATGAGAGACTCATAGAGTTGAGATCTCATCCAAATAAGAGGATGATCGTTGGAAGAAGTTTTCTTTAAAATAAGAACATTCGCTTCAGGTTGCATGGGATCTAGCTTCACCATGTAGAGATTTGCTACCTCCTTCATGCACTCAAACCTACAAAGATATCAAGACTGAGGGATTACAGTAATATCCAAAAGGAAGCAAAGATCAACATAGAGCATGCAAAACAATAAAAATATAAGTACCCAAATTTTTTATTATATGCTTTTGAATGTTTTCATTACAGTCATATAGAGCATGCATGATTATTTTATAAAATATGAATATAGAACATACATGATTATGAATATAAATGTTGCATGATTGTTTCATAAAGATATGAATATAGAGTTGCATTCCTACTTCATAAATATAGAGATGCATGATTGATTCATGAGATATGAATGTTGTGCTACATGATTATTTAATTATCATATGCTTTTATAAAATCAGATTATGTTTTATTACAATCTGTATTCCTGGACTTGAAATTGTGTTTAGCATATACATTGTTGTTCCTATCTTTATTGGAATGTTATCAATCTCATGAGTCCAAATTTTGAGATATGATATAAATTCTGACATAAGACTTATTTAGAAATGATACAAGGTTGAAAACACCATTCATAAGACATGAGATTTATGGCAGCATGATTGTTTAACAAATTGTGAATACAAGACTACATGATTGGATAGATAGAGGGCTTCATGCTTACCTCATGAGATATGAACATGGGGCTATATATTTATTTCATAAAATGAATTTTTGGACTGATATAGTGTTCCATATCAATACATAAGATTATAATGGGTTATGATAAATTGGTTGGTCAATATCTGTACATAACTAAATAAATATTTATCAGTATATTGAAAGTCTTTCATGTGAATAAAATTCATGAGTATGAAATGGTTCTAACCATGAGAATAATTTGTCTTGTACGGAAAACTAATATTCCCTTACCTACAAGTAAAAGAGGACATGAATGTGGATTCATTTTGATGGCTGAGCCTAGAAGAGAATATTTCAGGAGGTTCCTATGTCTCTTGGAAAGCAGAAAAAATAGATGGATTAATTATAGATGTGAAGACTCCTGAATATATTTTATTTTATTTAAATTCATGCGTCAAATAAGAGCTTCATATATAGATGAGCATAAGTCTCTGTGATGGAGGACCCATATTGTGATTCTCACATTTACATGGTGAGAGGGAGTTTATAGCCTCACTAGCTCCTGAAGAACCAATGTAAACTGGTTGATGTACCTTTTGTAAAAAGGAGATATGCATGATGCTCATATTCAGAAGGAAGCTGAGAACTATATTCAAGAATCTTGTTATTATTCTTATGATTAGTGGTGTGGTAGTCACTAAACAAATATTTTCCTCAGTGAAGGAAAAATGTGCAGTGAAAGAGCTTGAAGAGTTTTAAGATGATGGACTCCAAATCCATGGCCACACATATAAAGGTAAATATGAAATTCTATAACTATTATTTCATATTTGGAGGATCTCAAGTCAGTTGAGATGTATTTGGTTAGTCATAGGTCCCATGATCTATTATGTGCTTTGCATTTTGTACATAGACATGTACAAAGCATGTGTTGTGGTACCTACTTGGTACAAGTGTATGTGGACTCATATATGTCTTGATCAATAAAGATATTTTTAAATATAGATGAAATCTAACTAATATAGTGATCAAGGAAGATCACATGTGTTGCTCTAGATAGAGCATGTTGAGAAGAAGTAAATCTTTTGATGGTTCTATTCAGTTATATTCGAGACATGGTACATATACATATATGAACAACATTGCCGACATTCTTATTAAGATTTTTTTTGGGACAATCTTGGTATAGTACATAAAAACTCCTCTAGTTGAAGAGGGAGTATTGATGTGTATTCATAGGCAATAGCAGATAAAGTACCCACTTGTTAGTAATCGTACATGACTTATCCAACCAACGCCTGTGCTAGCTTGTGGAGAGAATCCACATGAGAAGAGGCATGGTCAAAAGTATCAGAGACTATTTATAGTCTGTACTGTTAGAGAACAATTAAAACCTCTCAAAGAGGTAGTTGGGGTTCTGCAAATATAAAGAGAAGGATCACTGAGAAAGTGATCATGAATTGAAGAACATCACAGAGAATGGCATGCTCATAAAGAACTTCTCGAGATAAAAGGAGATTCAATAAGTCAAAAAATGTTGAAAAATGAAAGAAAAGATAAGTCCATATTTCTACATGCTATTACACACATGTTGTATAATGTTGTATGTGATGGATTTAAAAAATCCATGGTTTCTAGTTTAGAGAAACTTTATTTCGGATTGGATCTAGATGGTGCTACTTTGTGTAAGTAGATAGTTGGTAATTGAGAAGACCTGTTTTGTTTTATTCTTACTATTGAGTATATGTTTTAGTAACTTTGATGTACATTAGAATAGGATCTTTATTGTATTTGATACATGGAAGGCCTATTATTTGATTTTCCTATCCAACTATTGTTTTAGCCTGAGATAAGCAATGTAATTTGAGGCTAGTACTACAAAAGCTAAGTGTATTGTGGCTAGTACTATAGAAGAAAGATGTATGTATGAGAGTACTACAAAAGAAAAATCTGTTTTGTGGATAATACTACATACTGAGGAGTAGTGTAGCTTGGGATGCTACCTACTAGGGTGAAATAATTGAAACTATAGTCATTAGGTGTTAATAGTCAAGCTTTCTCGAAACCCTATATGTGTTTTATGATAAAACACATTCAAGATGAAGTTTTACTTCATTGAATTCATGGTCAATATTTCCAGTACATAGGTACTGATGAGATGATTGCAAATTTGTGACAAGCCTCTGTTTGTGACAAATTTTAAACACTTATGAGATAAGCTTGGTATGATAGAGAATGTCTCCCTCGTTGAGAGGGAATGCTGATATTACAACATCAGGAGTCATTCTCTAGTCTTGTAATATCAAGACAGTAGGCTTGTGTAGTCCTACAAATATACTCATATGATTGAGGTGGACAATAGGCTTGTGTAGTCCTATGGATATCCTCATATGATTGAGTTGGACAGTAGGCTTGTGTAGTCCTATGAATATCCTCATGTTTTGAGGTGGTGTACTTTACTATGTAAAGTAGATATACTATGTGATGTATGGCTAGTCATGGTCAATGGGTGCTACAAGTCTCCTTTAGGGATTAGCTACCCCTAGAGTGATTTACTTTAGCATATGACTATATGACCTGGGGCAATACATATCATTATAGGTTCGGAAATGATCCTATGATTATGATATGATTAATTAATGAAGACACACATGGACCATGCATAGATATTTAATATAAGCACAGAGATAGAGAGAGAATTTGAATTGTAGTTATGGTAAACAAGTTCAGTTAACTAAGGGTTCAACTCCTTAATTTATGCAAATGGTTATTGGAAATAAACACTGATGGAGATGCACTGGTTCTGTTCAGTTACATACAGTTCTGTTCAGTTACATTCACTTCTGTTCAGTGACATTTAGTTCAACTCAGTTACATTCAGTTCAACTAAGTTAACTACTCAGTTAGAGTTAGTTAATTAATGGAAGGCGCATATCGTCATGTGGAAGATAATTATGGAGTGTAATCTTGATACCAAATCAGTATGGGGTGCATGATTAAATATGGATCAGTGTTTTAAGTGTTAACAAGTTGTTGCTACATGCAACCATTCTATTTTTGTTGGAAAACCTAATTTGATTTTTTATTAAAGTGCTATACACTTGGCAAGTTATATACGATGTTCCATTCAATCTCCACTCTTTGGTGCTCTCTGTGAAAGCAATATGCTATTGTGTTGTAATCATTCTCTGCTACTAATATATCGTACTCTAAGATCGTTTGTTGGGTTTTTAATCCTCTAAATTGGTAAAGGGTTTTATGANCTATGGTTTGATTTATGTCTTTGGATTATTGATGAGATTTATATGCACTGTTATTATGGATTAAAGTTTTAAAGTTCAAGTTTCTTCATATTTTTCTCAAACAGTAACAATTTGGGTTGGAAATGGTTGTGGGGTTAATTCAAGACATTTTTGGGCATGGAATCTCTTGACCTTGGATGTACTTACCTTTCTTCCTTTAGATAATTGTGACATCAATCCCTTTATATGGGAAAATTACTCCCCAAAAAAACTTCATAACATTGATGGTTATGATCTTATGAAAATGTTTTTGGTTGTGAGATGAAATCAATCGTATTCATATCTTTTCATTGCAAGAAATCTTGCTTATAGTGGCATTCCAATATCTTCCCCTTGTCTTCTTTGAAGTATTTCTTATACATTTATTTGTTATATATGTTGGATTTGAAAATAGTTCTGTTAGTATCATTTTATTTTAAGAAATCTTAATTAGAGTGGCACTCAAATAACAAAAGCATGCCAATATTTTATGTGAGTATTCTTATATAATTTTTGTATATGTGGGATTTTGGTTGAAATACATTATTGGGGAAAACTTTCAAGTTTAAAAACTTTATCATTGCATGGAGAGTAGCTATAACAATGCAATTAAATTGTTTACTAAAGGGAGAATGTTAGGATTATAATCCTTCCTTGTCCATTTGGTCATTTTTGTTTAAATCAGGAGTCATGTCTAAATCGATAGTGATTTCAGTCTATTTTTAGTCACTAGCACCATTGGGTCCACTTGGCCTTATTGGGGCACATGTTATAGTTACTAAAGTGTGGGGAACACTAATTGAGTCTAATTTCCACTGATTGCAATTGCATGCATCAATTTAGGAGCCTCCTAGAGTCCAATCAATTGGAATTTTCTCACATGGACTTGAATTGCATGAGGCTATTTAGCCATTGTACTTCATTGTAATTAATGATCTAATTACTTTTGATTAATGAAACCATTCATAGTTGCAAGCCATTTTTACACTGTTTCATTCTTCAATTGTTGAGTAAATTGTATGATCTATCTTGTGATTTTTGTATTGATCCATAGATCTATGTGCTCAATTTAATATGGTATCAGAGCCTCGACAGGAAAAGGCACTTATCCTACTATAGATTCATACTTATATTAAAAAAAATTTGAGCAAAATGGATCCTTCCAGTACTGCACCAGAAGCGGAGAATTTACCACTTAATATCCCAAGTAAAGGAATTGCTGATCCAACGTGCTTGATCAACTATGCTGGGTGTGATGAAAATTCCAAAAGTGCAGGTTGTCAGCCTCATTTTGTTTGTTTGATTGTGTGATTTACATGTTTATCAGTCTCCTTCACTGCATTTGCTACAAGCAACTCAATCTGCTTCACTACATTCCCTATAGCATCTCAGTCTCCTTCATTGAATTCTAAATGGCCTCTCTAATGGATCTCCTCACTCCTTTCAACTACCACCAGTGGAAGGAGGACATGGAGATGTAGCTATGTTCCAGAAGACCCTTCAGACTCACAATGGAGACAGAGGAAGATACAACTCATTATGTTGACAAAGAAAACTACTGTAATAGGATTGATGAAGCATATGGATGCTTGTGGCTCTAAATCTCTCAATATCTTCTCTTCCACATCAATGGATTGAAGACTCCCAAGAATGTTTGGGATAAGCAGCTTGCTTCCTTATTTGATAAGCAGGATGACCTGAGGATCTATTAGCTAGAGAATGAGCTTATTTCTCTTCATCATACCAATTTCGCAACACTAAATGAATTCTTCACCAAATTCAAGAATCTAGTGTTCAGTTGAAGCTCTGCAAGGTTGAGAACGAGGATGATCAACTCATTCCTTCCATTCTCTCAAAACATGGTGCATACTACTCAATATTTGTATCAAAATTTCATTCAGTGAATCTCACTACTCCAAATCGAAAGATGCCTACTCTTAACTTCTTCATTGAATATATCACTCAAGAGCATGACAAGTTGATCCAAATGGGGATCATTCGATCTTCCAGAGATCAAGCACTGGTTGTAGGAGGACCTAAGGTAGTGAATGATAAAGGGAAGCAAAAGGATGAGTCTCTTGTAAAGAAAGAGCAGCCAAATGATCCTTCAGGTTTGTTGTGCCCCTACTCAACAGCCTTAAAAAACATTATTTCATCAAAACAAAATCCTATTTTGTTTTGATGAAATATTCGAATTTCCGAAAGCAAATCTAATGAATCACCAGCTACTAAAACAATGAGATTCTATGAGCTATTGAATCAGTGAAATTTTATGTTTTTTAAGCAGCCTTTTCAAACCATAGGTTATTTGACAAAATCACCATTATCGAGTTCATTCTGATGTTAATCAATGGGTATGCATGGTTGGGTCAAGGTAAATTATGGCAAGGTTTTGGAACATTGGAAGCTTAATAATTTAGATGAATATACATCATCCTAAGTTTACCTTTTAGACTCCAAACCATATTCAATATTACTATGGTTATTTTAATCCTCGTTTTTATAACATAGTCTACATTGTAAACTTTGGTTTTGGTGTGAACATTTTTATTATGTTGTATGGCTCGCCACCTTTGAAAGTTAGATCAAATCTACGGTATGGATAACATGGATTATTGGTTATAGTTAGTTCAATTTATGTCATTGCCTCCATTTCCGATTTACCTGCTGTGAAATTGATATGGTATCATTACATTGGTACTCAGCTCCGTCCATCACATTCGATGGCTAGTACGATACCAATGTCGGGGCATCATCCTTGTGCAGCACCTGTAATCTATGCCTAGAGTGGTCTTACGTCAATAGCCTGGGATAAATTATGGTAGGATCAGTTTAACCTTAAGTTGTTTGCCATCATTTCTCATTGGAACTGCCTCGTTGGGTTATCATTCCCTTCATGCCGAATTCTCAGGATTTTCAGCTGTGTTCGCTCATGGTGAAGTCATTTTATGAATGTTTAGGGCTGCATTGCTTAGGGTTTTTGCTGGGTCTGCACCCTGAGTGTTCACTCTCTGGTTCTCTGCCATGTTGTGAGCTCGAGTACCTTGTCTAGGTGATTTTACGTGCCTATGAACAGTCAGTCATGGCGCCGGTGGTGAGAGTCGAGCCTTGTGAGATGAAATTGCTGGATTCAAACCCTGAGCTGTTAGCAAAGGTCGAGGCTGTCGGATGGCTGACGTTTGTCAGTAAGTTCTCGGATTCGAACCCCAAAGTCATGAGGGTGTCCGCTGTGTCCTTGGTCGACTTTTAGGCTGTAGTAGGTGATCTCCAGTTTCGTGTGGATGAACGTTCAGTTGTGCTTGCAACTGGTCTGTCACTAATAGGTGAGAGGTGGTTTAAATATAAGCGAATGGACATTACTGAGTGGCAGCAATTACTTAAAAACCCCTGTCAAGAGGTATCATTCCGAACTAGAGTAGCGCGCAAATATTTTAAAAAGGAATGGCGCCCGGTCTTGGACTTGATACACAGGTACGTGACCTGTGAAGGTCGCCTGTCTTCAGCCTATGTTTACCATCTGTGGTTGATGTCTGTTTTTATTGGGTTCCCTCTGAATTTACCTTACTATCTGGTGCAAAGTCTATTTAAAATTTCCTCTGCAATTAAAAAGGGCCCGAAGCATGTTAGTCATAGCTTGTTCCATCATGGCTTGGTCCGAATGTTGATTGAGAGGGAACTGTCGAAGTTAAACCGGTCATGGGATGAATTTGTTGAGTCTAATGGTTTCTCGTCCTTCTGCAACTGTCAGTTCGACAACCCCGATGAATGTGTCCGGCATCAAAATCCGAAGCAAACTTCAGTTTCTCCTTTACGTAAACCTCTGTCAAACCCCACCGTTCGTATCAGTCCCAACCCTTGTATTGATCCTGTGTCTACTCCGGTAAGAAGTCCTGTTACTCCTCTAGTCTCTAAACACATGAGGAGGTCCACGACTTTGTCACCGGTTACACCGAAGAATGGCGTGGATCAAAAATGTAATCGAGGAAGTAGTAAACCAAAAGCTAAAGTGAGGGGTAGGTTTACCAGAAGCATGGCCAAAGGTAATATTGTTAAACCACATGTGAATGATAGTATTCGTTTCGAGACTGTCGTGATCGACGATAATGAAGGAAACCCCGTTTTGCTTGTGGATGATCATAATGTTCAGCATGAGTTCATATCGAACCCTGCCGATGCTAGTCCTCCCACGTTTGATAAGGATGTTCGGCCTGTTCCTATTATTGATCTCCCAGTTAAGGGACAGACTGTAGAAACAAACTTGCCAAGTTTGTATCAAGCTGAGGGTATGATTCCCCCAATGTTCATTACCTGTTTGTTGGATAAGATTCGCAGCATGGAAGGAAGGGTGACTGAGATGTCGGCTCATCGTGATATTGTGGAAGCCGAGAATTTAAAATTGAAAGGGCAGTTAGATGCAAACACTAAGTCTTTACTGTGTGTTAAAAATCATAAGAATCGTTTGATTCGAAGGGTATTAAAGTTGCAGAATGAAAACAAAAAGAATGAAGACAGGGTATGAGAGCTTAATGCTTAAACTACATTAATGCAGTTTCAGGGTCAGTCATCAAATCCAGCAAAGGGCGTTGACATTCAGGTGTTTAACGCACCTGTGAATTTATAATGAGTTGAAATGCACTTGTTTTGGGTTACAGGTTTTGAATTTTTGATAGATTGATAATAAAGTTTTTACTTACAGGTATTTTGTTTGTGTTAATTTAGTTATTATTTAGTTTATTTATTTTTCTGTTGGATTCCGTTTTAATTATATTTCTTTTGCATGCGGTATTGCAGGTCATCTGATGGATCTTCTTTCCTGGATTTTGATAACTGTCTATCGCTTGAATGATCCCTACATCGTTGGGAATAAATCGATTTTGCAGGAGCATTTTCCCAGGTGTTGTTACATGATCTATGTCCTGATGTTTTGATTCACTGTCAAGAATTGAATCTTTCCCATTTCTTGGCAGTTCCGCGTATGTTGAAAATGACATGTTTTCACTTATCATTTTAAGGGAAATCGGTTAAAGGTTTCGATTCTGCTATCTCTAGTCTTTAGAGATGTTTATTTTTGGAGATTTAATGTATTTAAAGCGGAGATAGCATGTGGGATAGGGGGTCGATAGTTTGGGAAAGGAGAAGACAAGACTACGGTTTGACCTTCTGTAACTCGAGGAAGTTTCCTGTTAGCAGATACAGTATTTTAAACTGGTGATAACTTATATATATGTTTACAGTTTTATACTTTGCATATATGTTTATGCTATCCCTGGTGTTGTTACTGTTTTTCTATATTATTAATGTTTGTCATAATCTCTTTAAAGAAATTGTGCAAATATATTACGTATGACTATTGACTTATGCTGATTATCGATCTGTTGATAAACGTCATGTTGTAAATTTGATGATTGACATCATTACGTATGAGGTTTACGTGTCTATTGTATGATCTTGGTGATTTCTGAATTTCTTTTGAAGATTTTCAAGATTATTGATAGTCCCATTAGCAGATTCGATTTCAGTTTAAATATTTGCATTGCTCCTGATCAGGATAGGACTTAGATTAGGTTAGTGTAATTCCTTTTCTGTTAATTATATTATTTAGATTTCTATTTGAATCAGATGTTTATATTCATGTCACATTCAGATTATTCCTTTTATTCATGATTAACGTACATGTGTATATAATGTATCTTTGTAATTTATCAAGTTTGTTAATAGTTATCTAACTTCTTTCTTTGTAATGTAAACTGATTTAATTTAGCTGATTAATGTTGTAATTAATAAATTTGTACAGAGATAGGTAGATATCTGATTGATAATCAGTAGCGTTAGATTTATCTTTTATATTTTTCTTTAGTTAGTCTTTCAGGCTAACAGAGCCTTTAAACCTGTCAGGAACAACCATCCCAAATAGCTTGGAGCCTGCTTTAAGGATCCTGGTCTGGGTTGTCTTCCACGGTTGCGTGCATAGTCACATATGCCCATCAACAATGGTGCTAGAAGGAGGGCCAGCTTAAACACATGGCTGATGAAAACAATCCTGTTAACAAAATTAATCAGCCTATCACTCCTCAAATACAGTCATCATCGCAGCCGCGTACTCTCCGGTCATCATGGTTGGGTGAAGCCCCACTAAACGAATTTGTTTGAAACCTTATCTCTCAATTCAACTCTCCCGGTATTCACCTACCTGAAGAAATTGACCAATACGAGCAAGACATAAACAAATCTCGTAGGATACTCACAAGGGCATATTCGAATCTCAATGGGTGCCAACCCACTGAACTACCTCTCCCGCAGATCACATGTCCCCGCACTCATCATCCTGAACCTGCTTCGGAAGAATAGGAGCAACCTTTGGGTTCCCTCCCTGATCTTCAGATACAACAGCCTTTGATAGGCGCCAATCAGCCTTCATCTTCTTCAGGACCACCTGCTTCAGGAGGGGCTGGTCAACCACCATCACCACCTCATTCACCTCCCCCCATTCATCAAACACCGACTTCGCCACCTCCAACTCCAAGAAACATGGCAGGTGTAAACCCCCCAAACCCTAATGCTAATATTCCATGGTTAGCTCAAGATGCAGTGGCTGTCCCAAACGATCAACACCCTTTACCTAAGAATCCTGAGAAGTTATTACCCAAGTTCAACCCTGACTTGAAAGAGCCAGCAGAAGATCATGTCAAGAAGTTTATGTTAGCAGTTCGGCTCTTGGATGTTGAACATGAAGATGTAGTCTGTTGGCTTTTCCCTTATACATTTGAGGGTAAAGCTTCGACATGGTAATTTTCACTTACGGCTGGTTCTATAACCAATTGGAATGAATTCGACCTTGCTTTCATGAACAAGTTTGGAGACGACAAGACTCTAGCTTCCTTGGTGTTAGAATTGTCTAGAATTCGCATGGAAACCAAGGAAAAGGTCAAAGAATTTAACCAACGATTCCTAACTCTAAGAAACAGGATTCCTGCTGCTTCAAGGCCAGCTGAGGATGTCACTATTGAATTTTACACTTCATCCTTGCCTGTGTCCATGGCCATGTTTGTCAGATAAAAATCCAAACTTACCCTTGCTGAAAACTTTGAAGAAGCAATTAAGGTTGAGAAAGATATGTCTGCCATAAAGGAAAATCCTGGAGTAGACACAGATGCTGCATATTCTTCTCGTAAGAAGACTGACAGTCCTACCAAGAACACGAACCCTGAGAAAAAAGGCCAGGATTCATTAGACCTAGATAGTCTCCAAAGAGTTATTAAAAAACTGTCTAATGAAATCATTGATTTAAAAAAAGGCACTTCTGAAAACACTCTTAATAAAGAACCACCTAGACAACCTTTCAGAAGGCCATTCCCGAATACAACTCCTAGACAGACCCCACCCTCTGAAGCTAATAGTGTTGATGAAATTAACAGTTTCCTCAAGTTATTAGTTTCAGGTTTAGAAACATCAGCTGAAAACGAAACTCAATCTTCAGGACAGAGTTCTGAAGGTACCCAAGACAAAGATAATGACACAGACGATAAACCTCCTCAAGTTATCAGCCACTTCTAGGATACTACAAAACTGACTGATGATGAAGATGTAGGTGTTGTCAATGTAAATCAGCATCAGTATAACACTAGAAGCAAGAAAGATCAGCCCTCAGGGGAACCTTCTACAACTGCTACAGATAATAGTTCAGCTGCTCAAACAAAAACCCAACCTGCAAATAGTGAATCTGCACCCTCTCTCGATTTAGAATACGATTTGATTGAAGATTTAAAGAAAATCAGAGCCAACATCTCTATCTATGAACTCCTTAAGTTACCAATGATTAGAGATAAAATGATGCAAGGGGTATCTCCAAGTAAAAGTGGAAAAACTCCTTCAAGTCAAAACAACCCTACTAATACTAAAGATAACCCAACAAAATCTTCAGTCAGTGCATCATCCATAGGCAAGAAATATGATTCTTCAACTCCGCCTTTTTTACTTACGTTTGAAATATGCAATCATAAAGTGCACAACTGTATGATAGACTCAGGGGCCTCCAAAAATGTTATGCCATACTCTGTATGTAAAAAACTAAATGCAGTCCCTGTGCCTTGTGATACAAGTATTGTGCAGCTTGACCGTTCAAACGTAAAAGTAATAGGTAAGTTGAAAGAGGTGCTGAAAAGGTTAGCTTCGAATCCCCAAGTCCATTTTATCATTGATATAATTGTATCAGATATCCCAGAAGCATATGGCCTATTTCTCAGTAGAGATTGGTCTGAGAAACTGAAGGGATATTTTGCTATAGACTGGTCACACTTATGGATATCTCATAATGGTCGCCTGAACAAGATCAGAATTGATCGAGAATGCTATATGAAGCATACCGTCACCGAATTGGATGATTCGAACGAACCGGTATAATTCATCGATACCATAATGGGAAACTATATGGAAGACTCTTTCTTTGGGGATCTTAAAGCTGAAACTTCATCAGTTACAGGTGCAGGACAATAGTCTGAAATTTGCCATTTTTCACAAGCTCTAGATGAAATTCCAGTCCCAAATGCGGTACATTTAGATCTGAACGATGGTCTCTGGTCTCTATATTTCGACGGATCTAAGTCAAAAGAAGGGGCTGGTGCAGGTTGCTTGCTAATAGACCCCTATGGGAAAAGGTATTTCATAGCTTGCAGGTTATAATTCGAATGCACCAACAACGTGGCTGAATACGAAGCTCTGATTCAAGGGCTGAAAAAAGCAATTGACCTGGGATCCAAATCTTTGGTAGTGTTAGGAGACTCTGAGATAATTGTTAGACAGGTATGTAACACTATACATTGCATTGCTGGACATCTATGGAATTATCAGGAAGAGGTATGGAATTTACTATTAGCATTTGAAGCCTTTAACATAAGTTCTATCCCTCGTTATCTAAATCAGGAAGCTGATCTTTTAGCTAATGTTGCTTCAAGGTTAGTTCCATCTGAAGGAATGCTTATTGATTCTTTCTCGGTTGAATTGCTTTTCAGACCTTCTTTACCTGACAACATAGCAAATTGGAGAGTCTTCGACAACAATGAGCAGTTGATCGATTTTCTGACTTTGAAGGATACTTTTAAAGATGCGGTCATTGACAAAATGACTCACGATGAGGATCTATATAATTTTATGGTAATTCATAAGCCTTGTTCAATTCAGGAATCTCTCAATCAGATTATTACTCTTCCTAGATTAGTAATCAAAATTGAAAAATTATATGACTTGAAGGATAAATTTAAGGCTGCAAGGAATTTTAAAACCAATAGCTCCATTATGCAGTCTGAGATTGTAAATCTAGGCACTGAACATGACCCTCAATGTGTAAATCTGGGTAGTACGTGTACTCCCCACGAAAAAACAGCCTTCATAAAACTCTTTAATGAGTTTAAAGACATTTTTGCATGGACGTATGAGGATCTTAAGACATTCGATCCCAATATAATGCAACATGTCATTCCTATGAAACCAGAGGCTAAACCTTTTCAACAGAATTTGAGGAAAATGCATCCTAGCCTAGAACCAGCTGTCAAGAAGGAGATGAATAAACTCCTTGCCACCAGAATAATTTTCCCGGTACGGCATGCACAATGGGTGGCAAATCTTGTTCCCGTCAGAAAGAAAAATGGTGATATCAGGTTATGCGTCAATTTCTGAAACCTGAATAAGGTTTCAGACAAGGACAATTATCCTGTTCCTCCAATGGAAAAAATCTTGCAACAGGTCTCTTGATCTGAAATGTTTTCACTTCTAGATGGATTTTCAGGGTACAACCAAGTGTTAGTATCCAAAGCTGACCAGTTGAAAACAACCTTTAGGACTCCTTGGGGAACCTATGCCTATAGGAAGATGCCATTTGGTTTAATAAATGCCGGAGCAACATTTCAGAGGGCAATGGATATCGCATTCAGAGGTCTGATTGGTAAGTTTGTCGTTATTTATCTTGATGATATTATTGTCTTTTCAAAAAATAGAACTGATCATTTAACTCATCTCAGGAGAGTTTTTGAGCGTTGCAGGAAGTATGGGATTTCTCTAAATCCTAAGAAATGTAAAGTTTTCAGTTACAGAAGGTAAGTTACTGGGTTTTGTTGTTTCTAAACAAGGTATCAATATTGACCCAGAACGTACCCGTGCTATATCACATATTTCAATGCCTCACTCAAAGAAGTCTATTCAGTCGTTTCTTGGGAAGATAAATTTTGTTGCTAGATTTATTCCTGGGTTCACGGAAATTGTTAGGCCGCTTCAAAAAATGGTCAAGAAAGATGCTGATTTTAAATGGTCTGCTGAAGAGAAACAATCTTTTCATGACATCTTAAAATCTATTGCTGAAGCTCCCACCTTAACAAGCCCATATTTTTCTAAGCCATTTATTTTATACACGTTTGCTTCTGATTCTTCATATGCTGCTGTTCTAACACAGAAAAATCAGGAAAATAATGAAGCTCCCATCGCTTTTACGAGTTCTGGTTTGAATGGTGCAGAACTGAATTACCCAGAAGTGGACAAACAAGCATTCGCTATTTTTAAGTCTGTCAAACATTTTCGATCCTATTTGCTGAAGTCTCATACAAAAGGACCTGGGTGAAAAACGAGCCCACTGGGTTACAGCACTTCAGGAATATGACTTGGAAATCAAGCCTTTAAAGATTGTCAGGGGACAAGGACTCTGTAAGCTAGCAGCTGGATCTTCGAACAGTTCTGAATCTGATCTGCACTTCTTTGGTGAACCTTCTTTGTTCGAAAGGGAAGTTTTTCCGATCTCCACTCCTCATGATTCTTGGTATAATGATATTAAGTTTTTTTTATTGAATGGGAATGCTCCTGAACATTTAGACCCTCGTAATAAAAGGGCTTTCAGATTGAGATCTGCCCCTTATTAGCTGATTGATAATAGTTTGTTTAGAAAGAATTTCGAAGGAGTTCTCCTTCGTTGTCTAGAAAGAAATGAGGTTGATAATGTGTTGTCTCAACTACATGTAGGACCAGCCGGGGGACACTTTGGCGGAGAAACCACTGCACATAAGGTACTCAAAGCTGGTTACTACTGTCCTACGTTGTTCAAAGATGCATAGAGCTTTGCCAGGAAGTGTCAGGAGTGTTAGAGAGTAGGAGGTAGGCTTAAGAAAGCAGCGTTACCCCTCCAACCGGTTATTATCGAAGTCCCATTTCAGCAATGGGGTCTGGATATCGTCGGTGCAATCACACCAGTGTCTTCACAGCAGCATAAATACATTTTGACAGCCACCGACTACTTCACTAGATGGGTTCAATCCATCCCCTTGCAAGTGGTTAACTCAGAATAGGTGATATCATTCCTTGATTCTTTTATTATCACCAGATTCGGTGTTCCTGAATCTTTGATTTTTGACAATTCAACTTATTTTTCTTCTGTTAAATTAACTAAGTATGCATTGGAAAAAGGTATAAAGTTAAAGTATTGAGCTAATTATTATCCCCAGGGTAATGGGTTAGCTGAATCTTCTAATAAAAATTTAATCAGGATTCTGAAACGTACGGTGGTAAATCATCACAGGAATTGGAATAACGCCTTATCGAATGCCTTGTGGGCTAACAGAGTGACTCCCAAAGCTGCTATAGGAAACTCTCCCTTTTTCCTGGTATACGGCAAGGAATCTATGTTGCCTCCTCATTTATTTTTACCCTCTTTACAGCTTACCCAGTCAGTGCAGGAGACACCATGTTCTGCCATGGAACATCGAATTAACACCTTGCATAAACTGGAGGAAGATAGGGAGTTGGCTAGGAAAAAGTTTGATAAACACTAGCAGACCGTGAAGCGTTGGTTTGATCTCAGAAAATCAGTCAGTCGAGATTTGGAAGTAGGTGACCTAGTCCTGAAATGGGACAAGGAGCACGAAGACAAAGGAAAACATACAAAGTTCCAATGCCTGTGGCTGGGACCATTTATTATTACAGAAAAACTTGGTCCTAGCACTTTCAGGTTGAAAACATTGGAAGGTGACATTGATAACCTTCCAGTGAATGGTCACCTGATTAAGAAATATTTTTGCTGATCCCCCTCAAGGGATTATCCTGTATATACCTTGTGTGGTGTGCTTGCTTGGTGGATTTTATTTCGGTTTCTTTTTTATTTGTTTATATTTTCTCATTTTTATTTGTTGTTTTATTTGCTCATTTCTGAGTCTAATCAAGTTATCAAACTTCAAACTAATGACTTCTTTTTCTGTAATTGATCTGTAAATCATGCACAAAGATATTACTGTCCTGAAAACTGTCACACTATTTTACTTCTTGAACAAGGAATAGTTTTTCATTGCTCTAGATTTTACCAGAAATTCTTGAATCATGTTAATATTAATCAATAATATGAGTCTTTGCAAAGATTTTTCCAAAAGGATTAGGGCAGGATTTGGAAAGGTTATCTTTTAAATATTTTATGCCATCCCTTCTCGTAAAGACAATCAGGTCTACCTCCCCATCTGCTAAGATAATCTCACTGCAGATTATATATAATTACATTCTGGCAACAATTGGGTTGGAATACTTTCAAGATTAATCTGAAGGACAGAGGATCTCATAACGAGCCAGTTTGCTCAGGATCATAGGTTTGCATTCAGTAACATTGTCATTTCCGGTCACCAAGCCTGGACAATGGCCCTTGGAAAAACACTGAGGGATAAAAGGTCTCATCACGAGCCGGTTTATTTATTGTGGTGCTGACTGGTGACTAACATGGTTTCTATCTGGTTACCAAGCCAGAACCATGACCTTCAGAATTATGCTAAAAAATAAAACACAAAAAAAAATGATGATGACAATTCAACCTAACCAGAAATGTATATCTTTAAATTAGCAGATGGGATACTGGCATTCCTTGGGCTTTGAAGCAACCTTGTCGAGGCTATAAATTCCTGCTGGCAGCAGGGCCATGCTTATGGTATTGGGGTTTTATTCTTAAAACCAAGCCATTGATTGTTTTACTTCTTTTTGGACTGATTTTTTGTTGAAAACTCGATCTTTATCAAATAAATAATTAGAACTGTAAATTTTTGGTAATCTTTAGAACTGTGACATGCTTGGACCTGTTGAAGATGTTAAAATATCAATGTTTGTATAATGACTTATATGAAGGATTTAATTTCTTTGTTTGCATGGTTTCAGGTTAAGAAGAAGAGATAACTGTTCCGCCCAGTCAGTCGCCATCTGTTGTGCCCCTGCTCAACAGCCTTAAAAAACATTATTTCATCAAAACAAAATCCTATTTTGTTTTGATGAAATGTTCGAATTTCCGAAAGCAAATCTAATGAATCACCAGCTACTGAAACAATGAGATTCTGCGAGCTACTGAATCAGTGAAATTTTATGTTTTTTAAGTAGCCTTTGCAAACCATAGGTTATTTGACAAAATCACCATTATCAAGTTATTATAGATTTACATTAACAATCAAAGGATAAGTATTAATAATTTCCATATCTAGTTTTACTATAACCTAATATAGAAATCTTATCCAAGCATTTATCACTTGATCTTTACCCTTTTCATTTTGTTATTATAACCATTAATAAGGTTGCGAACTAGGATGATCGATCATAGTATGGTTTGGCACGATATGATAGGGTTCATTCTGATGTTAATCAATGGGTATGCATGGTTGGGTCAAGGTAAATTATGGCAAGGTTTTGGAACATTGGAAGCTTAATAATTTAGATGAATATACATTATCATAAGTTTACCTTTTAGACACCGAACCATATTCAATATTACTATGGTTATTTTAATCCTCGTTTTTATAACATAGTCTACATTGTAAACTTTGGTTTTGGTTTGATCATTTTTATTATGTTGTATGGCTCGCCACCTTTGAAAGTTAGATCAAATCTACGGTATGGATAACATGGATTATTGGTTATAGTCAGTTCAATTTATGTCGTCCCCTCCATTTCTGATTTACCTGCTGTGAAATTGATATGGTATCATTATGTTGGTACTCAGCTCCGTCCATCACATTCAATGGCTAGTAAGCGACCAATGTCATGGCATCATCCTTGTGCGGCACCTATAATCTATGCCTAGATTAGTCTTACATCAATAGCCTGGGATAAATTATTGTAGGATCAGTTTAACCTCGAGTTGTTTGCCATCATTTCTCATTGCAACTGCCTCGTTGGGTTATCATTCCCTTCATGCCGAATTCTCAGCATTTTCAGCTGCGTTCTCTCATGGTGAAGTCGTTTTATGAATGTTTAGGGCTGGATTGCTTAGGGTTTTTGCTGGGTCTGCACCTTGAGTGTTCACTCTCTGGTTCTCTGCCGTGTTGTGAGCTCGAGTACCTTGTCTGGGTGATTTTGCGTTCCTATGAACAGTCAGTCATGGCACCGGTAGTGAGAGTCAAGCCTTGTGAGATGAAATTGCTGGATTCGAACCCTGAGTTGTTAGCAAAGGTCAGGGCTGTCAGATGGCTGTCGTTTGTTAGTAAGTTCTTGGATTTGAACCCCAAAGTCACAAGGGTGTTTGCTGTGTCCTTGGTCGACTTTCAGGCTGTAGTAGGTGATCTCCAGTTTCGTGTGGATGAACGTTAAGTTGTGCTTGCAACTGGTCTGTCACTAATAGGCGAGAGGTGGTTTAAATATAAGCGAATGGACATTACTGAGTGGTGGAAATTACTTAAAAACCCCTGTCAAGAGGTATCATTCTGAACTGGAGTAGCACAAAATATTTTAAAAAGGAATGGCGCCTGGTCTTGGACTTTATACATAGGTACATGACCTATGAAGGTTGTCTGTCTTCAGCCTATGTTTACCATCTGCGGTTGATGTCTATTTTTATTGGGTTCCCTATGAATTTACCTTACTATCTGGTGCAAAGTCTGTTTAAAATGTCCTCTGTAATTAAAAAGGGCCCGAAGCATGTTATTCATAGCTTGTTCCATCATGGCTTGGTCCGAATGTTGATTGAGAGGGAACTGTCGAAGTTAAACCGGTCATGGGATGAATTTGTTGAGTCTAATGGTTTCTCGTCCTTCTGCAACTGTCAGTTCGACAACCCCGATGAATGTGTCCGGCATCAAAATCCGAAGCAAACTTCAGTTTCTCCTTTACGTAAACCTCTGTCAAACCCCACCGTTCGTATCAGTCCCAACCCTTGTATTGATCCTGTGTCTACTCCGGTAAGAAGTCCTGTTACTCCTCTAGTCTCTAAACGCATGAGGAGGTCCACGACTTTGTCACCGGTTACACCGAAGAATGGCGTGGATAAAAAATGTAATCGAGGAAGTAGTAAACCAAAAGCTAAAGTGAGGGGTAGGTTTACTAGAAGCATGGCCAAAGGTAATATTGTTAAACCACATGTGAATGATAGTATTCGTGTCGAGACTGTCGTGATCGACGATAATGAAGGAAACCTCGTTTTGCTTGTGGATGATCATAATGTTCAGCATGAGTTCATATCGAACCCTGCCGATGCTAGTCCTCCCACATTTGATAAGGATGTTCGGCCTGTTCCTATTATTGATCTCCCAGTTAAGGGACAGACTGTAGAAACAAACTTGCCAAGTTTGTATCAAGATGAGGGTATGATTCCCCCAATGTTCATTACCTGTTTGTTGGATAAGATTCGCAGCATGAAAGGAAGGGTGACTGAGATGTCGGCTCATCATGATATTGTGGAAGCCGAGAATTTAAAATTGAAAGGGCAGTTAGATGCAGACACTAAGTCTTTGCTGCGTGTTAAAAAGCATAAGAATCGTTTGATTCGAAGGGTAATAAAGTTGTATAATGAAAATGAAAAGAATGAAGAGAGGGTATGAGAGATTAATGCTCAAGTTACATTAATGCAGTTTAAGGGTCAATCATCAAATATAGCAAAGGGCGTTAACATTCAGGTGTTTAACGCACCTGTGAATTTATAATGAGTTGAAATGCACTTGTTTTGGGTTACAGGTTTTGAATTTTTGATAGATTGATAATCAAGTTTTTACTTACAGGTATTTTGTTTGTGTTAATTTAGTTATTATTTAGTTTATTTATTTTTCTGTCGGATTCTGGTTTAATTATATTTCTTTTGCATGTGGTATCGCAGGTCATCTGATGGATCTTCTTTCCCGGATTTTGATAACTCTCTATCACTTGGATGATCCCTACATTGTTGGAAATAAATCGATTTTGCAGGAGCAATTTTCTAGGTGTTGTTGCATGATCTATGTCCTGATGTTTTGATTCACTGTCAAGAATCGAATCTTTCCCATTTCTTGGCATTTCTGCGTATGTTGAAAATGGCATGTTTTCACTTGTCATTTTAAGGGAAATCGGTTAAAGGTTTCGATTCTGCTATCTCTAGTCTTTAGAGCTGTTAATTTTTGGAGATTTGATGTATTTAAAGGGGAGATAGCATGTGGGATAGGGTGTCGATAGTTTGGGAAAGGAGAAGACAAGACTACGGTTTGACCTTCTGTAACTCGAGGCAGTTTCCTGTCAGCAGATACAATATTTTAAACTGGTGATAACTTATATATATGTTTACGGTTTTATACTTTGCATATATGTTTATGCTATCCCTAGTCTTGTTACTGTTTTTCTATATTATTAATGTTTGTCATAATCTCTTTAAAGAAATTGTGCGAATATATTACGTATGACTATTGACTTATGCTGATTATCGATCTGTTGATAAATGTCATGTTGTAAATTTGATGATTGACATCATTACGTATGTGGTTTACGTGTCTATTGTATGATATTGGTGATTTCTGAATTTCTTTTGAAGATTTTCAAGATTATTGATAGTCCCATTAGCAGATTCGATTTCAGTTTAAATATTTATATCGCTCCTGATCAGGAAAGGACTTAGATTAGGTTAGTGTAATTCCTTTTCTGTTAATTATATTATTTAGATTTATATTTGAATCAAATGTTTATATTCATGTCACATTCAGATTATTCCTTTTATTCCTGATTAATGTATAGGTGTATATAATGTATCTTTGTAACCTATCAAGTTTGTTAATAGTTATTTAACTTCTTTCTTTGTAATGTAGACTAATTTAATTTAGCTGATTAATGTTGTAATTAATAAACTTGTACACAGATAGGTAGATATCTGATTGATAATCAGTAGCGTTAGCTTTATCTTTTAGGTTTTCATTTAGCTATACTTTCAGGCTAACAGATCCTTTAAACCTTTCAGGAACAACCATCCCAAACAGCTTGGAGCCTGGTTTAAGGATCCCGGTCTGGGTTGTCTTCCCCCGTTGCGTACATAGTCACATATGCCCGTAAACAAGGTTCGAAGAGAAGAAAGAATAATGGAAAAGGAAAGACCCTCTATTCTTACTATGGAAGGGGATTTCATCCAGAAATCTCTTGTATGAGAAGAACAATTGTTGAGATGGATTTGCTTCTAAAGAAACATAACCATTAGAGGAAATTTGGGGTCTAAAATGGGCCTTATAAAAAAATGAGCCAACAATTAATTCTTGTGAGTTGGAATTCAAGAACCAATAGAATTTCAATAAAATGAGTGAACTATAATGGTTGACTTGGCATATTTGTCATGAAAAAACTACTTTATTTGTGCATATTTTCAACATATGTCCCTGTGTTTTTTACTCAAATTTTGAACGGAATGGCTCATTGGATGTGGAATTTAATTCCCCATCCAACAAGTATCCACACGGCATACCTTTGACAGACCTCGCTACCCTAAAAACAAGAAAGACCTGAAAAAATGTGATGATGATGTCATCATCACATTTTTTCAGGTATTTCTTGTTTGAGGGTAGAGGGGTCTATCAAAGGTATGCCGTGTAGGTAATCGTTGGATGTAGAATTAAATACTACATCCATTGAGCCCCCCCGTTCGAAATTTGAGTAAAAACACAGGGAGATATGTTGAAAATACGAACACAAATATAGTTTTTTCTTTCTTCCTCCAAAATTAATAAATATTATTTTATTATTTTAACTATTATTTTATTATTTTCCTTAGGAGGCCTATTTTAGACCTCAAATTTCCTCTAATGATTACTGTACCTGCTAGCGCAAGGAAGGATGACCATAGAGAAGACACTGAAGACCATGAAGAAACATGCCATGCACTGAAGGCTAGTTGTTCAACAACACATGCCTTCCTCATTGATTCTGGAGCTTCCAATCATATGGTTGCATCTAGAGAATCATTCTCTTATTTATAGTATTTTGATGGTCCTAGTATTAATATGGGAAATAAAAGTCAAATTTGAGCCAAAGGGAAGGGTTCTATCAAGCTTGAACATGGAAAGTTCAAAGATGTGCTTTATGTGCCCTCCTTAGCTACAAATATGTTATTTGTATACCAGTTGACTCATACTGGCTCACCAAAGTGAGTGATATTTTGTCCTGACTCAGTGAAGATCACAGATATATCTACTGTGAACATCATAGCGAAGGGTGTTGCAAATCATGCCTCCAAGGCATATGAGTTCTCACACTTCATGTCATTTTCAGAACCTGTGCACTCTCAGTAACCACTTGCAAGGGAAGTTAAAAAAATTACATCTACTTATTTTGTAATTTCCACTTGTATTGCAGAACTAGCTGTATCAATTTATGAGATTGAGATTCAGGGTGATTCAGATCCAAATCTAGTCCCTACTTCGAACGGTAATCTAGGAAGATGACTGGAAATCCATTTGGCACTCAGAAGACAAAGACCCTTGTGCTATGTCATGCAATATCACCTCCTTCAGAGAGATGCAACAAAATCCCTATGAGATGCTACATGGAAAGGGTTGATCAGTCACACTTCATTTAGAAGAATAGAGTGTATCATATACCTCTTCATCCAAAAAGAGGTAAAGGTTACATTCCTCCTTCCTTACATCATCATTTTGGGAGAAGATGGAGAAGTCTAATTGCTAGGCCCCAGGATACTTGTGCAAAAAACATCATGCATGCTGCTTCGCTACATCACATAGGTTGAAGCAACATATTTTCAAGTTTTTAAAGCTTGAATCCTCATTCTATCTGCTTAGTTAGAGGGGGGGATTTTTTCCCATGTCGTTTTTTCTCAAGCTCCTTGTGTTGAGCAGTTACTTTACTTTCTATAATGGGTGACCTATGGTATTAGCATTAGTTAATTGTCCAAGTTAGCATTCAGGGGGGGTTTTAGGATTATAATCCTCCATTGTCCAATTTGGTCATTTTTTGTCTAAATCAGGAGTCCTTTCAATCTATTTTTAGTCACTAGCACCATTGGGTCCACTTGGCCTAATTGGGGTACATGTTCCAGTTACCAAAGTGTGGAGAACACTAATTGAGGCCAACTGCTAGTGATTGCACTTACATGCATCAATTTAGGAGCCTCCTATATCAATCCCTACAAATTAAGAGCCACTAGGAGTGCCGATACCAACCTCCATTAGTTGAGTTGAGTTGGTGACTAGTCAAGATTAGTTATGAGTCAGTTACATTTAGTTCTAGTCCCTTACATTCACTTCTACTCAGTTAGCGCTAGGATTGCATGGATGCATGCAGGTGAGGCACATTTAATCACCTACCTCAGTTAGTTAGACTAGTTAACATTGAATTAGACACTTGAGTTTGGATTTTGAACTTCAATGGACTCCGATAATGATTTAGACAATGTCGGTTAACCATTAAGTCAAGTAGAGTCCAATTAATTTGAATTTCCTCAAATGGATTCGAATTGCTTGAAGCTATTTAGCCATTGTACTTCATTGTAATTAATGATCTAATTACTATTGATTAATGAAAGAATTCACAGTTGCAAGCCATTTTTTCACTGTTTCCCTCTTCAATTGCTAAGTAAATTATATGATCTATCTTATGAGTTATGTGTTGATCCACAGATCTATGTGCTCAATTTAATAATTGGACTGTTGAACACACTAATGCTTGGGTTGGTTATCATTGAAAAGGTTTGTTTGTGTATAATGTGATGAACTAACATAAAAGATAATGATTATCAAGTTACTATAGATACATAATGGCTTACCTTGCAATAGTCCTTCAAGTCTTTCAAATGAATTTATTAAGTGCAAAAATGATTTGAAGAACTAGTACACGGTAAGTCATTATGGATCTATAGTAACTTGATAATCATTACTTTGTATGCTTGAATGATGTAAAATTTGTTTGAATATCATCATTATCAAGCAATAATAACTTCTTAAAGCGTGCTAGCTCAATGGTAGAGAACCCGCCTAATTATAGGCAAAAGGTTGGTGGTTCGATTCCTCCATACCCTATCATAAATGTGTTACTACGAAAACGACTAAATTCGCATATATACGACTATTAGTAGCTAATATCCCGTATCTTATAGTGCGACTAACGTTTAGTTGTATTTAGCTTAGTCATTAATATGTTATCATTTAGTAGTTTATTTAATTGTATATTTGGTCATTGATATTTGGAATCAGTGACTAAATCCGTGACTAAATAAATGATTAATAATTCAAGCTATTAATTACTAAGTGAAATATGACTAAGTTAGTCAAGCTATAAGATAGTGACAATTAGCTACTATTAGTTGCTGACTCAAAAATAGTCGTTTATAGCTGGATTTTAGTCATTTTTTAGTCATTAATTTCCCATTTTGTACTAGTGATATTACCATGGTCGTATAATGACATAGACAAGATAGGATCAAAATGCTACGATGAGTGCAATTTTTGTTGGCTTCTCTACCTCGTATATACCAGTACTAGATCTTGATCGGCTGAACCTTTTCCTAGCTACTCTTTCTAATTATCGGTCGTTGTGTGATAGTACATCCTCTCCATCTGATTGTCCACATTATTTTATTTTTGATACATGTTGAAATGGAATTTCGTTCACTTAGTCGTGAACAATTAGAGATGCAAAACCTAATAAACGAGCGAAATCCACCGAACGAGAAGTCCATGTGATGATTGCAGTACGAGGATTAAAATGTCTTCAGGATAAATATCTTGATGTTGTCAGAATGGATTTCATATTTAATGGTGGGTATAAATTTGGTAACTTACTACATGTTTATAATTCAACATGGGAGAGTTACCACAATCCTATGGGGAAGGAATGGGAGTACCGCTCTCTACTTCAGCATCACTTTAAACTTCACTAACAACTCAAATCAACACTCACAGCACTATAACAGTTGGCTGTTACAGCTGAAAGAGATCTCAAAACTTAAATTATTTCCTACAGGACAATAACAACTTGGTTTTTATAGCTAACATTACTCTCTAAATGATTTTGTAGCTACTTGTTACAGAGAACAACAATCTACATGACTGTTTTAGCTGGCTATTACCGCTGACAATCACCTACAACATAGTAACAGTTCAGTTGCAGCTAACTATTTAGAAAATTTCTGATAACCCTTGCGTCCATAAACTTAACACAAGTATTCTACTTGATCAATTAACACAAATAAACTCTAATTTCAACTGCTACATCAAATTAACATCAAAAAAATAAAATTGATTTTTTCTAACTAAAAAATAGAGTAAAACACAAGAAATTACACAATAAAATTCAAAGTTTCAACTTTGTATCAGTTTCTCTATTACACTGTGTCTCATAGTGTGTTGAATCACAATTTCAATGCAAGTATTTATACTATCTCTAGCTAAGTTCGTCATTAATTGCTAATTAACCCTTCACTATACAAAAACGAAATTCTATTCACAAATTTGCAGTCTGAAAAAATGGAAAACTGCGTTGCCTCCTCTAAATTTAGATGTGCTTTGCTGGCTCAATCAAAACAGATTTTCATATTTTAATAATATGGTTTTTGTCAGACAATATTTTAATAATCTGGTTTTTGTCAGACAGTGTGATGGTGAGGCAGTGTGATGACTCTTCAAAATTCTGGCAGTTACAATTCTAGGCGGCGATGCCTTTTCAGATTTCCAGCAGTTAGTGATCTGAACGGTGTTTCCTCTTCAACATTTCAGCAAAGTGGGTGGTGGAGTAATTAATCTGATTCCAACATTCTCCCCCTTAATTACTACAGTAAATTTTTTTTTGGTAATACTATCTTTCTATTACAGCTTACAACCTCTAATGTTTTTCTTATGTAGCTCAAACAACTCTTTTCAGAGGTTTTGTAAATAGGTATGCAAACTGATTTTCATATCTACGAAATTCCATAATGATTTCATTGTTGTTTATCATTTCTCGAATAAAATGATACCTTGTATCAATATGCTTACTTCTTTTATGAAAGACATGATTTCTTGATAGTGCAATAGCTGATTTATTATCACAGAAAATTTGAGTTGGTTCATTTTGTTCATGCTATAATTCAAAAATAGTTTTTCTCATCCATACAGTTTGACATGCAGATGTTGTTACTGCAACATACTCTATAGAGGATAATGTCACTATGGACCAGGGATAATTTTAAGGAACCATACTTATTTAAAAGTGTATAAATGTTGGTGAAAGGATAATGTCACTATGGACCAGGGATGATTTTAAGGAACCATACTTATTTAAAAGTGTATAAATGTTGGTGAATATTACCAATTCTTAAAACGCCAACTATAAAATCATTGGCGATATTTTTCAAAAAATATTTTATTTTCCAAGGATTTTATATCGTTTAGATAATAATTTGGTGATTTTTTGGGTGAAAATTTTTTACCCCATTAAAATTGGGTGAAATAGGGCTTCAAAAAATGCAAAATGGCGAATCTTTTTTTGGAGAAAAACATGGAAAAATAGTCCACTGGGCTAAAATTCGCCCCTACAATTATCCCTGCTATGGACTGCTTCTTTGAAGCCCATGCTACTAATCCCGGTCCAAAACTAAACACATACCTAGATGTGCTTTCTATCATCTATAGAACCTGCAAAATCACTGTCAGTATATCCAATCAGCTTAAAATTTGAATTAGATGTATACTGAATACCAAAAATTTTTGTTCCAGCAATATATCTTAAAATCCTCTTTCCATCTTGCTAGTGGGTACTCTTTGGTGATTCCATAAATCTTGAAATCAAACTTATTGTAAACATTATATTAGGTCTTTTTGCAGTTAAGTACATGAGACTTCCAACCAATCTCTTATACAATGTTGGATCAACTTCTTACCCATCATCTTCCTTAGTGAGTTTTGTGCCAGTTGTGATTGGAGTTACAACTGGATTACAATTCATCATTCTCAATCTTTTCAATAAATCATTTTCATAATTATATTTATTAATAAAAATACCATCTTCAGGTTGAGCTACTTCAATACCAAGTAAATTTTTCATCATTCCTAAATCAATCATCTCAAATTTTGTTTTCATGCCTTTCTTGAACTCATCTACTAAAATATCTCCAGTGAAGATCAAATCATCCACATATAAGCAAAGAATAAGTATTTTAACTTCTTGGTTTACCTTTTTATACAACATTGTCTCACTTGGACTTTTGTTGAATCCTTCACTATTCAAGTATTCATAAATTTTGTTGTACCATACTCTGGGTACGTGCTTCAATCCATAGAATGCTTTCTTTAATTTGTAGACCTGGTTTTCTTGTCCATCAACTTTATATCTTGGAGGTTGTCTCCCATAAAATTCTTCTTCTAAATATCCATTCAAAAATGCAGACATTACATTCATTTGATGTACATACCATTTATTATGAGAAACAATAGCTAATACCATCCTTACCGTATCAAGTTTGGCCATTGGTGCAAAAGTTCCATTATAATCAATTCCAGGTTGTTGACTAAACCTTTGAGATACAAGCCTTGCTTTGTATTTTTGAACATCACCATCAACATTTAACTAAGTATTATAAATCCATTTGACACCAATAATATTTTTATTATCAGGAAAATCTACAAGATCCCAAGTATTATTTCTTTCTATGGCATCAATTTCTTCATCCATTTATCTTATCCAAACCTCATTTTTAACAACCTCATCAAAATATATTGGATCACATGCTATTAATGAAAAATTTGAAACTTATCTACTTCTTCATTTTGATCATACAGTTACCTTAAAATTCTAGTCTTCTCACTTGTAACTCTATTTCTTTATGATGCTAATGTAGAATTTGATTCATTACTTACCTCTGATCTTGTTCCATTCCTTCCACCAATATTTCATGGTTCCTCATGTTCATGAGATATGGGTATTTTGGTTGGTGTTCTTACTTCTAGTGTATGTGGAGTTAACTATCCTCCATGTATGCCTTGTTCTTCTTCTTCATCTTCTGCGTGAGTTGCAACAACGCCCTCACCAACTAATTTATCAATGCTCCCATCCCATGATTCTTCTTTCTTAAATACCACATCTCTATTGATGACATACTTTTTGGTGATGGGATTATAAAGTTTGTATGATTTAGATTCTTCACTATATCCAACAAAAATAGCTTTCTGACTTCCGTCATCTAACTTTATCCTCATCTCTTAAGGTACATGTGCATAATCGACACACCCAAAAATTCTTAAATGAGATATGTTGCTACACTTACCGCTCCATGGTTGCTGAGGAACTCGATCCTTCACGCTTTTCGTGGGGCTTCTGTTCAAAATGTATACTAAAAAAGTAACATCATCTCCCCAATATTCATTTGGAAGATGCTTCTCCTTCATTATATTTCAAGACATGTTCATAATGGTCTGATTCTTTCTTTCTGCTACACCATTTTACTGTGGAGTGGAGCGAGGAGTAAATTGTGTTTTAATTCTATAATATCGACAAAATTCCATAAATTCATTTGACATATACTCACCTCCTCTATCTGATCTCAAGACTTTAATAAACATGTTACTCTCTTTTTCAACCATAGATTTGAAACTTTTAAACACATGAAACGCTTGAGATTTCTGTTTCAACAAATAAACCCAAGTTTTTCGATTGAAATCATCAATGAAAGTCATATAATAAACATAAACGGTCAAAGAAGGTGTTTGCATTGGTCCACACAAATTTGTGTGTACCAGATCTAATGTTGCTTTTGTGCTGTATGAGACTCCAAAAATAAATTTCTCTCTATGATGCTTTCCCAATATGTATCTCTCACATGAGCCTATTGGATGCTCAATACTAGGAAATCCTTTTACCATCTGCTTCTTCTATAGCAAATCTAAACCACCAAAATGTAAATGGCTATACCTCAAATTCCATAACCATGATTGATCTAAACTCTGATTTTATAAGCATTCAAAGAGTTAGTCAAATCATTTCTCATAGTCAGCGGAAACATTCTATTCTTTGTCATCTCTAATCTGGAAATCAACTATTTACATGGACATTTATCATAAATAGTGCATGCCTTTCTCTTAAAGAACACATTGTATTCTTTCTTTGGAAACTATCCAACATTTAACAAATTACTAATTAAACTAGGAACATAATAAACATCATGTATTGTTCTTCTTTTACCATTCTTCGCATACACAATAATCACACATTTACCATTAACTTTTACCTTACTGCCATTTCCTAACTTCAATTCAGACTGAATGCTTGTATCTAGACTTGAAAATAATTCCTTGTTTCTAGTCATGTGGTTGCTGCATGAGCTGTCCAAAAACCATATATCTTTTGACATTTCCGAGGTGACATTACAAGTAAAAAACATAGGCTTCTCTTCATTTTCAGTCTCCTCTGTCATATGTGTAGACAACTTACTAGAATCTGCTTGCTTCTTCCAACACTTGCTGGAAAAATTCCCAAATTTCTTATAGTAAAAACATTGTACTTTAGATATGTCATACCTTTGATTTATGGGCTTCCCTGCTCTACTGTTACTCCCCTTTATGGTAGGATTCCTTTGTTGTAACTTCTATTCATAGTCTGAATCATTTCTGATGTCACTATGATCAACACTTCATCCTCCTCTTCCTCTCCTACTAGCTCTTCCTCTGCCTCTACCTCTAGTAACATGTAACTTAGATTTAAAAGCATTTTCTAATGGAGTATCATCATACCTGTTCATTCTTGATTAATTAGAAATAAAAGAACCAATCAGCTCATCAATGTGCATTTGACTAAGATATTTGAACTCTTCAATTGGAACAACCACTACTTCAAACTTCTTTGGCAAACTTCTCAACAATTTTTCAATCACACGTTGATCTGAGATATCTTCACCATAATTTCGTAGTTGGTTTACAACATTCATGAATTGTGTCATAAAACAATCAACAGTCTCACTGTCCTTCATCTTCGGATTCTCAAAATCCCTTTTGAAGTTCTGCAACTTAACATTCTTCACGTTGGTCACAACTCGATAGCAAGTTTCAAGAGTGTCGGAAGCTTTCTTTGAATACTCAGCATTTGATATATTGGGAAAAATGGATCCACTTGGGTCTTGCTGAATAAGACCAAGAGATTTGTTATCCTTCTTCCTATTTTCTTTCAACAAAACATCCTGAGCATTCAACAGAGCCAACTCAGTAGCTTGATTAGTTGGTTCAGGATACCCAATCGTAACACTCCCAAAGATCCTAAGCATGCAGGATAGTTCTCATCTTAACACTAGTACAAAATGAGGAATTAGCTACTACACGACTAAAAATTCTAGTCACCACAGGTTTTTCAGGTGATTTACTACTAAATATGAGCAATTTTGATGGACCTAACTATAAACAACTAAAATTAATGACTAATTTAGTCACTAGTTAAAAAATATGTCTAGATAATAAGTGACAGAGTTAAAAATGAGTAACATAAATGACTAATTTAGTCACGGCATAAAAAATGACTAGCTAGAAGAATATGAATTAGTCATTTTTAATTGTGTCATGGAAAATTTCAACTGTGACAATGAATTGTCAGAATTTAGTAAATTTTGTAAATTGTCTACCTTATATTAGTAATATTGGTGCCATGCACCTCGATCTTCAAAGATCCAAAAAATCAATTGCACAAATTTTCTCTTGATCATCTTTATCCCTGCTGCACCATTGAAGCAAACCGTTACACATGTGCCAACGAAAAATTAGGTTCCTACAATTATGAATTTGGTACTAGAACCAGTACGATACTGATACCTATAATCATCATAGCTAGTTGTTGATCCTTCAATGTAATAGTCCCAAGTCCCATACTAAGGTGATTTTCTAACTTCAATATAACAATCACGATCTGTGACCATCGAACTAGCTGTACCAGTCGATGTAGCTTCATCAGGCTCAGTTCCTTTAAACGTTATAACAGTTGATCCAATAATAATTGAACTGGTGGAAGCACCAAGAACAATATTTTAATCAATGAAAGACTCAATTATAATTAAACTAGGGTGCCGAGGTACATATTTTAATCAATCAAAGTCCAGTTGAGGTACGTATTCCTAACAATGAAGTAATTTACTTGCATGATGTACAAAAAAGTATATTTTATTCAAGTAAGATTTTAACAAACCCACTAGTACACCTCATATGGAAATAACTATTTAGTCAGTAGAAGAGCATCATATGAGTGGGTTGGAGTGCACCTGGGTTTGTTGGAGGAGCTTGCCAATTCACATAATTCTCTGTTGCAATTTGAATAGTTCTCCCTATCTCTAGGATGGAGGACATTGTTGATGTGTTTATGCATTTGGAAATGGGTTTTAAGATATAAAATATGAGATGAATCATTTATTTCTCGACTTATTTTTGCTAGTTCTTAACTTATTGTTTTGTCTGAATATCTAGTAGTATATATAACTTCTTGTATGCATCTTCTTCATCAAAAAGTATGCATCATTGCAAAAAACTTAAATGCCCTTGGAAATGGAAAAACAAGTAAATAGTTTATCATTTAAATGCAAAAAAACGCAGTTGAAAATTAATACATAAAATGCATGACTACATAAAGAGAAATTGTATAAGAAAGAAAAAAATAAAAACTACATTTCAAGAATGTCATTTCTTCCACACATTTAAAGGGATCCCATTTCAAGAATCCACCACTCTGAACATGCATAAGTCCTTTTGCGTGAACCACAATTTCACCATTAATATCTAGAGATTAAATGATAAGCTTTGGCAATCTAATTATTTCACATGGATTTGAAAAACTATGAAATGATCGATTCAATTTCTATTCAATTATAGAAATTTAACCTTTATGGCGTGTTCAACAATAATGCTAGAGTTCAATATTGAGGAATTTTAATAGAAAAGCTCCCAACATTTATGCAAACAAATTTAGTCCAACAATCATTACTAGTAATCATACTGAGATAGCCATTATGCATCCATAACAATAAAATAATTCTTTTGATTAAAATGCTTTTACCACCCACAACCAGATGACAAGTTTTTAACATAACTGAGATCGTTAAACATACATGGTCGTAGGGTATGGAAGAAGAGAAGGTATTATGCATCTACCTTGAAGGAAGAATGTGACTTCCTCTTCTTATGTGAATCCAAACAAAGATACACTCCAACAAACCATCGTTGCCTCTTCCAATTATGACATTGGAGAGTGTGTTTCTTGAGAAATGCAAGCTGAACTCTTTAGGAGATGCAGAGCACAGAGGATGAGGAAGATGTAGCTTGAAAATTGCTTGAATGAACTCGGGAGGGATGCAGAGGTTGGTGAGGGAATTAAATTTTCCTTAATGCATTCTCGACTGAGCATAACACATAATGTTGCATTGCAGTATTTTAGATTTGATATGGACATCGAGATGTCAGGCAAAACGGTGGGGCCATGACAACAACAACAACTAATAAAAATGAAGTGATTTTATGAAAATGCGAATGGAATAAAACATGATGTTATGGTTATCCCATATCCCACTTCCTATAAACCCAAGTTAATACTCACCCTACATTAAACCCTAAATTATAAGTTAACGAAAAAATTCATATTAAACATTAATTCAAAAAATTAAAACCCATGAACTTTATTTAGAGGGGAAAGTGTACTCATGGCAAGCATTATTATTATTTTAAAATTAATAAATAATAATTATAATTATAGTAAAGATTAGCGATTTGACATTTTCTGAACGCTTCCTCCATTCTTTTGAAAGTTGGGCTCAAATTCTTAAAAACAATTATTTCCCACTCAAAACACGAAGAATGTAGTCCCTTAGGTACGAAATCCAATAGCGAAGATGTCCCTAGCGGATGATGCAGCAAATTCAAATGCAAAGGAAGGAAATCCCTTTGGTTTCTCTTCTCACATTTCTACTATGTTTCTCATCATTGTGATCAAGGTGAAATTTGTATTATAGGTGAAGGTTACATGGGTAATTTAGATATAATATTAGAAAATGAAGTTTAGGAAATCATAGAAACTTTTACAATAATTTTATTTATGAAATTTTATATAAGTATGTATATACAAGTATGTAAAAATCTAGTTTTTACAAAAGTAGTGTATTACTTTTTCTGGCTTATATAATATAAATGTGTTTATATTAAGACAATGCTTTTAATATATAGAAATGATTACATTTTTGAATAAAATAGTGTGTAGAGCAATAAAAATTTAGATTTAAAATAAAAGACACCTGTAATTTATAATGATGAATCGTCAAACCCCCATATATAACCACACGAAATCCACTCACACCAAGCTCTTTCTAGTCCCATTCGATTAAAAACACTCTGATCAGCATTAGATAACAGTGATTTGCCATTATTCTTGCTGAAACTCTCGAGGTTTGTGGATTGGGCATAGTTTGTCCCATTCGGGCATGACCAAAATTCGGGTTATATGAAGTGTCGAGAGGGGGTTCCTAAAATATTCAGGATGGATATGGATCTTTCAGGAGTTCATTGGTGTTTAGGAGCCCCGAGGTGAACAGTGGAGGTTTTGGACGTGGGATGAATTCGAGTTTCAGGTCACCTTGGGCGAGTTCTATTTATAAAATGACTCAGGAAATAGGTTTCCCTGCTATTTGGTGGAAGAAAGGAGAGCTTATTGGCTCTGGGGCTTACGAGAGGGTTTATATGGCCATGAATTTGGACTCAAGGGATCTTTTGGCTGTCAAGCAGGTGAGTTTTTTGTAATTTTGTAACGCGATTCTAATGGCTAGACATTGTTTTGAGCTGGGATTTTGGTTTTTTGTTGGAAAACCTCAATTTTGAATTCAGTTGTTGATGGGTTTTGCCAAAAACCTAGATTTTAATAGGGTTTTTAAAGGTTTAAGGTTTTGGAAGATTCTAGATCTCGTTTGGGTTATTGATTTTTTGTTGTAAAACCCTATCATGTAGGTTTTGATTGCCGCTAACAATGGACCAAAGGAGAAGGCTTAGGTAAGTAGGAAAAATTCTCATTTTTTTTGGTACCGTGTATACATTTAGAAAATGGTGGTTGAAAGGATGTCACTACATGGTTATGAAACTATTGAATCCTTATTGGAAGCAATTTGGGGCCTATTGAATTTGTATGTAGAATTCACACTCCTCAAATTGGACTTGGTGTTTGAGCAAGTGTCCAACTCTAAAAATCATGTTATTGGTTGTTGATTGTGAAATTAAGCTCCCAACAAATAGGAAAAAGTTTCTTTACGAACTGCTTATAGACTGTTTCTTTGAATTGTTGTATTCGTTGGCTTGCCTGTAAATTACTAATTTTACACTGGCATCTAGCGTTGAGCATGAAAGTGTTGTTTTGGACTAGCATTCACTGAAGGACAAAGTGTTAAGGAATTGCACGACTTTGTACTTGCAACTTGAACAAGATATCACTAATCTTAGAATAGTGTTCTCCCAAAAGAGATGGACCAAATATCCAATTTCGTAATGGATTTCAATATGTACCATTCTAATTGTTCTGTGTTTGTGAGGTCAGGTAACATTGTTAGTTTGTGTGCCTGGTGGATTAGATCTGTCTCTTTTTTAAATATCCAGACTGTTAGTTTGTGTTCCTGGTGAATTGGGTTAGATTGAGGACTTGGTCCCATTATCGGGCTTGGATGCAAACCTGTTGTGATTCAGCATCCCAAGCAAGTAAAAGACCTTAGGGAAGGGGGATGAATCCTATTTTAAAAAGTATGTATCATTAATGTTTAGGACACTTTTTCTTAGCAACTTGAATAGGCTATAGTGCACTCAGTACCCGCAATGGAATTGAACTGGACTTGGGGATTCTTGGAAATACATGTGGCATACTGAGCTAACCTAGACGACTGATAAAAAAACACTTCTTTATTTGAGAAGATGAACGACGCATGTTGTAGTCCTTTCTCATGTTCCTATGGGTTGGTTTCTCCCCAAACGGATGTCCTGAAATGGCTTAAACTGACATTGACCAATAAGCACATCCCAATTTTATTTGTAGACAACGCTTGCTCATCCCAGTGAGATGGTGCATTTCCATCAATTTTGAATTTTTCTACCTAAGGCATCTACACTAATCCCCTTTCAATGGTTTGAGCCAGTTAAAATGAGGGGGTAGGGTCAAAAAATATTTTCATATCTCGTGACCTAGAGGTCTGCAGGAGGAGTTTGGAAGTGGTTTGGAAGGCTTAGTCCTAAGCCTGAATTTCAAAATAGTCAGAAAATTTCTTCAGCACAACCTTGGAAATGTGCCCAAGTTAGCAAAATCCGATCAAGGATAAAAGAGGAAAAAAATGGACAAACTGGATGCATCACAAATAAGATCTGAGGGCCAAAAATCATTTCTGCCTAGGGAAAATCGAGATCAAAAGTGCAGCAGAGGTAAAAAATTCGGTTATGAAAGATGGAATTTTGACTTTCGCCTTCCGTGATCTAGGTTTCTCTTTCCGCTAGGTCCAACGGTCTAGAAAGCTTCATCCTAGATAAACGATGTAAAAAGGCGCAGGAGGGAAGAAATAAAAAACAAGCAAACCCAAATTTTTTCAGTATAAAAAGTTGAAGTTTTGATTTTTTCCTTCCACAATCCGAGTTCCACTTTCTACCAGATCCAACGGTCCAGAAAGCTTTCACCTAGATCAACGGTGCGGAAAGGCTCAAGAGGGAGGAAATGGGAAAGCGACAAACCCAATGTTTCTGGGTATAAAAAGTTGAAGTTCTGACTTTCACCTTCCGTGATACGGGTTCTGATTTCTAACATTTCCAATGGTCCAGAAAACTTCTACCAAGATAAATGGTGCGGAAAGGAGAAGAAGGGTGGAAATTGGAAATAAAAAATACTAAGTGGTTTAGTTGTGAAAAGTTGATGTTTCGGGTCCTGCTTTTTTCCAGATCAATGTTTGAGGATGAATCTGGTGGAGATCGATGATGTGGAATGGTTAAAGGATGGAAAGGATGATGCGAAGGTAGAAAGACTAAATTGAACAACGAAAAAGATATCAGCTGGTTTCCCTCCTTCCACAGATCCTTGATCGACGACCCATAATGAATCTTGAGTTAAGATCAACTGTCTAGAAGTGATTTCACTGGTAAAGATGCGGCATGAAGTAAACCATAACAAGACATGGAGGGAGGCTCTGAGCCATCATTTTTAGCCTACAGGTGTGATTTCCATGTGTTCAATTTCCCATTTTTGTCCATCATGCGCATCCTAGCATGGTTTCCTGTTTAGAATTTTTTGATCACGGGGAATCCTCCAGATCAGAAGTTGTTACGATTTCATGCATTCGGGTTTGATCCCCATTCTCAGTATTTGTATTTGTTTCAAGGTTTTCCTTAGGATCATGTTATGCTATAATTATACCCCCAAAAGAGGAAGAAAGGGTTGAAATATTTCATTCAGAAGCATCAACTCTTGGGTTTTATAGATTTGTCATTTTCTTAGAAGCTTTAACGAAAGTGTGCTCTGCATTTTATGAGATTCATCACAATGTTCATTGTTCAGTCTATTTTCCCTTTGTAAAATCCATTTTCATGCCTATGTATCTTCTAATAATGCATTTCTAGTTCTATGTGAGGAATTCGCTCTCTGTCAAGCACTCTTTGCATCAAATTATGCATTTGTTTATGTGTTTCTGGTAAATGTATTGGAATCCATCTTATATGATCCATTGCAGTTAATAGCCTCTGTTTTTTATTATGCTAAAGGTGTGTTTAGGAGATTCATCCCCCAAATAGGTTCCTCCTGCTACATCGAGCTTCTTCATATTCCCCCCTTCTATCCGTTTAAAGATATTTTGCTGAACATTGATGCCTATTTTACCTCAGATTATGAAGGTTATTGTTGTTTGTTACTTGCTATAAGTCCTTGGATGTTTCAGGCCTTGTCTCCATTTGCCCAATGTTATTTCTTGCTTGTCTGTTTCACCATTTTTAAATCTACAAATACCCTATTCCCATCATAATCTAGCCTTCTGACCACTTATTTAAAGCTAAATGTCTATGTTTGAATTTTTTTCTGTGACAAAGAGAGAGCCCTCTATGACTGTAAGGATAGACTATAGTCTAAATATTGGTTGAAATGGTTATCCCTATGACTTCCTACCACAAGCATAGGAAAATTACAAGGCGACAACAACTACTTCCAAGAAGTCCTTAGTTTTTGTGGAGCTAATGTGTGACCTTCCCTATGCTCTCATGTACGCTGAGGCCAATGATTTATTTCTGGATGAATTTTTGTTCCTGATTAGCACAATTGATCCATGGTATGGATATATGATCATCTATATCTAGACTCAAAGGTTTCATCCTGCTATGTCTCATGATGATCACCGACACATATGTCACCATGCCAAATACTATCTCACTTTAAATGATACATTATATCATCATTGTATTGACTCCGTTCTTCGATGATGTCTTACACATGAAGAGGATGAAGAAGTTTTGAATGATTTGCACTTTGGAGCATGTGGGAGTCATCTTTCTGGGATGGCTACAACTCAAAAAATCCTTCGTGTTGGGTATTGTTGGCCCTCAATCTTCAAAGATTGTCATCAGGAAGTTAAAAATTTCCCACCTTGTCAGCTTTTTTATCCAAAAAAAGTGTACCCACCCTGCTCCTTTACACCCTGTCATTGTTGTTGGTGCTTTCACCAAATGCGGGATACATTTTATGCATTGTAATCCTGCCTCGACCAGAGGGAATGGTTACATCATCGTAGTTGTTGATTATTTTACAAAATGGGATGAGGAAACACCTACATATGTAAAGGATAGACATAATGCCGCCCTCTTTTTGTTCAATCACATAATATATAGGTTTGGAGTTCCGCAAGCGATAGTCACTGAACACAGATCCCATTTTTGGTAATCCGATGATGGCTGAGTTAAGTGCTAAGCTCAGTTTTCGTCATGAAAAATCAACTCCTTAGTATCCACAAGATAATGTTTAAGTCTAGGCCATTAACAAAGTTTTGAAAACTATGCTATGTAGAATGGTTGGAGATCAGAAATCCAACTGGCACTTGACTCTATTTTCTGCACTATGGGCTTATACAAATTTATTTAAAAAAACAACTGATTTCACGTCATTTCAGTCAGTCTATCGAATAGAATCTGTCCTTCCTATAGAATGTAAGATCCTGTCACTTAATCTTGCAGTTGAGCTTCTCCCAAACAGTTTTGTCGAAGAAGAACGGTTTTTGTATTTGACAAATCTTGATGAGAATCGGAGAGATGCTACCTTGGATAATGAGGCACATAAAAAGCGCATCAAGCCTCAGTACGATAAATCCATTCAACCTCATGTGTTTAATGAAGGTGACATGGTTTTGACTTATGATCAGAAGCATGAGAATCTTGGTAAAGGGAAGTTAGAATCCATTTGCTATGGGCCTTTCATCGTAAGTAAATTTTTATAGAAAGGGGCCTATGAGCTTATAGATTATCATTGGATACCTTTTGGGCCACTCGCAATGTGTTGTACCTGAAAAGGTACTATGATTGAAGTCATTTCTATTATAGTACCTTATATATATGTACATTGATTGAATTTATGCCGTGGTTTTAGTATTTCAATATGATTTTGAGTTTTTGTTAGTACTATCTATATCATGTTTTGGTTATGCATATCAAATGGATTTTTATGGTTTTACTGATGGTGCTTGCTATCATACCCTAAAATTAGTTAGTTCATGAGTGGTTTGTGTAGGTTCAGACACAAATAACATCATTGAGTATCAATAGGTAATAATTTTTTTTACCAATGTTGTATCTTGAGACATTGATTACTTGGTAGTATTTATGGAATCGTAGTTAGTGGTTTTTCATTTGAACCACGTCTATGCCATCTCAAACCATACACTCTTTCATATTTTTCGAAGAGTGTGTTTGTTAGAAAGGTCATTTGAATCAATCACTTATCAGAATATTCCTAGGTCTTATAACAGTGTTGTCGACTCATTGGCCAATTATATATTGGACTGGTATATTTCCTATACATAACTTTTGATAATAAAAAAAATTGGTTCCTTGAAAATAAAATAAACAGTAAAAGAAATTAAAAACTCATATAAATTTCATTCCACATTTTGAACATAGATAAACCGCAGTAAATAACTCTATATATATATATATATATATATATATATAAAGTGTTTTACAAAAAAATGGTCTCGAGACCCCAACTAAAGCACACTGGATTTTAGATATACAAAATGACAAAAATACTGAATTTGGATAGCTTTAAGTGTCTACATCATGTAAGATGACTAGTTATGCTCATGATAACACATGATGGATTCTGCCACCCTCCGTAGCAGGTGGCTGAATCGACCCGATACTCCATTTGTATGTCTCTGGTACCTCCTAGGGAGGTTTTCTATGGAGGCATCTAGAATGTCAAGAATTAACTGGTTGAGATTTTGCATCAAATCGATCAACTCATCGTCTTTGCGGTCTACAAAGCGGCCCGTGATCACCTTTGAATTGGGGATGAACGCCCAAGTAGTGCATATCCTACATCTACATGAAATTTTTTGGTCTTGTTATCATTCATAAAAATTTATAAAGCATAAAATGTAAAAAATAATCAATGTCTTGAGCATTTTTCTTACGAATATCATCCCATTGGGCACTAGCTGGTAAGGGTAGATAAGGGTTGCCTCTAAAGTCAGTACCAGCATACACATAATCCTCAACCATGAGGATTTGGTCTTCCAACCAATAGAAAAATGCGCTCCCATACTTGACCTTGGACTCACCGCGACAAGTGTGGGCCATGATATCTACCCACTGCAGCATGCGAGGGTCTCGAGCTCTCAACTCGGTGAAAGTCACCTATGGCCTCATCGTTGGTACCCACTCAAAGAAAAAAGATGCCAAGATGGTGTCCTAACCAAAATGTTTTAATTCCCCTTGTCGACACTTGGTTAGTCATTCCTTGAAGACACTTAGTAAGATCTCAACCCAGTTATAGCCCTTGGGCACCATGGCCTTTATGGAATAAGACATGTGTGTCCGAGAATCCTGATGAGCCCCTTAGATCCCTACAACCCGTTGTATAGTGAAAATTATTGTTCGGAGAGGAAAATCCATCACTTCCTTAATGGGGATATTTTTCCCAGACATTTTAGTGCCCAAAAAACAATGAAGATCGATAAGATCTTGTGTTGTGGAATCTCCCCCTCGGGAACCTATCAGTGAGATTGGCGCCCCGCACCTCGATAAACCTGTAAGTAAGTAGATGTATTGTACTTCCAATATAAGAATGTGGGCCTCCACCTCGAAGTACTACTGCTCTGGGTTTCAAATTCGTAAAATATATTCTAGTAGTCTCACGTGAGACCTCATGCTCGAAACATGGAAGAATTTCAGAAGTCCATAGCCCCATAAATTAGCTATGGATCCAGCATATGCTCCAGCCTTGAAATCATCATTCTCATGTTTTATTTCCTTCCACACAATCATTTTTTATGAAATTAACTGGCAAAAATCAATTTTGAGGTATTAGAATACATATCAAAATTTTAAAAATACTTTCAATACACTCTTTTGGCTTGGCCATTGCGTTTTTGGGAGTAACCTACAGCACCGCCTCTATCTCTTTGAGGCTGAGTGGTGGAACCACCTTAATCGGCATAAAAAATGTGTTTTCTCCCGGGCACAACCTTTCCCGCAAAGGGAAGGAGCGTTACCTACCGAGTGTGTTTTACCCTACGGTAAAATCCTCAAAACCCCACAAAACTTGAGTGGAAAGCAAAAATAAAACCATAAAAATGTTGGACATAGGTTTAGCTCTTAAATTGAACCGATGAATTGAAAAATAGACGGTTGATGGATCCAGAA
Source organism: Pseudotsuga menziesii (assembly GCA_001517045.1). Lineage (NCBI taxonomy): Eukaryota > Viridiplantae > Streptophyta > Pinopsida > Pinales > Pinaceae > Pseudotsuga > Pseudotsuga menziesii. The sequence continues at coordinate 248,478 of LPNX010252025.1, read as the reverse complement.
AATTTGCCTGAATTTTGCACACCAATAGCTCCAAAATAGCTCTCCAACTTGGTGAATAGTAAAATGGTAAGTTTTTACTATTCATTGCTTTTTATATGAAATATTTTTTCATTTTTATTATTATTTTGATCAATTTTAATTATTTTTGATAACATGCCCATTTATATAGTCATTAAAAACTCATTTTTTAATACTTTAGAGAGCTAATAGTCTTTTAAAAGGTTTTTGTCGGGGATGAAAGTTAAAGTTTTTGGTTATGAGTAAGTTTGTTTTTGACTTTTTTTGTACTTCCATAAAATGGAAAAAGTGATTGAGCACTAAATTTGACATTTTGGTCGTACTCTTTAAGCCTAGTACCAAAGTTCCAAGTCAAATTTCGCTTCTTTTCATACTCGTTAAACCTTTCATCGTGAAAAGAATACCTAATGGAGTCTTATGTAAGATCTTTTTAGACTCCTTATATGTGAAAAGATCGTCAAGTGACTTGTCTTCTTCACGCTCATAAAAGTACTTCAAGAGTTGTCTTTCCGACGGTAGTTGATCTCTTTTTCTATTTGAATTGACTAGTTATGAAAAAGGAATACTCCATCCAATCATGACTAGAAGAGTTCTCTCGGGCATTATTTTATACTTTTTCGGGCCCTAGGGACTAAATCATATAGAAAAAAGGACCCTTTGGAGTCTTCTTCTATTTTCGTTCACATTCTCTAAACATGAACGATACCGAGTTAAGTTTCAATAGACTCGTTAAACGAAACGTTGAGAGACACTGTTTTGGGAATGAACCCCTCCATTCTCAAGTTCATGAAACATATGAGAATGGAATTATCTTAGGATAAGATACAATGAGTGTTTGTTACCCTTTTTGAACTCATAAAAATGAAAAAAAGGCACTCATCAATCATGATGGGGAAATTAAGGGAAGCGAACTATCTCATTTCCAATAAATAACATTTATTAGCCACCTTTGAACATGGAAGTCGTCTGCATTTCATTCATTCAATTGAGAATTTAGCTTGCTTCCAAGTCGATCCAATTTCATGAGTCAGGTCACTCCTTTCAGTCTTTCAAAGAATGCATCGTCCACTGTGGAATTATGTTTTGGTATCTACCTATTCAAGTCAATGTTGCCAAGTCTTCGGTCATGTCACCCAATGTTGAAAGGGAAGTCATGTTGATTGTTGCAAAGCATATTCTGAGGTAATTAAAGGGTATAGTTGATTATGGGATCAAGTATGAGGCGAATCAAAAGATTAACCTGGAGGGTTATGTGGATTCTGATTGGGAAGGCAATGCCATTGATAGGAAGAGCACTTCGGGGTGCTGCTTCAGTATGGGATCAGATGTGATCTATTGGTTTAGCAGGAAGCAATCTTGTGTGGCACTGAGTACAACTGAAGCAGAGTATGTCATAGTTTGTTTGGCTAGTTGTGAGGCAATGTGGCTGAGGAAGTGACTATCTGATTTGTTTGATCTCTAGTTGGGTGCTACTTGTATATATTGCGACAACTAGAGTTGTGTGAAGGTGTCAGAGAACTTAATGTTCGAAGACAATCTGAAGCATATCGAGATCAAATACCACTATATCAGGGATATGGTACAGAGGGGAGCACTGAAGTTCCAATATGTTGTGACATATGAACATATAGATGATGTGTTGACTAAGCCATTAGCCAGAGTGAAGTTTGAGTACTTTCGAGAGAAGCTTGGTGTTCTCTAGATAGAGGTTCCTTCCAAGGTGAAGTGTTGAGTCTGTGAGCTCTTCTAACATGGTGGTATGTGGGGCCTACGATGGTTAGATGTAAGTGCAGATCCATTCTGACATGGTGGTAGGCGGGGCCTCCCATGGTTAGATGTAAGTGCAAAGCCATTCTAACATGGGGGCAGGATGGGCCGTCCCATGGTCAGATGTAAGTGTAGGGCCATTCTAACATGGGGAAAGGCTGGGCCCTCCCATGGTTAGATGTAAGGGCTGGGACATTCTGACATGGGGGAAGGCTAGGCACTTCCATGGTCATATGTAAGGGTTGGGCCATTCTGACATGGGGGAAGGCTGGGCCCTCCCATTGTCAGATGTAAGGGATGGGCCATTCTGACATGGGGGCAGGCTGAGCCCTCCTATGGTCAGATGTAAGGGCTAGGCCATTCTAACATGGCGGCACACTAGGCCCTCCCATGGTAAGATGTAAGGGCTAGATTCATTCTTACATGGGGGCAGGTTGTTCCCTCCCATGGTCAGATGTAAGGGTTCGGCCTTTCTAGCATGGTGATGGGATGGGCCTTCCATGGTCAGAAATAAGTACTAGGCAGGTTGTTCTGATATAGGTGGGAGGTTGGCCCTCCCATGGTCGAATGTAAGCATTGAAGAAGATGAACACCTACATGTAGGCTAGGCCTACAACCAGCATGAAAAGGGGCTGGCTCTGTAGAACTTCCTATGACGAGTAGAATGAGAGATAACACCATTTGATCGAGATAGCGGAACAGTGATGATGATAATCCAATGATGATCTAGTGATGATCCAGCTTTGATGATTATCCAATGATGATCCAAATTTGATGATGATCTAGTGATGATCGAGCTTTGATGGTGATCCAAAGAAGAAGACTTGTTTTGTTGAATTGTGTCAAGAGAATACGTTCCTAGTTAAGAGGGAGTGTTGATGTATTTGTAACTTCGGAATGTATTCACTTATGTATTTCATATATGGTATTTGATTAGTCCCCAATGTTCCTATCAGGAGAATCAATAATCTAAACAAGTCATGTAAAGTCATATAGGTTAAGCCTCCTTGTTGATCACGAGTTAAAGTCCCCGCAGTTGTGGGGCACTAGGGTTATTAGAATCTCCTAGAGAAGTCGGCTCGGGTAAGTTGTTGTCAAGTTAGAAACTAGTATAAATAGAGAGTAATCCTCTCTATTTATCACATAGTCACTCACACTTAGTTGTAGTGCATGAGTGAGAGAGAAGGAGCTAGGATAAGAGAGAGAATATCCGTTGGAGATCATCTTATTGTCCTTAGGGTTTACTACTGCCATTAGTGCTCATTCTATCTCTGAGGAAGTTGTGGGGTTTTCTCCTTTATGGTTTTCCCGAGGAAAATATTTGTGTCCATTGTCTCTTGTGATTGATTGTTATACATGTTGTTCTCTCAGATAATATCCTAAGATCATACTGTCTAATTGATAAAAACCTAACATGGTGTCAGAGCTAACCTGAGAAGAAGACACTATGCAGCTGTGGAATCTAGAGCTTCTTACTTTTTGGGTCTCTCTCCACAATCCATCAGAAAAAGGAGGCTAGCCTGAATCTCCATTGAAGGGCGCATCTTTTTGTCGAAGTAGAATCTAATTCTAAGAACTTTCAATTTTTGACCTAAAACTACATCGGGAAATTAGGGCTTTTCACTGAAGAGGAATTTTTGAGTGAGCCCAGGCTAGGATTTATCTCCTCCTCAAAATCAAAGTTTATAGACAAATATTGAGGTTTTTGGTTGGGTAGAACTCGAGGAAAGTCAAACCTTAATTTTCCCTAGAACTAGAAAAACAGCACTGCAAAAGATCAGCTCGAGATCCAGTTTTCAGCTTCTCAAGTTGGTAAGATATAAATCTCTTGTATTTCCATTTGAGGTTCTCAGTTAAGATGTATCATCACACCAATATTCATGAAAATATTGAGGTATTTGATAACTTCCTAGCCTAGAAGTATAGGATCTCCCTAGTCTTGGAATAAAATGAGTTGGACTCTTACATAAGTTAAGAGGTTCCAATTCTAGAGGGAGATGAGGCTAAGCCCTTACAAAAAAATAAATTGGTGATGTCTAAGAGGATTATTTATGATTCTATCAAGGATCACCTCATACCACAGGTGTCCTCCCTAAAGACACCTAAAGAAATGTTTGATGCCCTGACCAAGCTATTCGAAGAGAAGAACATAAATTGGAAGATGACTTTGAGGAACCAGTTGAAGAGTGTGAAGATCCATAATGCGAAGACCATACAGTCATACTTTGCAAGAGTCTCGTAGATCAAAGAACAACTTGAAGCAATGGATGAAGAAGTGGAGAATGCAAAAATTGTGATGACCACCTTGAGTGGTCTCCCTAAGTCATGGGAGTCTTTCATTCAAGGGAATTGTGCTAGAAGAAAGTTAGTCACCTTCAATAGACTATGGGAGGAATGCTCACAAGAAGAATCTTGAATAGTAGCCCGAGAAGAAAAGATGGGAAGTGAAGATCAAGCTCTCGTAGTACACTCCAAGAAAATCAGGAGGGACTATCATCATCCTCAAGGTAAGCATTCTCACCAAAATAACTATAGAAGATCTCAACTCAGATGTTTCACTTGTGATGAGATAGGACACTATGCCAGAAATTGTCCTAGAAACAAAAGTAACTCTCACAATATGAAGGACAAAAGAAAACATCATTCTCACACTGCAGAGGATGATGATCCTCCCAGGAAAAGAGTCAAACAAGAAAGTGAATATTCTTCAAGTGATGAAGAGTATGTTTTTATTTTTTCCCTCACGGGAACCGTCACATATGGAATCAATGATTAGATTACAGATAGCGAGATTTCCAAAAATATGATGGGATTCAAAGAATCCTTTGTGAAACTATCTGAAAATGAGTCACCTCATGAGGTGAAACTCAGGGATGATTACCAATATCTAATAAAAGGTAGGTGAATCCTCCTAGAAGCTAGACTCTATAAAGTCTATGAAGATGAAGGATGTCTTGTTTGTGCCAGGACTAAAGAACAATCTCCTCTCCATATCTGTATTTGATGAAAAAGGCACGAGGGTTTCATTTGTAGATAGCTAATTTCTTATGTGTCCAAAGGGAAAGACTATAGATGATGCAGTAGTGATTGGAGAGAAAGAGGGAGGACTATAGAAATTGAAGGGCCAACCAGAACAAGATTTGTTCCTTGACTCAGTAGAGCCAAATGAACTTTGGCACAGAAGGCTTCCACATGTGCACTATAGAGCACTACCACTTTCAAGCAAAGTTTCTGAAGGTCTTCGAGAAATACAAGGAAAACATGACAGTGTCTAGAAAGGATGTGCGAAAGGAAAGAACGCAAAGAAGACATTTCCAAGTAGCGAGAGCAAAGAAAAAGGAATCTTGGAAATCATCCACTTCGATGTATGCGGTCTGATGTCATCCAGTTCATTGAGTGGGTATGTGTACTATGTTTCTTTAATTGATGATTTTTCTAGGAAGAAACGGATATACTTCTTGAAAAACAAAGATGAAGTATTCAACAAGTTTAAAGAGTTCAAAGCCTTGATCAAGAATCACACAGAAAAGAAAATCAAGACCTTTTGATCAGACAATGGCAGAGAATTCACATCAAATGAATTCAAACAATTATGTATAGATTCATGGATTAAGAGGGAGTTGACCACTCCATACAATTCACAATAGATTGGGGTTGCAAAAAGGAAGAATAGAATGATTATGGAAGTTGTAAGGGAAATGCTTCATGATCAAGATCTTCCCATGCATCTATGGGCAGAAGCTGGCAGGAAAATTGTGTATGTAAAGAACCATACTCCACATAGAGTACTCGAGAACAAGACACCTGAAGAAGTATTTTTTGGAAAGAAACCAGAGGTCATCCATCTCAAAATATTTGGTTTTCCGGTCTACATACACATTCCAAAAGAAAAGAGGACAAAGTTAGATCCTTTAGGAAAGAAGGGTATATTTGTGGGATATAGTGAAATCTCAAAGGCTTATAGAATATACTTCCCAAGATTCAAGAAGATCGACATTAGTAGAGATGTAACATTTGAAGAAGACTCAGCTTACAACAAATCCAGAAGAAACCTATTGAAGACCCTGAAGAAGCAGAAGCACCCAGAATTCAAGATACATCTATGAATGATGCGACTCAAGAAGAAGATCGAGAAATAGAGGAACCTTAGGAACCTGTGAATCCACCACAGGAAAAGAATAATCACAAGAGGAAACCTACATGGGTACGAGAGGCTATCCAAGGTGTATAATGATATGGGGCTCCAGAAGAAATGAACAGAGAGAGGAAAAGAACTAGGTCCTACTCTGGTTATGTAGCCCTATTATGTGACATCATTGATAAAGAACCTTCCAACTATGAAGAAGTGATAGATAGGAAAGAATGGAAGGATGATATGATCGAGGATTATCATTCAATCATGAAGAATGATGTTTGGAATGTTGTCCCAAGACCAGAGGGGAAGTCTGATGTGAATTCCAAATGGATCTACAAGATCAAGCATGATGCAGATGGAAGCATAGAGAATTATAAAGAAAGGTTTGTGGTTCGTGGATTATCCAAAAAAGAAGCAATAGATTATGAAGAAAATTTTCCACAGGTAGCCAGATACACTTCCATCATATTAGTACTTTCTCTTGTTGCAGTAATGAAATGGAAGATACAACAGATGGATTTCAAGACTGCTTTCTTGAATGGTGTAGTGGAAGAGGAAGTGTATGTGGAGAAACCACTCAGTTTTGAGACACATGATATGGATACTCATGTGTGTAAATTGAAGAAATCCCTGTACGGTTTGAAACAGGAACCCAAGACATGGTACAATAGAATTGAAAGTTTCCTATCCAGTTTGGGATTTACCAAGAGTAAATCAGATTCCAACATCTACTACAAGCTTGAAGAAGGGAACCCAGTGATACTCCTATTATTTGTAAATGACCTGTTTGTAGCAGGTGAGGATGTGTTGATTGCTGATATAAAGAGGAAGCTTGCTACTGAGTTCAAGATGAAGGACTTGGGTATGATGCACTACTTTCTAGGCATGGAGGTGTGGAAAAATGTAGATGGAATCTCCCTAGGACAATGAAAGTATGCGGCAGAGATCCTGAAGAGGTTTAGGATGATGGATTGTAAGGCCATGGCCACACCTATGGCACTGAACCTAAAGCTATTGAGTGATGCTTCATTAGATTCGGTTGATGCTACGATGTATCGTCAGAGGATTGGGTCCTTGATGTACCCGATGAATATGAGACCATATATTTTCATTGATGTGAACACATTGCGCCAGTTCCTAATGGATCCCAGACATGTTCACCTGATTGTTGTAAAGCATATTCTGAGGTAACCGAAGGGTACAGTTCATTATGGGCTCAAGTATGAGGCAAATCAGAAGATTAACCTGGAGGGTTATGTGGATTCTGATTGGGCAGGCTGTGCCACTGATAGGAAAATAAATTCAGGGTGCTACTTTAGTATGGGATCAGGTGTGATCTCTTGGTTTAGTAGGAAGCAATATTTGTGTGGCACTGAGTACAACTGAAGCAGAGAATGTTGTAACTTGTTCAGCTAGTTGTGAGGAAGTGTGGCTGAGGAGGCTATTATCTGCTTTGTTTGATCTCTAGTTGGATGCTACTTTTATACATTGCGAAAACCAGAGTTGTGTGAAGTTGTCGAAGAGCCTGGTGTTCCATGACAAGTTGAACCATATCGAGATCAAATATCACTATATCATGGATATGGTGCAAAGGGGAGTAGTGAATCTCCAATATGTTGTGATGGATGAACATATAGCTGATGTGTAGACTAAACCATTAGACAGAGTGAAGTTTGAGTACTTCTGAGAGAATCTTAGTGTTCTCCATATAGGGAAGTGATGAGTCTGCGAGCCCTTCTAACATGGTGGTAGGTAGGTCATTCCATGGTCAGATGTAAGTGCAGAGCCATTCTAACATGGTTGTAGGTGAGGCCTACCATGGTCGGATGTAAGTGCAGATCCTTTCTAACATGGGGGTGGGATGGGACCTCCCATGGTCAGATGTAAGTGTAGGGCCATTCTCACATGGGGGTAGGCTCATCCCTCCCATGGTCAGATGTAAGGTCTGGGACATTCTGACATGGGGGCAGGCTGGGCCCTCCCATCGTCAAATGTAAGGGTTCAGAAATTCAGACATGGGGATAGGCTTGACCCTCCCATGGTCAAATGTAAGTGCTGGGCCATTATGACACGGGGACAGGATGGGCCCTCCCATGGTTAGATGTAAGGGATGGGTCATTCTGACATGGGTGCATGTTGGTCCCTCCCATGGTAAGATGTAAGGTCTGGGGACATTCTAACATGGGGGAAGGCTAGGCCCTCCCATGGTAAAATGTAAGGGTTGGGCCTTTCTGGTGTGGTGGCAGGATAGGCTTTCCATCGTCAGATATAAGTTCTAGGAGGGAATTTATGATGTAGCTAGGAGGATGGGCCTCCCATGGTCAGATGTAAGCTCCAAAGAAGATGAATACCTACATGGAGGCTAGGCCTACAACCAACATGAAAAGGGACTGGCTCTGTAGAACTTCCTGTGACTATTAGAATTGAGAGATAGCACCATTTGAATGAGAGAGAGGAGTGGTGATGATGATGATATAGTGATGATCCAGCTTTGATGATGATCCAAAGAATAAGACTTGTGCTGATGAATCATGTCAAGGGAATACCTTCCTAGTTAAGAGGGAGTGTTGATGTATTTATAACTTCGGAATGTATTCACTTATGTATTTCATATATTGTATTTGGTTAGTCCCCGATGTTCCTATCAATAGAATAAATAATGTAAACGAGTCATGTAAAGTCATATAGTTTAACCGTCCTTACTGATCAGGGGTTAAAGTCCCTGCAGTTATGGGGCACTAGGGTTATTAGACTCTCCTAGAGAAGTCAGCCCTGGTAAGTTGTTGTCAGGTTGGAAACTAGTATAAATATAAAGTGAGCCTGTCTATTTATTACACAGTCACTCCCACTTAGTTATAGTGCATGAGTGAGAGAGAAGGAGCTCGGAGAAGAGAGAGAACAACTGTTGGAGATCATCTTATCGTCTTTGGGTTTTTCTTTTGCCATTGGTGCTCATTCTATATCTGAGGAAGTTGCAAGGTTTTCTCCTTTATGGTTTCCCCTAGGAAAATATTTGTGTCCATTATCTCTTGCGATTGATTGTTGTGCATGTTATTCTCTCAGATAAGATCCTAAGATCATACTGTCTAATTGATCAAAATCTAGCATTATCGATAGATTCGATTGAGTGTTTGACATCAGATCATCTATTCACGCTCATGAAATTGCACTAGGGTACCTTGGGAATCATTGATATCAATGATGATATCCCTCACACTTGTTAACAGTTATGATCATTGATCGGTAATCAAGTGGTTTCTACCATGTTCGACATCAAGACATTGTAATCGCATGGATAGAATCATACTTTGTGGAAGACGAGACTAAGACGTTGGGTATCTATTAAGCAATCATTGCTTCCATGGAATATTTTGTATACGTCCTTGAATGGATCCACATTTGTATGATCGTGGTTGTGCTCAAATTTGTGATCCATATGACATAGATCTACATTGTATGTCTGGTATCTATGTCCAAGTTTAAGTCTTCTGCACACAGATCTATGTTGTATTCTAGTAGCCACATTTATTCATCTGTCTTGTGGATCAGCCTTCTATTGTTCTGCATCCATTATGAGGAGTCACTAGGATATAAGTCAAAAGTATTAATGTATTGCAAACTCCAGGTTGATGATGATCTTCGATCAAGAGATTTCTTTTCTCGAAGGGATAACTTTCTCTTACAAAGATCTCTCCTATCGTACCCCTCCAGCCGTATTCTTTGGGGGGGAATTCTATTACACACAATTATTGTCACCTTTATGTGTTGAGGCCCAAAACATCAAAAATTTCATTTAATGCCAAAAATGTGAAGTTTGACGCTGACCAAGCCTTTTATTTTCATACCTGAGTTCACCACTGATTCTTCCCTTTATGCAGTAAGCATTACCCTCTTTAAAAATGCTTCTTGTCTCTTGAAAATGATCGGTTCCACCGTCTTTACCATTTGATCAATAAGTGGTTCCACCCTAATAATGCTATTTCTACATAGTTAAAGAGAGGTACTCGATTTTAAAAAGGAAAAAGAGAATATTCACGAAGTTTATTGAAGGAAAGATTCGTGGAACCGTCATCCCTACTCTTTTGGAGCACCTAGACTCAAGATCCCGTAGAGCAGGATCTCCCTTCCATGTCATCCACCATTTTCTCAACCATCCCTATCCTTGGAAAGGCTATAAGTACTAGGTCATCCTCCATGGGTGGGTAGGAGAAAAGTCATGATACTACATTAAAGTTTTAGCCAAATCTAGGGTAGGCATAGAGAAGGAAAGTTTGAGCATTGAGGACAAGACATTAAATGTGAGGAGGCATCCTGACACTAAGGAAAATGGTTGTAATATCTCTTATTAATCTTAATGCAATGATGTTTTCTTTCCCATAAAATTTATTGTGTTATAATCACTCATTTTATCATTGGATTCCTTAGTCACTGATATAGAACTATAGATCGTTTTTCGGTAATTTTGATCTTTCTTGTTGTTTGATGTGTTTATTGCAGATACATCTATGGAAATATAGCACCATGGAAATTTGATACATCATACTGTATTACAGATCGAAGACTCATTCTGTATATCTACAAACTCTAGGGGAAGTACTGTTGATGTATTTGTAACTTCAAAATGTGTTCACTTGTATATTGTACCCCGATGGAGATATTTGTTCCTCTGATTTGGAGATTCATTAATATAATAAAGTCACGTAAATTCATTGAGGTTAACCCTCCATTTTAAGTCGGGGCAATAGTCCCCACAATTGAGTTGAGTTTAACCCTCCGTTGTAAGTCAGGGAAATAGTCCCTAGAGTTGAGGGGTATTAGGGTTATTAGGCTCTCCTAGTGAGCTCAGCCCTGTAAGAGTAAAATTCAAGTGGAAAACAAGTATAAATAGAGAGTGAGACTCTCTATTTGTAATACGTGTTCACTCAATTAAGGAGCATGAGTGAGAGAGGAGGAGCTCGTACAAGTGAGAGAGAGATCAGCCATCGAAGATCATCTATCTAAGATCATCTTTGTGTTTTTGGGTTTTACTTTTTATATTGGTGCTTATTCTGTCTCTGAGGAAATTGAGGTCTTTTCTCCTTTATGGTTTCCCCAAGGAAAATTTCTTTGTATCTCTTGTCTCTTGTCATTATTTGTGTGCATGTTATTCTCTCAGGTAAGATCCTATATCATATTCATTAAACGATTAAAACATAACATGGTATCAGAGCTAACGTGAGAAAAAGATACTGTGCAGCTGCAAAGGCTAGGGATTCTTAATTTTTGGGTCTATCTCCATAGATCATCATCAAAAGGAGGTTAGGAGAACTCTCCATTGAAGGGTTCATCTTTCTGTCGAAACAGAATTTGATTCCAGACATTTTCAATTTTTGACCTATCACTACTACGGGAGATTAGGGATTTTCACAGAAGAGGAATTTTTGAGTAATCCTAGAATAGGATTTTTCTCCTCCTCAAAATCAAAATTTAGAGATCAAGATCGAAATTTTTGGTTGGGTAAAATTTCAGCAAAGTCAAATCCTAATTTGACTGCGGACCAAAAAACCATAAAAGACTAAAACTAGTCATTTTGGTGAATTCGCTATATATCGAGATTGAAGAAGGTTCAGGATTCAAAACTTTTACATGTCAAACATAAATTATAGATGTTCCCTATGTAAAAGTTTCATCCTCATTTTTTCTATATTATATGAGATATAATTCCTCCAAATCAGGTTTCTAGCCTCTCCCAAAATTCATCCCTAAACACGACACCTAGGTAAAATTTCTCTATCTCTCGCTATGAAGTTCCAAATGAAATTTCACAAGATGTTCCAAATTGGGAACAAAATGTGCTTTCAGTGGTAAAAGTTTCACAAACCGGAGGTGAAAGAGTGACATGTGGCATTCTTCACACGTTTGCTATGTTGAATAGTCCTGAAATATGCCACCTTGGGAAAATTCTCATAATTCACAATTGCTGAAACCAATTCTCCTCAAACATGGAGTGTTGGAAATAGGATGGACTAGGATACCTCAGTACTAATTTTCCAACATAGAATAGCATTACTTTCAGATATATTGCATAAACAATATCAGGCAATTCTGCAAAAGAAATTGAAGAAAACTAGGGCATCAGATATTTTGCAATTCTGTCCACAGTTTTGGGAAAATGAGTATGTTGCTTAGCTTTCCTTCAGGAGGCACATATTTATACCCAATAATATCTGAAATATTCCAAGTTTTGAAAATTAGGGTTTCTCTGACAAACCCTAGATCATCGAGATCCGGAATGAGGACGGACACCTCAAATTGGTAAGATCTAATCTTTGCTATTTAGATTTGAGGTTCTCATTTCAATATGACCTATCACAGTAGCTTGATGACAAGCTTGGTGAAGCTAAAATATTCCAAGCATGGAATTATAGGATTTCAATCGTTCTTGAGGAAAATGAATTGGACACCTACATAAGTGGAGAGGTTCTAGTTCCAGAGGGAGATGAGGCTAAAGCCTTGCATAAGAAGAACTTGGTCAAGGCCAAGAGGATCATTGCTGATTCAATCAAACATCACCTTATACCACAAGTGTCTCCCATAAATACACCTAAAGAGATGTTTGATTCCTTGACCAAACTATTTGAAGGGAAGAACATAAATCAGAAGATGACTATGAGAAACCAATTGAAGAATGTAAAGATCTAGAATGTAGAGACCATACACTCATACTTTACAAGGGTCTCTAAAATCAAATAACAACTTGAAGCAGTGGATGAAGAAGTAGAGAATGCATAAATTGTGATAACCACCTTAAATGGCCTCCCAAGATCATGGGATTCATTCATTCTAAGAATGTGTGTAAGAAGGAAGTGATTACTTTCAATAGACTCTGGGAAGATTGCACACAAGAAGAATCTTGACTCATAACAAGAGAAGAGAATATGGGAGCAACTGAAGATCAAGCACTCATGATTCAAAGAAGATCCCTCAAGCGATGAGGAATATGAAGAACTCAATTCTTGAAGAACCTCTTATCTATATTACCATTTGTATAAGAAATGATGATGTCATGAATGAAGAAGATGATGAAGCAGAAGACTCAAGAAGGATTCTACCCACGAAATGAATAAAATATAATTATTCAATTGTCACTTCATAATATTATTTGGTTATGCATTTGTTTATATTCAGCTGATGTGTTATGCATGATATAATGTTTGAATTAATGAAAGTATACTACTAATATGCATGTGATGGGTAAGTAGCTGATGCTACTATACAACTCTCCATTGCTAATTATCTAGAATGAAACCTCTTTGCTGACATATTGAATTAGTGCACAATCTCAATGAAGTCATGGTAGAGATAGAAGGCATCTAGAAAGTTTCTATAAGATATGGATGAATGTTGTATTGACTAAAATAGTTTCATGATTATATCTTTATGCATAAAGAATTTGCTATTATGAATATTCGTTATGAAATGTTTCTAACCATACAAGTGATGAAGAGTATGTTTTGATTTCTTCCCTCATGGGAACTGTCACACATGGAAGCAATGATTGGATTATAGATAGTGGGGTTTCCAAGCATATGATAGGATTCAAAGAATCCTTTGTAAAACTATCTAAACATGAGTCACCTCATGAGGTGAAACTCAGGGATGGTTACCAATATCCAATAAAAGGTAGGTGAATCCTCCTAGAAGCTATAATTTGGAAAGTCTATGAAGATGAAGGATGTCTTGTTTGTACCAGGACTAAAGAAGAATCTCCTCTCCATATCTGCATTCGATGCAAAAGGCATGAGGGTTTCATTTGTAGATGGCCAATTTCTTATGTGGCCAAAGGCAAAGACTATAGATGATGCAGTAGTGATTGGAGAGAAAGAGGGAGGACTATACAAATTGAAGAGCCAACCAGAACAAGATTTGTTCCCTGACTCAGTAGAGCCAAATGAAATTTCACACAGAAGGCTTCCACATGTGCACTATAGAGCACTACCACTTTCAAACAAAGTTTTTGAAAGTCTTCGAGAAATACAAGGAAAACATGACAGTGTCTGGAAAGGATGTGCGAAAGGAAAGAACACAAAGAATACATTTCCAAGTAGCAAGAGCAAAGAAAAAGGAATCTTGGAAGTCATCCACTCCGATGTATGCGGTCTGATGTCATCCAGTACATTGAGTGGGTATGTGTACTATGTTTCTTTCATTGATGATTTTTCTAGGAAGACATGGATATACTTCTTGAAAAACAAAGATAAAGTATTCAACAAGTTTAAAGAGTTCAAAGCCTTGATCAAGAATCACACTGAAAAGAAAATCAAGACCTTTTGATCAGACAATGGCAGAGAATTCACATCAAATGAATTCAAACAATTATGGAGAGATTCAAGGATTAAGAGGGAGTTGACCACTCCATACAATCCAGAACAGATTGGGGTTGCAAAAAGGAAGAGTAGAATGATTATGGAAGTTGTAATGGAAATGCTTCATGATCAAGATCTTCCTATGCATCTATGGGCAGAAGCTGCCAGGAAAATTGTGTATGTACAGAACCATACTCCACATAGAGTACTCGAGAACAAGACACCTGAAAAAGTATTTTTTGGCAAGAAACCAGAGGTCATCCATCTCAAAATATTTGGTTGTCCAGTCTACATACACATTCCAAAAGAAAAGAGGACAAAGTTAGATCCTTTAGGAAAGAAGGGTATATTTGTAGGATATAGTGAAAGCTCAAAGGCTTACAGAATATACTTCCTAGGATTCAAAAAGATCGACATTAGTAGAGATGTAACATTCAAAAAAGAATCATCTTACAACAAATCTAGAAGAAACCTATTGAAGACCTTGAAGGAAGCACCCAGAATTCAAGATACATCTATGAATGATGCAACTCAAGAATAAGATCAAGAAATAGAAGAACCTTAGGAACCTGTAAATCCACCATAGGAAAAGAATAATCACAAGAGGAAACCTACATGGGTATGAGAGGCTATCCAAGGTGTAGAAAGATATGGAGCTCCAAAAGAAATGAACAGAGAGAGGAAAACAACTAGGTCCTACTCTGGTTATGTATCCCTATTATGTGACATCATTGATAAAGAACATTCCAACTATGAAGAAGCAGTGGATAAGAAAGAATGGGAGAATGATATGATCGAGGATTATCATTCGATCATGAAGAATAATGTCTAGGATGTGACTAGAGGGGAAGTCTGTTGTGAATTCCAAGTGGATCTAAAAGATCAGGCATGCTGCAAATGGAAGCCTAGAGAAATATAAAGAAAGGTTTGTGGCTCGTGGATTCTCCGAGAAAGAAGCAATAGATTATGAAGAAACTTTTGCACATGTATCCAGATACACTTCCATCATATTAGTACTTCCTCTTGCTGGAGTAATGAAATGGAAGATACACCAGATGGATTTCAAGGCTGCTTTATTGAATGGTGTAGTGGAAGAGGAAGTGTATGTGGAGCAACCACTCAGTTTCGAGACAAATGACAGGGATACTCATGTGTATAAATTGAAGAAATCCCTATGCAGTTTGAAACAGGAACCCAGGACATGGTACAACAGAATTGACAGCTTCCTATCCAATTTGGGATTTAGCAAGAGTAAATAAAGTTTCGACATCTACTACAAGGTTGAAGAAGGGAACCCAGTGATACTCCTATTATTTGTAGATGACCTGCTTGTAGCAGGTGAGGACGTGTTGATTGCTTATACAAAGAGGAACCTTGCTTCTGAGTTCAAGATGAAGGAATTGGGTATGATGAACTACTTTCTAGGAATGGAGGTGTGTAAAAATGTAGATGGAATCTCCCTGGGACAAGGAAAGTATGCGATAGAGATCTTGAAGAGGTTCGGGATGATGGATTGCAAGGCCATGACCACACCTATGGCACCAAACCTGAATCTATTGAGTGATGCTTCATTAGAGTCGGTTGATGCTATGATGTATCATCAGAGGATTGGGTCCTTGATGTACCTGATGAATACAAGACCATATATTTTCATTGTTGTTAACACATTGAGCCAGTTCTTGATGGATCCCAGACATGTTCATCTGATTTCTATAAAGCATATTCTGAGGTAACTGAAGGGTACAGTTCATTATGGGCTCAAGTATGAGGCAAATCAGAAGATTAACCTAGAGAGTTATGTGGATTTTGATTGGGTAGGCTGTGCCATTGATAGGAATAGAAATTCGGGGTGCTACTTCAGTATGGGATCAGGTGTGATCTCTTGGTTTAGCAGGAAGCAATCCTTTGTGGCACTGAGTACAATCAAAGAAGAGAATGTCGTATCTTGTTCAGCTAGTTGTGAGGAAGTGTGGATGAGGAGGCTACTATCTAATTTGTTTGATCTCTAGTTGGATGCTACTTGTATACATTGCAAAAACCAGAGTTGTGTGAATTTGTCAAAGAGCCCGATGTTCCATGACAAGTCGAAGCATATCGAGATCAAATACCACTATACCATGGATATGGTGCAGAGGGGAGTAGTGAAGCTCCAATATGTTGTGATGGATGAACAAATAGATGATTTGCTGGGTAAGCCATTAGCCAAAGTGAAATTTGATTACTTCCAAGAGAATCTTGGTGTTCTGCAAATAGAGGTTCCTTCCAAGGGGAAGTGATGAGTCCGTGAGGCCTTCTAACATGGTGGTAGGAAAGGCATTCTATTGTTAGATGTAAGTGCAGAGCCATTCTAACATGGTTGTAGGCGAGGCCTACCATGGTCAGATGTAAGTACAGATCCTTTCTAACATGGGGGAAGGATGGGACCTCCCATGGTTAGATGTAACTGTAGGGCCATTCTCACATGGGGGTAGGATGGGACCTCCCATGGTCAGATGTAAGGTCTGGGCCATTCTGACATGGGGTTAGGCTGGGCCCTCCCATCGTCAAATGTAAGGGTTTGGAAATTCAAAGATAGGGATAGGCTCGACCCTCCCATGGTCGAATGTAAGGGTTGGGCCATTATGACATGGGGGCAGGATGGGCCCTCCCATGGTTAGATGTAAGGGTTGGGCCATTCTCAAATGGGGGCACGTTGGTCCCTCCCATGGTAATATGTAAGGGCTAGGTCCATTCTAACATGGGGGTAGGATAGGCCCTCCCATGGTCAAATGTAAGGGATGGGCCTTTCTAGCATGGTGGCAGGATGGGATTTCCATGGTCAGATATAAATTCTAGGAGGGAATTTCTGATTTAGGTGGGAGGCTGGGCCTCCCATGGTTGGATGCAAGTGCCGAATAAGATCAAGACCTACATGGAGGCTAGGCCTACAACCAACATGAAAAGGGCCTGGCTCTGTAGAACTTCCTGTGACGAGTAGAATTAAGAGATAGCACCATTTGAATGAGATAGCGGAGCGATGATGATGATGATCCAGTGATGATCCATCTTTGATGATGATCCAAAGAAGAAGACTTGTGCTGATGAATTGTGTCAAGGTAATACCTTCCTAGTTGAGAGGGAGTGTTGATGTATTTATAACTTCAGAATGTATTCACTTATGTATTTCATATATTGTATTTGATTAGTCCCCGATGTTCCTATCGGGAGAATCAATAATGTAAACAAGTCATGTAAATTCATATAGGTTAACCCTCCTTATTGATCAGGGGTTAAATTCCCTACAATTATGGGGCACTAGGTTTATTAGACTCTCCTAGAGAAGTCAGCCTTGGTAAGTTGTTGTTAGGTCTAAAACTAATATAAATATAGAGTGAGCCTATGTATTTATTACACAGTCACTCACACTCAGTTGTAGTGCATGAGTGAGAGAGAATGAGCCGGGATAAGAGAGAGAACAATTTTTGGAGGTCATCTTATCGTCTTTGGATTTTACTGTTTCCATTGGTGCTCATTCTATATTTGAGGAAGTTGTGGAGTTTTCTCCTTTATGGTTTTCCTGAGGAAAATCTTTGCGTCCATTGTCTCTTGTGATTGATTTTTGTGCATGTTATTCTCTCAGATAAGATCCTAAGATCATACTGTCTAATTGATCAAAATCTAGCATTATCGATAGATTCGACTGAGTGTTTGACATCAGATCATCTATTCATGCTCATGAAATTGCACTAGGGTACCTTGGGAATCATTGATATCAATGATGATATCCCTCACACTTGTTAATGGTTCTGATCATTGACTGGTAATCAAGTGGTTTCTACCATGTTTGACATCAAGACGTTGTAATCGCATGGATAGAATCGTACTTTGTGGAAGACAAGACTAAGACGCTGGGTATTTATTAAGCAATCATTGCTTTCCCCAGGTTGAGATGGAGTATTTTTTATAAGTCCTAGAATGGATCCACATTTGTATGATCGTGGTTGTGTTCAAATTTGCGATCCATATGACATAGATCTACATTGTATGTCTGGTATCTATGTCCAAGTTTACGTCTTGTGTGCACAGATCTATGATGTATTCTAGTAGCCACATTTATTCATCTCGCTCATGGATCTTCCTTGTATTGGTATGCATCTATAATGAGGAGTCACTAGGATATAATTCAAAAGTATTGATGTATTGCAAACTCCATGTTGATGATGATATTTGATCAAGATATTTCTTTCCTCGAAGGGATAACTTTCTCCTACAAATATCTCGCCTATCATACCCCTCCAGCTGCATTATTTGGGAGGAATTATATTACACACAATGATTATCACCATCATGTGTTGAGGCCCAAAACATCAGAAATTTCCTTTAAAGCCCAAAATGTGAAGTTCGGCACTGGCCAAACCTTTTATTTTCATACCTGAGTTCACCACTGATTCTTCCCTTTATGCAGTAAGCGTTACCCTCTTTAAAAACGCTTCTTGTCTCTTGCAAATGATTGGTTCCACCATCTTTACCCTTTGATCAATAAGTGGTTCCACCCTGATAATGCTATGCCTACATAGTGAAAGAGAGGTACTTGATTTTAAAAAGGAAAAAGAGAATATTCACGAGGTTTATCGAAGGAATACTTCATGGAACCCTCATCCCTACTCTTTTGGAGCACCTAGACTCAAGATCCCCCAGAGCAGGATCTCCCTTCCATGTCATCCACCATTTTGTCAACCATCCCTATCCTTCCAAATGTTATAAGTACTATGTCATCGTCGATGGGCGGGTAGGAGAAAAGTTATGCTACTGCACTGAAGTTCTGGCCAAATCTAGGGTAGGCATAGAGAAGGAAAGTTGGAACTTTGAGGAAAAGAAATGAAATGTGAGGAGGCGTCGTGACACTAAGGAAAATGGTTGTAATATCTCTTATTAATATTAGTGCAATCATGGTTTCTTTCCCATAAAATGTATTGTGTTATAATCACTCATTTTATCATTGGATTCCTTAGTCACTAACATAGAACTGTAGATCATTTTTCGGTACTTTTGATATTTATTGTTGTTTGATGTGTTTATTGTAGATACATATATGGAAATATAACACCATGGAATGTTTATACATCATACTATATTACAGATCGAAGACTCATTCTAGATATCTACAAACTCTAGGGGAAGTACTGTTGATGTATTTGTAACTTCGGAATGTATTCACTTGTATATTGTACCCCGACGGAGATATTTGTTCCTCGGATTGGGAGATTCATTAATATAATAAATTCATGTTAATTAATTGAGGTTAACCCTCCATTTTATGTCAAGGAAATAGTCCCCACAATTGACTTGAGGTTAACCCTCCATTGTAAGTCAAGGAAATAGTCCCCAGATTTGAGGGGTATTAGGGTTATTAGGCTCTCCTAGTCAGCTCGGCCCTGTAAGAGTAAAATTCAAGTGGAAAACAAGTATAAATAGAGAGTGAGACTCTCTATTCATAATACATGCTCACTCAATTAAGGTGCATGAGTGAGAGAGGAGGAGCTCGTACAAGTGAGAGAGAGATCAGCCATCGAAGATCATCTGTCTAAGATCATCTTTGTGTTTTTGGGTTTTACTTTTTCTATTGGTGCTCATTCTATCTTTGAGGAAATTGCAGTATTTTCTCATTTATGGTTTCCCCGAGGAAAAATTATTTGTATCTCTTGTCTCTTGTGATTATTTGTGTGCATGTTATTCTCTGAGGTAAGATCCTATATCATATTGATTAAATGATTAAAAAATAACATGGTATCAGAGCTAACGTGAGATGAAGACATTGTGCAGCTGCGTAAGCTAGGGATTATTACTTTTTGGGTCTCTCTCTATAGATCATCATCAAAAGGAGGCTAGGATAACTCTCTATTTAAGGGTTCATCTTTTTGTTGAAGAAGAATTTGATTCTAGACATTTTCAGTTTTTGACCTATCACTACTGCGGGAAATTAGGGATTTTTACAAAAGAGGAATTTTTGAAGTAATCGTAGAATAGGGTTTCACTCCTCCTCAAAATCGAAATTTAGAGACCAAGATCAAAAATTTTGGTTGGGTAAAACTTCAGCAAATTCAAAGCCTAATTTGACTGCAGACCAAAAAACCCTAAAAGACTAAAACTAGTCATTTTTGTGAATTCGCTATATCTCGAGATTGGAGAAGGTTCAGGAGTCAAAACTTTTACATGTAAAACATAAATTCTAGATGTTTTCTATGTAAAATTTTCAGCCTCATTTTCCCTATATTATATGCGATATAATTCCTCTAAATCAGCGTTCCAACCTCTCCCAAAATTCATCCCTAAATAGTACACCTAGGTAAAATTTCTCTATCTTTGGCTATGAAGTTCGAAATGAAATTTCATAAGATGTTCCAGATTGGGAACAGACTATAATTTCAGTGGAAATATTTTCAGAACCTGAAGGTGAAAGAGTGACATGTGGCATTCTTCACACATTTTCTATGATGAATAGTCTTGAAATACGTCACCTTGGGAAAACTCTCATAATTCATAATTGCTGAAACCAATTCTGCTCAAACATGGGGTGTTGGAAATAGGATAGACTAGGCTACCTCAATACGAAGTTTCCAACATAGAGGAGAATTAATTTTGGATATATTGCATAAACAATATCAGACAATTCTGCAAAAGAAATTGAAGAAAACTAGGGCATCAGATATTTTGCAGTTCTGTCCACAGTTTTGGGAAGATGAGTATGCTGCTTAGCTTGCCTTCAAGAGGCACATATTTATATCCAATAAGATCTTAAATATTCCAAGTTTTGAAAATTAGGGTTTCTCTGATAAACCCTAGATCATCAACATCTGAAATGAGGATGGACACCTCAAATCAGTAAGATCTAATCTTTGCTATTTAGATTTGAGGTTCTCATTTCAATATGACCTATCACACCAGCTTGATGACAAGCTTGGTGAAGCTAAAAAATTCCAAGCATGGAAGTTTAGGATTTCAATCATTCTTGAAGAAAATGAAATGGACACCTACATAGGTGGAGAGGTTCTAGTTCTAGAGGGAGATGAGGCTAAAGCCTTGGATAAGAAGAACTTGGTCAAGGCCAAGAGGATCATTGTTGATTCAATCAAATATCACCTTATACCACAAGTGTCTCCCCTAAATACACCTAAAGAGATGTTTGATTCCTTGACCAAACTATTTGAAGGGAAGAACATAAATCAGATGATGACTTTGAGAAACTAATTAAAGAATGTAAAGATCCAGAATGTGGAGACCATACACTCATACTTTACAAGGGGCTCTAAAATAAAATAACAACTTGAAGCAGTGGATGAAGAAGTAGAGAATGTAGAAATTGTGATAACCACCTTGAATGGCCTCCCAAGATCATGGGATTCATTCATTTGAGGAATGTATGCAAGAAGGAATTGATTACTTTCAATAGACTCTGGGAAGAGTGCACACAAGAAGAATCTCAACTCATAATAAGAGAAGAGAATATGGGAGCAACTGAAGATCAAACACTCATGATTCAAAGAAGATCCCTCAAGCGATGAGGAATATGAAGAACTCAATTCTTGAAGAACCTCTTATCTATATTACCATTTGTATAAGAAATGATGATGTCATGAATGAAGAATATGATGAAGCATAAGGCTCAAGAAGGAGTCTACCCACAAAATGAATAAAATATAAGTATTCAATTGTCATTTCATAATATTATTTTGTTATGCATTTGTTTATATTCAGCTGATGTGTTATGCATGATAGAATGTTTGCATTAATTAAATTA
This sequence comes from Pseudotsuga menziesii, assembly GCA_001517045.1. Taxonomy (NCBI): domain Eukaryota; kingdom Viridiplantae; phylum Streptophyta; class Pinopsida; order Pinales; family Pinaceae; genus Pseudotsuga; species Pseudotsuga menziesii. The sequence goes on along the minus strand of LPNX010252025.1, from coordinate 226,436 downwards.
TACTACTAATATGTATGTGATGGGTAAGTAGCTCATGGTACTATACAACTCTCCATTGCTAATTATCTAGAATGAAACCTCTTTGCTGACATATTGGATTAGTGCACAATCTCAATGATGTCATTGTAGAGATGGAAGGAATATAGAAAGTTTCTATAAGATATGGATGAATGTTGTATTGACTAAAATAGTTTCATGATTATATCTTTATGCATAAAGAATTTGCTATTATGAATATTCCTTATGAAATGTTTCTAACCATACAACTGGTGCATTTGAATTATAGGAAAGATCGCGTACAATTGTCTCCAAGAAAAGAAGGATGAGACTTGTTCCAAAGAACAAGTGATGACAGTTCAAGAAATAATCCAAGATGAAGAATAATATGATGATACTTTCAAAGAAAGAAGAGGTCTCAGACACAATGCAGTTATGTGGCACTGTTGAGCGACATCATTGATGCAGAACCTTCCAGCTATGAAGAAGTATCCAAGAAGAAAGGGAAGGAGAGTACCAGTTCAAGAAGAATGATGTATAGGATGGGGTATCTACAAGTTCCAGCATGCAGTAGATGGCAACATCGTTGGATACAAGGAAATATTCATAGCACGAGGCTTATCATGGAAAGAAGGCATAGACAATGAAGAGACCCCTAGTTGGATACATAGACTATTAGTAGAAGAGGAAGATACTTGTCACTCCAGTACAGAATGTTTCAATACATAGAGTACAAAAGGTAGAGGGAGAATGATCCTCCACTTTAGAGGGAGTGACTATAGAATATCCTTAGGTTCAACATGGTACGATAGGATGGAAAGCTCACTGATGCCTCTAGGATTTACTGAGTAAAGAGGATTCCAATGTTTACTTAAAGGTTGAAGGTAGAAGACCAGTGATTCTCCTATTATATGACCGATTCTTGAGAGGAAAAGAGGAACTCATTAGAGATGCAAGAAGGAGACTTGCTATCAAGTTCGACATAAAGGAATTGGGTATGATGAACTACTTTCTAGGCATGGAGGTGTGGCAGAGTGTGGATGGAATATTCCTTGGACAAGGGAAGTATGAAGTGGAGATCCTGAAGAGGTTTGAGATGATGGACAACAAGTCCATGGCCACACCTATGGAATTGAACCTGAAGCTATTGAGTGATGCTTCATCAGAGATGTTTGATGCCATGATGTATCATCAAATGATTTGTTCCTTGATGTACCTGATGAATACGAGACCAGATATTTTCTTTGTCAAGACACATTGAGCTAGTTCTTGAATGATTTCTGTAAAGAATATTCTGAGGTATCTGAAGGGTACATTTGATTATGCGCTCATGTATGATATGAATCAGAAGACTAACATGCATGGTTATGTTGATTTGGATTGGTAGAGCCAATGAGAAGAAGAGCACCTTGGGTTGCTTCTTCAGTTTGAGATCCAGTATGGGCTACTGGTTTGGTAGGATGGAGTCCTACATGGTACTGAGTATAACCAAGAGAGGAGCAGTGAAGTTCTAGTTTGTGATCCAGATTGCGATCTATCGAAAGAGGGAGTTCTATCATAGACGATGAGACAGGTTGTCTAAACATAAAATCTTGGTGAAGCTCGTAGGTTGCTCATATGTAATCAGTCCTGGAGAAGCTCGTAGGTTATCCTTGGATGTCATCATCCCTGATGTAAATCTATGTTAGAAATGGCCAAAGTGAATTTTGATTACTTCAGGGAGAAGCTTGGTGTTGTCTAGATCAAGGATCCTTCCAAGGGGAAGTGATGAGTCCAGAGCCTTTGTGACATTTTAGTAGGCGGGGCCTCCCATGGTCAGATGTAAGTGTAGAGACTTTCTGAGATGGTGGTAGTAGGGGCCTCCCATGGTTAGATGTCAGTGCATGGCCTTTCCTAGGATGGTTGATGGTGTGTCCTACCATGCTGATGGATGTAAGTGCTGGGCCTTTCTGACATGGTGGTAGGCTAGGCCTCCCATGGTCAGATGTAAGCATTGGGCCTTTCCGACATGGTGGAAATATAGGCCTCCCATGATTGGATATAAGTGGTGACACATACATGTAGCATGAAAAAGGGTTGGCTTTGTAGTGGAAATCCTTGCAAATGAAAGGTACTGTATCCAGCATGAAAAGGGGCTGGCTATGTAGTGGAAAACCTTACAAAGGAAAGGTACTACATTGAGCATGAAGAAGGGATGTATCTATAGTGGAGATCCTTGTAGAGGCAAGGTATTGCATCCAACATGAAAAAGGGTTGGCTCTGTAGTGGAAATCCTTGCAGAGGCAAGGTACTGCATCCAGCATGAAAAAGGGTTGGTTTTGTAGTGAAAATCCTTGCAGAGGCAAGGTACTACATCCAACATAAAAAATGGCTGGCTCTCTAGTGGAAATCCTTGTAGAGGCAAGGTACTTCATCCAGTATGAAAAAGGGTTGGCTCTGTAGTAGAAATACTTGCAGAGGCAAGGCCTACATCCAACATGAAAAAAGGGTTGGCTCTGTTGATGAATACCAACATGGAGGTTAGTCCTACATCTATCATGAAAAAGGGTTGGCTCTGTAGAAATTCCTTTGATGAGTAGAATTGAGAGATAGTACCAGTTGCTCGAGATAGCGGCAGCTTTGATGATGATCCAGCTTTGATGATGACCCAGTGATGAAGACCTGTGACGATGAACTGTGTCAAGAGAATACCTTCCTAGTTAAGAGGGAGTGTTGATGTATTTGTAACTTCAAAATGTAATCACTTGTATATTTTATATTTTATTTTATTGTACCCCGACAGAGATGTTTGTTCCTTCGATCGGGAGATTCATTAATATAATAAAGTCATGTAAAGTCATTGAGGTTAACGCTGCATTGTAAGTCAAGGAAATAGTCCCCACAATTGAGTTGAGGTCAACCCCCTGTTGTAATTCAGTGCAATAGTCCCCATTGTTGAGGGGTATTATGGTTATTAGACTCTCCTAGTGAGGTCGGCCCTCTAAGATTAAAATTCAAGTGGAAAATGAGTATAAATACAGAGTGAGACTCTCTATTTTTAATACACACTCAGTCAAGTATAATGCATGAGTGAGAGAGGAGGAGCTAGTACAAGTGAGAGAGAGATCAACTGTAGGAGATCATATTTTTGTTTTCAATTTTTACTTTTTCTATTGGTGCTCATTCTATCTTTGAAGAAGTTGTGGGGTTTCCTCCTTGATGGATTCCTTGAGGAAAAATCTTGGTGTCCCTTGTCTCTTGTGATTATTGTTTTGCATGTTATTCTCTTAGATAAGATCCTAGATCATATTGATTAAATTATAAAAATATAACAATTGCCTATCTTTGTTATCACTCATTTGTTCTAGACCTGTACCATTCAAATCTAGGTAACAACTCATGTCCGAAGGAGGTGAGAATTTCCAGCAACAAAGACATAAATTCCCTGTTGTGGGTATTAATTGGCATGAGGGATGTGATGAGGTTCATCCACATGAAGTTTTGTTTGGACCTTCCATCAAGTCCCATGCAATCCATTTGGTAATTAACATACTCTTACATTTTATATTGCATGAATTTATTTAAATGAGTGGATTTATTATGAACGTATTGCAAATTGATTAGTCTTTTGGAATCCTACAGTTTTTCTTCATTGTATGTATGATATCGATACATTATTTGTTAAGCGATTGTAATTTGGACAGTGTGTTAGAGTGCTATAATGGACCATTGGTATTTAATTTATTTTTATCCCCTCAGAGATATTCTATAGTTTGATCTTTCCTTTGTGGGAATTGTGGAAATTGAACCCAGTGATAGATTAATTTTACTCACAACAATTAACAATTGATCATGCAAAATCACTCACAAAAGAGACTGAAATTGGAGCTAAACACTAAACTGTATTAAATCAGTGTACAATATCCAATCCTGTAACATAATATGTTGCTGAATAAATAACATACATGAGGGATTTGAATGCATGAGGAGAAATTTGAATCTAGCATAAAGCAGGCTTACTAAAAATAAGCAAATCCCCCATAGGTGTAAAAAGCTGATCCCAAATCTGTCATGGAGCTCACGAATTGGAAAAATGGATTAGGAAAGCTAAAGAGTGGTGGAATGGAAGCTCATACATGCTTTTTCATGGAGAAAAGAGTGGAGGATGAAGAGGACAAAAAACTAGTTCACCTCACCTAGTCTAGCTTTTCTATTTGCCTTAAAACACTGAAAAAGCAGGGAATAAAGCAGAAAAGGCAGAAGGGTACCTAGGAGGCCAAGAATAAATTAGATTTGATTCCTTAGGCTTTCTCATGTGCTACATGATTCAAATAAGGAAATTTTTACCACTATGGATAGGTAATAGACAACTTGTACAAGGTGGGACACATGGACTAGGCTAATAAGACAGAAATAATTAAATTAATGTCTAAATGGGTAAACTATGGGTTGATTATTCTAACACCCCCCCTTAAGCCTGACTTATGAGTAATATATCAGAAAATTATAGGGCCTAGCAACAAGGCTTAGTCACCCTTTACATACTACATGTCCATTTAAACAAGGAAAGAGGCAAAACCAGCTTGGGAAAATCCTCCCTTAAACATGGACTGTAAAACAAAATTGTAGAATCTTGTCTTCACTCATGCTTCACAACATGATCAGCAATCCCCAGTAGTGATTTGAGATTGCTGAAGGTCTTCTCACAAAATTATTTGGTGAAGATATCAACTACTTGTTCTAAAGAGGAACAAAAGAGTAGGTGAATGGTGCCATCATGCGCAAGCTCTCTGATGTAGTGCATATGGATCTCAATGTGTCTGGTTCTCTGCTTCTGAATTGGATATTTGTAGATTTGAATGGTACTCTGGTTATCATAGCATATGGTATTTGAGTACTCTGGTTCGAAGCCACACTCTCCAAGTAAACCCTGCAACCATAAACATTGAGTCGCTGCATTAACAACTCCTCTGTACTCTGCTTCTATAGATGAGAGTGCAATGTCACTCTCTTTCTTGCTTGACCAGCTGACTGGCCCTTCTGCAAGCATGAACACATATCTTGATGTGGACTTTCTATCTGTGCTATCACCTGCCCAATCACTGTCAGTAAATCCAATCAAATCAAGAACAGATTTTGCTTTATAGAAGATCCCATGTGTCCTTGTTCCCTGAACAAAGTTAAGGATCCTTTTGGCTGCTTTCCAATGGATCTCTTGAGGCTGATCCATGAATATAGAAGCCACACTTACTGCATAACAAATATAAGGTCTATTATGTGTCAGATACAACAAACATCCAGTCAATTTCCTATACAGTGTATTGTTTACCATAGGTGAAGAATCAGCTTCTTCCAGCTTCACTCCTGAAAGGAAAGGAGTTTTTCTTGCTTTACAATCCTTCATTCTGAATTTTTTCAGCAATTCCAAGGCATATTTGGACTGGTGCACCTTGATCCCATCTTTGGTTTGATCAATCTCAAGCCCCAAAAATTGACTTAAGAGCCCCAGATCTGTCATGGAGAAGGCTTGGTTCATAGCTCCTTTTAAGGAAGCAATCTCAGCCTTTGAGCTTCCTGTAATGAGGAGGTCATCAACATATAACACAATGATCATTAATGAACCATTAACTAACTTGAAATAGACATTTGGATCTTATTTGTACCGAACAAAATTCAGTGATAGCAAGAAGCTATCGATCTTGGCATACCAAGCCCTGGGGGCTTGCTTTAGCCCTTACAATGAATTTCTTGACCTGCACAGAAGAGAAGGGCTAGTAGCAAAACCTTGAGGCTTCTACATATATATCTCTTTAGTGAGATCTCCATTCAGGAAGGCACATTTTACATCCATGTGATGTACCTCCCATTTCCTTGAGGCTGCAATGGTAAGGCTAGCCTGATGGAATCCATCTTTGCCACTGGGGAAAAAGTCTCATTGTAATCTATGCCATGAACCTGTTAGTAGCCCTTGGCTACCAACATGGCCTTGTACTTCAGTGGTGAACCATCAACAGCGAATTTGGTCTTATAGACCCACTTACACTGTACTAGTTTTCTCCCTGGGGGAAGATCCACTAGCTCCCATGTGTTGCTCTTCTAGAGTGAGTTGAACTCCTCCTTCATGGTTGTTTTCCATCTTGGATCTCCTGCTGCTTCTGCATATGTTTGAGCATCAGAATCCACCATCAAATATCATTTTTCAGCAAACATAGGATCCTTCATGCATAGACCACTCTCAAATTGAGATCTAGTCCTCCTTGGGTCATTGGGATCCCCAGCTAGCTCTCCTGCTGCATGTAGTGTCTTGGCTGCCCATTTTGGCCTTGTAGGGATGTTAGGGTATGCAATAAACTCATCTCAATCAGAAAAATCAGAATCAGCATGTTCAACAAACTCTTTACTTACTTCTTGAGGTTCAGGTGGTGAAGAGGCTTCACCAACTTCCACTGCTGCAAGGGGTTCTTCTTCAAAATGAACACACCTTTAAATGAAGGATTTGTTTGTGCTCAAATTTATCAACTTGTACCCTTTTGAATATTCAAAGTATCCAACAAAAAGACACTCTTGGCTTTGGGGCTACAAATCCTTCGTCTTCTCTGTCGGAAGTCTAGCCCAATCCTTTGAGCCAAAAATCCTGAAATGGATCACATCTGGCTTGTGCCCACTCCATGCTTCGAAGGGAGTCATACCATAAAGCTGTTTGTGAGGCACCCTATTCTGAATATAGGCTGCACAGTTGATAGCTTCGTCCCAGTACTTTGGTGGCAAATTTTGGTCCTCCATCATGCATGTTGCCATCTCCTTCAGTGATCTGTTCTTCCTCTCAGCAACACCATTTTGTTGTGGTGTGTAAGGGATAGAATGCTGCATCTGAATACCTACATCTGCACAATAATTAATAAACTCAGAATTGACATACTCACCACCATTTTCATATCTAAGGGCCTTGAGTTTCCTTCCAGACTGGTTTTCAACCAAAGCCTTAAAGACTTTGAATAGGCCAAAAACTTCAGACTTGTGTTTCAGGAAGTGATCATGCATGGATACAGTGAGAACTACTTTAGCATTTGCTATACAAATCAAATGGATGTTAAATCAACATTTTTGAATGGCTATCTGGAAGAAGAAGTATATGTGGAAGAACCACAAGGCTATGAAGTTCTAGGACAAGAGCACAAAGTGTAGAGGATGTAAAAGGAACTCTATGGTTTGAAGCAAGCTCCCAGAGCTTGGTACAGTCGTATTGATTCTTACCTCACCGAAAATGGATTTCACAGAAGTGAAAGTGAACCGACGTTGTACACCAAAATTAATGAGCAAGGTAACATGTTAATTGTCTGCATGTATGGACATGATTTAATATTTAATAGTGATTTTTGCCTAAAAGAATTTAGAAGAGTCATGGAAAGTGAATTTGAAATGACTGATTTGGGGCTCATGATGTTTCTTCTGGGAACTGAAGTCCAGCAGTCTGAAAATGGTATTTTTATATCACAGTCTAAGTATGCAAGTACAATTTTAAAAAGATTCAATATGTCTAATTGCAATTCAACCCCGACACGAGTAATAACAGGTTTAAAATTGAGCAAGGATGATGATGGACTGATTGTAGATCCTACATTGTTTAAAAGGTAAATATTATTTATTTAACAACAATGAGACCAGACATCATGTATGGAGTAAGTCTGATCTCAAGATTCATGGAGTCACCAAAAGACTCTCATTGGAAAACAGGTAAAAGAATTCTAAGTTATGTAAGTGGAACAAAAGACCTTGGCATAATGTATTCAACCTCAAATAATTTTGAACTCATTGGATACATTGACAATGAGAATGGAAAAAACACAGATGACAAGAAAAGCACATCTGGGTACACATTTCATTTTCATATAGGTGTTGTGTCGTGGGCTTCAAAGAAAGAACCCATACTAACTCTGTCATCAGTAGAAGCATAACATATCACAACTATAGGCGCTACATGTCAAGTTTTTTAAGATGCAGATAATGTGAAATGACCTGTCGCAAAACCAACAGGAACCAACAACCATTTTTTGCAACAACAATTCAACCATTGCTTTGTCGAAGAATCATGTGTTTCATAAGAAAACCAAAGAGAATTCATGATCAACAAAGAATTTTGTTTAGAATTTTGCAGGTCTCAAGATGAGCTTGCAAAAATCGTTACAAAACCTTTGGAAAATGATACATTCCAGTATTTGCAAAGTTATTTAGCAATGACAAGTTCTCCATAATGATCTCTATCATGAACGCAACAAGTTTCATCTCTCAAACATTTTGCAATATTTTGTTTTAAAATTCTGATCTGCTTATAATTAAGGGTGAGTGTTGGAAATGTTAATTACTCTCTGATCTGAATTACACATCATCCAACTTTGTCAGATTCTCTAGCAGGTGATTTTCTGTAAGACAATGTGACACGATGAAGAGTTCACGTCTCTCATACATAAGACAATCGAATTAAATTGTTGAAACTAAAAGAGTTCACGTCTCTGTAAAGAATATTCTGAGGTATCTGAAGGGTACATTTGATTATACACTCATGTATGATACGAATAAGAAGACTAACATGCATAGTTATGTTGATTTGGATTGGTAGAGCCAATGAGAAGAAGAGCACCTTGGGTTGCTTCTTCAGTTTGAGATCCAGTATGGGCTACTGGTTTGGTAGGATGGAGTCCTACATGGTACTGAGTATAACCAAGAGAGGAGCAGTGAAGTTCTAGTTTGTGATCCAGATCGCGATCTATTGAAAGAGGGAGTTCTAGCATAGACGGTGAGATAGGTTGTCTAAGCATAAAATCTTGGTGAAGCTCGTAGGTTGCTCATATGTAATCAGTCTTGCAGGTTGTCCTTGGAAGTAATCAGTCCTGGAAAATCTCGTAGGTTATCCTTGGATGTCATCATCCCTGATGTAAATCTATGTTAGAAATGGCCAAAGTGAATTTTGATTACTTCAGGGAGAAGCTTGGTGTTGTCTAGATCAAGGATCCTTCCAAGGGGAAGTGATGAGTCCAGAGCCTTTGTGACATTGTAGTAGGCGGGGCCTCCCATGGTCAGATGTAAGTGTAGATACTTTCTGAGATGGTGGTAGTAGGGGCCTCCCATGGTTAGATGTCAGTGCATGGCCTTTCCTAGGATGGTTGATGGTGTGTCCTACCATGCCGATGGATGTAAGTGCTGGGCCTTTCTGACATGGTGGTAGGCTGGGCCTCCCATGGTCAGATGTAATCATTGGGCCTTTTCGACATGGTGGAAATATAGGCCTCCCATGATTGGATATAAGTGGTGACATAGACATCTAGCATGAAAAAGGGTTGGATTTGTAGTGGAAATCCTTGCATATGAAAGGTACTGCATCCAGCATGAAAAAGGGCTAGCTATGTAGTGGAAATCCTTACAAAGGCAAGGTACTACATCGAGCATGAAGAAGGGATGTCTCTATAGTGGAGATCCTTACAGAGGCAAGGTATTGCATCCAACATGAAAAAGGGTTGGCTCTGTAGTGGAAATCCTTGCAGAGGCAAGGTACTGCATCCAGCATGAAAAAGGGTTGGTTTTGTAGTGGAAATCCTTGCAGAGGAAAGGTACTACATCCAACATAAAAAACGGCTGGCTCTCTAGTGGAAATCCTTGTAGAGGCAAGGTACTTCATCCAATATGAAAAAGGGTTGGCTCTGTAGTAGAAATCCTTGCAGAGGCAAGGCCTACATCCAGCATGAAAAAAGGGTTGGCTCTGTTGATGAATACCAACATGGAGGTTAGTCCTACATCTATCATGAAAAAGGGTTGGCTCTGTAGAAATTCATTTGATCACTAGAATTGAGAGATAGTACCAGTTGCTCGAGATAGCGGCAGCTTTGATGATGATCCAGCTTTGATGATGACCCAGTGATGAAGACATGTGCCGATGAACTGTGTCAAGAGAATACCTTCCTAGTTAAGAGGGAGTGTTGATGTATTTGTAACTTCAAAATGTAATCACTTGTATATTTTATATTTTATTTTATTGTACCCCGACAGAGATGTTTGTTCCTCCGATCGGGAGATTCATTAATATAATAAAGTCATGTAAAGTCATTGAGGTTAACGCTGCATTGTAAGTCAGGGAAATAGTCCCCACAATTGAGTTGAGGTCAACCCCTTGCTATAATTCAGGGCAATAGTCCCCATTGTTGAGGGGTATTATGGTTATTAGACTCTCCTAGTGAGGTCGGCCCTCTAAGATTAAAATTCAAGTGGAAAATGAGTATAAATAGAGAGTGAGACTCTCTATTTTTAATACACACTCAGTCAAGTATAATGCATGAGTGAGAGAGGAGGAGCTAGTACAAGTGAGAGAGAGATCAACTGTAGGAGATCATATTTTTATTTTCAAATTTTACTTTTTCTATTGGTACTCATTCTATCTTTGAAGAAGTTGCGGGGATTTCTCCTTTATGGATTCCTTGAGGAAAAATCTCGGTGTCCCTTGTCTCTTGTGATTATTGTTGTGCATGTTATTCTCTTAGATAAGATCCTAGATCATATTGATTAAATTATAAAAATATAACAATTGCCTATCTTTGTTATCACTCATTTGTTCTAGACCTGTACCATTCAAATCTAGGTAAACAACTCATGTCCGAAGGAGGTGATAATTTCCAGCAACAAATACATAAATTCCCTGTTGCGGGTATTAATTGGCATGAGGGATGTGATGAGGTTCATCCACATGAATTTTTTTTTGTACCTTCCATCCAAATCCCATGCAATCCATTTGGTAATTAACATACTCTTACACTTTATATTGCACGACTTTATTTAAATGAGTGGATTTATTATGAACGTATTGCAAATCGATTAGTATTTTGGAATCCTGCAGTTTTTCTTCATTGTATGTATGATATCGATACATTATTTGTTAAGCGACTGTAATTTGGACATTGTGTTAGAGTGCTATAATGGACCATTGGTATTTAATTTATTTTTATCCCCTCAGAGATATTCTATAGCTTGATCTTTCCTTTGTGGGAATTGAGGAAATTGAACCCAGTGATAGATTAATTTTACTCACAACAATTAACAATTGATCATGCAAAATCACTCACAAAAGAGACTGAAATTGGAGCTAAACACTAAACTGTATTAAATCATTGTACAATATCCAACCCTGTAACATAATATGTTACTGAATAAATAACATACATCATGGATTCGAATGCATGAGGAGCAATTCGAATCTAGCATAAAGCAGGCTTACTAAAAATAAGCAAATCCCCCATAGGTGTAAAAAGCTGATCCCAAATCTGTCATGGAGCTCACGAATTGGAAAAATGGATTAGGAAAGATAATGAGTGGTGGAATGGAAGCACATACATGCTTTTGATGGAGAAAAGAGTGGAGGATGAAGAGGACAAAAAACTAGTTCACCTCACCTAGTCTAGCTTTTCTATTTGCCTTAAAACACTGAAAAAGCAGAAGGGCACCTAGGAGGCCAAGAATAAATTAGATTTGATTCCTTAGGCTTTCTCATGTGCTACATGAGTCAAATAAGGAAAGTTTGACCACTATGGATAGGTAATAGACAACTTGCACAAGGTGGGACACATGGACCAGGCTAATAAGACATAAATAATTAAATTAATGTCTAAATGGGTAAACTATGGGTTGATTATTCTAACACCCCCCCTTAAGCCTGACTTATGAGTAATATATCAGAAAATTATAGGGCCTAGCAACAAGGATTAGTCACCCTTTACATACTACATGTCCATTTAAACAAGGAAAGAGGCAAAACCAACTTGGGAAAATCCTCCCTTAAACGTGGACTGTAAAACAAAATTGTAGAATCTTGTCTTCACTCATGCTTCACAGCATGATCAGCAATCCCCAGCAGTGATTTTATATTGCTGAAGGTCTTCTCACAAAATTCTTTGGTGAAGATATCGGCTACTTGTTCTAAAGAGGAACATAAGAGTAGGTGAATGGTGCCATCATGCACAAGCTCTCTGATGTAGTGCATATGGATCTCAATGTGTCTGGTTCTCTGCTTCTGAACTGGATCTTTGTAGATTTGAATGGTACTCTGGTTATCATAGTATATGGTAGTTGAGTACTCTGGTTCTAATCCACACTCTCCAAGTAAACCCTGCAACCATAAACATTGAGTTGCTGCATTAACAACTCCTCTGTACTCTGCTTCTGTAGATGAGAGTGCAATGGCACTCTCTTTCTTGCTTGACCAGCTGATTGGCCCTTCTGCAAGCATGAACACATATCTTAATGTGGAATTTCTCTCTGTGCTATCACCTTCCCAATCAGTGTCAGTAAATCCAATCAAATCAAGATCAGATTTTGCTTTATAGAAGATCCCATGTGTCCTTGTTCTTTGAACAAAGTTAAGGATCCTTTTGGCTGCTTTCCAATGGATCTCTTGAGACTGATCCATGAATATAGAATCCACACTTACTGTATAACAAATATCAGGTCTATTGTGTGTCAGATACAACAAACATCCAATCAATTTCCTATACAGTGTATTGTTTACCATAGGTGAAGAATCAACTTCTTCCAGCTTCACTCCTGAAAGGAAAGGAGTTTTGCTTGCTTTACAATCGTTCATTCTGAATTTGTTCAGCAATTCCAAGGCATATTTGGACTAGTGCACCTTGATTCCATCTTTGGTTTGATCAATCTCAAGCACCAAAAATTGACTTAAGAGTCCCAGATCTGTCATGGAGAAGGCTTGGTTCATAGCTCCTTTTAAGGAAGCAATCTCAGCCTTTGAGCTTCCTGTAATGAGGAGGTCATCAACATATAACACAATGATCATTAATGAACCATTAACTAACTTCAAATAGACATTTGGATCTGATTTTCACCAAACAAAATTCAGTGATAGCAAGAAGCTATCGATCTTGGCATACCAAGCCCTGGGGGCTTGCTTTAGCCCTTACAATGAATTTCTCAACCTGCACAGAAGAGAAGGGTTAGTAGCAAAACCTTGAGGCTTCTGCATATATATATCTTTAGTAAGATCTCCATTCAGGAAGGCACATTTTACATCCATGTGATGTACCTCCCATTTCCTTGAGGCTACAATGGCTAAGGCTAGCCTGATGGAATCCATCTTTGCCACTGGGACAAAAGTCTCATTGTAATCTATGCCATGAACCTGTTAGTAGCCCTTGGATACCAATATGTCCTTTTACTTCAGTGGTGAACCATCAGCAGCAAATTTGGTCTTATATACCCACTTACACTGTACTAGTTGTCTCCCTGGGGGAAGATCCACTAGCTCCCATGTGTTGCTCTTCTGGAGTGAGCTGAACTCCTCCTTCATGGCTGTTTTCCATCTTGGATCTCCTGCTGCTTCTTCATATGTTTGAGGATCAGACTCCACCATCAAATATTATTTTTCAGCAAACATAGGATCCTTCATGCATAGACCACTCTCAAATTGAGATCTAGTCCTCCTTGGGTCCTTGGGATCCCCAGCTAGCTCTCCTACTGCATGTAGTGTCTTGGCTGCCCATTTTTGCCTTGTAGGGCTGTTAGGGTCTGCAATAAACTCATCTCCATCATAAAAATCAGAATCAGCATATTCAACAAACTCTTTACTTACTTCTTGAGGTTCAGGTGGTGAAGAGGCTTCACCAACTTCCACTGCTGCAAGGGGTTCTTCTTCAAACTGAACACACCTTTCAATGAAGGATTTGTTTGTGCTCAAATTTATCAACTTGTACCCTTTTGAATCTTCAAAGTATCCAACAAAAAGACACTCTTGGCTTTGGGGCTGCAAAGCCTTCCTCTTCTCTGTTGGAAGTCTAGCCCAAGCCTTTGAGCCAAAAATCCTGAAATGGATCACATCTGTTTTGTGCCCACTCCATGCTTCGAAGGGAGTCATACCATAAAGCTGTTTGTGAGGCACCCTATTCTAAATATAGGATTCACATTTGATAGCTTTGGCCCAGTACTTTGGTGGCAAATTTTTGGCCTCCATCATGCATGTTGCCATCTCCTTCAGTGATCTGTTCTTCCTCTCAGCAACACCATTTTGCTGTGGTGTGTAAGGGATAGAATGCTGCATCTGAATACCTGCATCTGCACAATAATTAATAAAATCAGACTTGACATACTCACCACCATTTTCAGATCTGAGGGCCTTGAGTTTCCTTCCAGACTGGTTTTCAACCAAAGCCTTAAAGACTTTGAATAGGCCAAAAACTTCAGACTTGTGTTTCAGGAAGCGAACCCAGCAATACCTGGAAAAGTCATCAATGAAAGTCAATGCATATTTTTCCTGACTCATGGACATATGAGGGAATGGGCCAGTAACATCACTATGGATCATCTCGAGGGGTGCAGAGGTTCTCTCATGACTGGCTCTCTCAAATTTGTGCTCTGGGTGTTTTCCTAGGATACAACCTTGGCAAAATCCTTTGGAAAAAATTAATCTTGGGAAACCCTATGACCATATCTTTTTCACTAAGATCATAAAGATATTTGTAGTTTAGGTGGCCAAATATTTCATGCCAAATCTTGCTTGCTTCATTAGCATGAATCAGAAGAGCAGAGGGGTTTGAGTAAGGTAGGATGTGTGAGAACATGTATACCTTTTGAGCATGATTCGCAACTCCTTTTGCAATGACTCTACCAGTTGAGATCTCTGTGATCTCAACTTCATCAGGTGAGAATATGAATTTCTTAGGAGACCCAGTGTGGGTCATCTGGTACACTGATAGGAGGTTGGAGGCAAGACCAGGCACATACAACACATTGCTGAACTAACCATGATCAAGATCTATCCGTCCTTTACCCAAAATTTCAATGAGAGAGTCATCTCCCAGTACTATAGATGGTCCTTTTGACTTGTCCAGTGAGGAGAAGGCCTCCTTAGTCGAAACCATGTGTCTTGAAGCTCCATAATCAATGATAAAACTGGGTGAGCTTGATGTGCCAGCAACTAGAGCATGAACTCTCTCTCTGTCATCTGAGCTTGATCCTCCTTCTCTCTTCTTTGAGCTTTTTGGAAGGGAGATGCCATTCTTCTCTAGGATTTGGGTCAGCATATCTATTTTCTTCTTCATACAAGAGCTTTCATTGTGATTTCCCTTATTGCAGTATGCGCACTTGTTCATTTCACCTTTGTTTTTCTTCTTCCAGTAGTTCTTCTCGAGACCTTGTGGATCCTTCGGATATTGTTTCTTGTCTCTCTTTTTTCTCAGGTGGCTTTTTAGATTTCTTTTTTATTTTTGAATCCACCCTTGAATCTCCAGGAATCAAATCTTGATATTTGGATGGTTTGATGGTGCCCATCATCACCAGCTTGTCCTATTCTTGTGTGAGAGATTCCATGAAATCTGCAAGGCTAGGCATCTTCCAGGTTAGAGCTGTCAATTTTGTGGCATAGAAGGTCGAAACAAACACTGAAGAGTCAGGGCCTAGCTTTGAGAGGATGGGAAATATGATCTGATCATATTTCTTTTCGATTCCACACTGTTTCAGCTACAAAACTAGTGCTTTGAACTTGGAGAAATATAGCTCCAGGGATTCAAAGCTATTTGGACTTAGAGAAATCAGCTCATTTTTTATTTGATGTCCCCTCATCTCATCTATATTTCCAAAAAGATCAGAAAGATTCTCCCATACTTCATTCGGTGATGTCAATCCATCAAGATGGAAAAGGAGGTCTCTGGAAATACTCAGACACAGGAGACCATAGGCCTCATCCCTCCTGTTGTGCCATTTTATCTTCTCTACAGCTGCATTGGGCTCTGCTTCTGTTGCCATAGTCACCCTGTAGAGGCCTTTCTCTCTCAACAGTATCTCCATCTCTACTTTCCATTCAAATAAATTGAAGGGAGTCAAGATAGTTTTCTGTGATTGATCCATAGCTTAGAAAAATTGTCCCGGCTGTCAGTAGAAGGCTCCCAGTCATTGATGCCAAACCTGCAAAACAATTTTGGAGGAGAGAAAACAATATACAATCACTCTGATACCATGTGGAAATTTCACCCAGTGATAGATTAATTTTACTCACAACAATTAACAATTGATCATGCAAAATCACTCACAAAAGAGACTGAAATTGGAGCTGAACACTAAACTGTATTAAATCAGTGTACAATAGCCAAACCTGTAACATAAGAGGTTGCTGAATAAATAACATACATCAGGGATTCGAATGCATGAGGAGCAATTCGAATCTAGCATAAAGCAGGCTTACTAAAAATAAGCAAATCCCCCATAGGTGTAAAAAGTTGATCCCAAATCTGTCATGGAGCTCATGAATTGGAAAAATGGATTAGGAAAGCTAAAGAGTGGTGGAATGGAAGATCATACATGCTTTTGCATTGAGAAAAGAGTGGAGGATAAAGAGGACAAAAAACTAGTTCACCTCACCTAGTCTAGCTTTTCTATTTGCCTTAAAACACTGAAAAAGCAGGGAATAAAGCAGAAAAAGCAGAAGGGCGCCTAGGAGGCCAGGAATAAAGCAGATTTGATTCCTTGGGCTTTCCCGTGCACTACATGAGTCAAATAAGGAAATTTTGACCACTATGGATAGGTAATAGACAACTTGCACAAGGTGGGACACATGAACTAGGCTAATAAGACAGAAATAATTAAATTAATGTCTAAATGGGTAAACTATGGGTTGATTATTCTAACAGGAATGATATTTCTAGTTGGTGCATCTGGTTAATGCTTTATTCTATCATGTAGTGCCTTTAGTATTGTCTTTAGATTGATATATCCTTCTTGTTTTTGTTCATATAATCTTATCAAAATTATGAACACAAACAAAATATTAATTTTTACCTCTCTTTCTTGGATAGAAGAATCAAACGTGGAAGTGTTAAAGGAATCAAAGGCATTTGATGAAGGTTCTATCTATACTCTACTCATGCCATAATTTTCTACAAGGATTATCAAATACTCAAAATCAAATATCAGTTTTGTTTCTAATGTAGAAAAGGATGACCCATGGTTGGTTTTTCTGGGTTCATTTCAATTATTAACGTACATTCTTAAGATAGTGAAAAGAAAAAAAATGGATTTTTTGTTATTTAAGTTAATTTTCTTTCTCGAGTAGAAAAAGGAAACCATTGAATTTATATGGGACACTGGAACAAATGTGAAATGCTCAATTTCTTCAGGTAATCAAATTAGAACTCCAATATTTTTTTGATATTTAATATATAGTATATGCGGTTTAAAAAAATATTTATTATATGATATTTATATACAGTGATAATTGTTTTTTGTAGTCAGAAGAAATTTTTTATTAATTTTAGAATTGGACAATTTCCTATACTATGAATCTACAAAAAATTCCAAAGTAGATCTAAAAGTGAGTGAAAAAAACTACATGCTTCGGCCCAAACTATATGAATTTATGGTATTGGTTAAAAGTGTATTTGAGGTTGCATTTTGGGCTAACAAGGAGAATAAAGAAGTAACACAATTAACTTTGCAAGTAATAAAAAAAATCAACTTCAATGAAGTGGTTTCCTTTGTTTTTGTAAAGAATAATTCAAAAAGGATTGCATGGAAAAGTTAATCAAGCTGCTTGAGGTGGTCTGGAGGTAGTATACTAAAAACTATAATGACACAAATACAATGCTTGTTTATAAATATGTTGCTGCAAATCATGAAGATAATTGTATAGCAGCTGCATCATTTTGTTCAAAGGACAATGTTTTGATGGATTTTTGGCAGAGAATTTCAGTTCTTGGCCGAGATTACAATAATGATGTTAATTTCGTAGATGTTTTGAAATCTCTAAGAAGATAAATTTTTACAATAATAAATGGTGTCATCTATCCACTTTATCAATTGATGATGATTTTATACTTTTTCATTTTTCTCATGCTTGGTTGATACATGTTAAAAATAAACTATTGATATTGTGTTTTCTTGCATTCTTAAATATTTGGGTTCGCTTATTTCCATATACTCTCCACTTTTAGCTAATTTATTTTTTGTTGTATATCATAAGATTATGCATATCACTACAGTATTTCAATTGACATGGTGTAGCCCCTTAACCAATAGAATTTTTATTAGCATTTTGGAACCCCTTAACCAATAAGACTAATAGATATGAATTAATATGAATAATTCCAATAATGAATGTTTTTACTTGTTGCTTGTCATAATTCTATTTCAATGTTTTAAATAATATTGTATCATATGACATGGATTTTAGTGATACGAATCCACTATCATTTTGCTTGTCATAAATATGTTTTAAGACTTTATATAATAAAATATCTTATTACATGAATAGGTCCTCCACTCACAAATTCTAAATCAATTTTCCTATAATTGATTTCAGTTCAAAAGAAACTCTTGGTATTGGGAGTAGAAGGATTAATTTACGGAGTACCAGGTTTTGTCGACACAAAACCACAACACTAAAAGCCTCCTGATTTAAAATATGCTCCTTACAATTACTATCAATGCAAGTTTAGTGCTCAATTATTAGAAATTGAAGAAGAAGATTGTGACATTACACTATGGTTTACTTGGAAAAAAATACATTTTTTCTTCAGAAGTTAGATTGGATGAAAGCCATCAAATTTGTATTTGTTTTGGGTACATCTCATTGTGAAATGAACAATTGCAAGAGAGTCTAGGCTTGAAATTTGTTACCTATCTACCATAAGAACATATCTAAGGTGTTTGAGATTTATGGTCAAAGATATGATAAATTGAACATCTTTTTTATAGATGATTCTAGGTATCATAGTGGGAATAATAGAGAGGAAAATTGTATTAAATTCAATTTATGGTTCTCTAGAAAAAGACTAACTTATATGGTCCAATATTTGTAATTTTCTAAACCATTTGCCAAAAATAATGCTTGAAATTGCTTACATAAACTGTTGTTGGTTATTCATTTTACAGACTTGGAAGAGGTGGTTATTCAATTTAGAGACTTGGAAATTTTTTTATGGTAAATTTTATTGTTATGTAATAAAAATATTTTATTTATATTGATACTTATTTTCTTTAATTATATATGGAATATGTGAAACAAATTTTGGATTATAATCTATGATATGGATGTTGTTCAATGAGGAATTTCTCAAACAAAAAAATCAATGATAGTTCTAAACCCTCAATAAAAAAATTGGACCACGAAATATTTAGATCATGCATAAAGATTTGAATCTAGCATTGCAAAATTTTACAGTTGTGTTTTAATTTATTGGGGCTCCCAAAGGATACGTTTCAATGAAGGGTGTGTTGTATCCTACTATTTACCCACCATTTCCCCCAATATTTAATTTATCCAATGAGGAGAATATTTGTACCCACCATTGTTATAGCCAAAAATGGCACATCTCTTCCTGTCACCACTTTCCCATGATTCTGTCGCATGTCGACACTTCCATGACGACGCTTCATGAAAGTCACTGAACCAAAACCTATATTGGAGGACCCATATCTGGAGTTTGTAAATCTGATTGATCTCTTCTCTAAACCGTTGTAAAGGTATCTCAGTCAGATAAAACTTTCCAAAAGACACCATAGTCTGAAAATGCATAGAATTACCCTAAAAATGATATCTTTTGATGTATACGAGAGTTTCGTTAAGAAAAGCCATGTATTCCACTTTGTATATGTGACTTGTTCTACATGATACCTGCATATTTCCCTATATAGGAGACTACTTACATTGAAACCCGTGTATCATATACAATTATTGTTACTACAACCTGTGTATATCCCTTTAATACGCGACTATTGTCTCTCCAACCCAAGTATTTTTCCTGTAGACATAAAAAAAAAGATGTTTCTTGAATTTCGGGCAGTTTGGGTGGTTATGCAATTGGCTCCTTCAGTTGTAACCACTTTCTCCTCGACCCTATCTCTTTAGAAGAATATAAATAGAGGTAGGGAGGTCCATGAGAAGAGACTTCAACCTTTGCATTGTTATGTTGGAGGAATTAGGACTCTCATTTCCCCCACATTTTTCCTAGAAGCTTTATGCTTGTGTTGCAGATCTTGGAGGCTCAATTCCTTGGAGAAGAGAGGCAACAGAACCAAATTAAGGTTGTGTGACGTGCCCAACTTGAAGAGAAGGTATATTTGTACTTCTTTTCATGATTAATAAAGATGTCATATCCTTCTTCCCCAATCTTTGTTCAATGTGTGATTGAATCTTTGTTTATGATCAAATGTTTTTGTTAATCATATTAGGATTTCTTATTACTTTGATTATCATTACTTTATATGTGGTCATAGTGGTTTGAAAAAGGTATGGTTTGTTTTGCAAGTCTCTTAGAGCAAGAGGAGAAAGAGGAGGATTGAAGGGATTCTTGGATCAACCTTTGTTTGGCTAAGGTATGAACCATTCCAATATCAAAACTTGCTTACATATACTTATAGAACTATTTGCATCTCTCTTTCAACCCCAATATGTTGATGGCCTCTTAAACCATAGCCATAGGAAACTTTCCTCTCCAATAGAACTGGCGACTCCATTGGGGAGAGACTTGTCTGTTTAGGGTTTATTTTTCTTTCTTCTAGTCTTTAGTAAGATTTCAGGCCCTTCTTTCCACTTAGTAACACCTTCTCTGTCTGATAGTACACGTCCCCTACCTTTCTAAGGCAGTTTTTGTTTATTTGGGGCCTTTTCCCACCCATATCATGTGAGTTGCATACTCCATTGTTGTGTGTCTGGTATGTACACACGACCTGCTATACTATCAACCTGCATATGACATGTGACCTGTTAGTAGGGAAACTCGCGTATGCCCCTGAAACAATGTTTTTCCTCATTTTTTGGTTTTTGCTGTTGTTTGAAGCTTATTCGGGAGGTCTTTTGGGGTCCTCTGCAGGTGCATGACTCCATGGAGTTAGTTTCATCCCTTTTTGGTGTTATTTATCTAGGTTGCAAGTCCTTTTTTAGCATTAGGGTTTTCTCTCTTCTCATCCACCCTACCCCCTTTTCTTGGTTTGATTTTTGGCTTATGTTTATGGTCAACCTTTGTTAGTGATCTTTGTATAAACTCAAAAGCTTGTTCGTTTTTTTTCCTCCTTATTATGTCTGTTAGCTTCACCATGCCTAAGTAGTTGACTTGTCTCTTATGAAATTCTTCCTTCAAAGTAGGATTAATATTGACTTTAGGGAATTCTAGAGTCTGTTTGGTTGTTGTAGAGAAAAGTTCCTTTTGCTTTGTTCTTGTTATATGCATACATTTAGTTTGTAGGTAGTTTTTATTTTTCATTTATAAAAGAAAAATAAAAAAAAAACACATGTTTTCTTTATATGCATGTAGATTCGGTTTGTAGTCTAGATTGCATGGCATATCATTGTTTTTGAGAAAATAAAAAGAAATTGTTCTTTTGTAGCTTTCAACTTTTCTATTTGAAAAAGAAAGAGAAGTAGTTTTATTTTTGCATTTCAAGTTCTCTTTTGTTTAGTCATTTTGTTTCAACATTGATTCAAAACACCATTGGTTTCACCTTCACCACCTCCTTTGAGTAATTAACATCCCTTTAAAATAAATGCTTAATATTTAAAATTTATTAGTAGTTTTTTGTTTATAGGGACGACACACACTAGTCTAGGCTAGTGTTTTGGGTTAGGTGTATCTTAAATTCCAAAAACTTCAAAATCAAACATAGTGGCCTATTATTAGGAAATAAAACTTCATTCGGAAATACATCGGAAAGCTCCTCTCACACAGGATTCAAGAACGAGGTCGTGCGATACTGAGCAGTTGGAGATACCCCTCCACTTCTCAGTAAATAATACACCAGAGTTGTTGCATGTTTGGGGACTCATCCATTACCTCCTCCTGGCCCTGTGTGGTTCCTGGTACTATTTGAGTTTCGGGATTTGCTACCCTGCCCATGTCCATCATCTGGAATGATGACTGCTATACCGAAATTTCTCCTTTATTTTGGTAGCCTTAGTATATTGTCTGCTAGAATCTTACATGGCTGGCATTGGAAGGCTATTTCCAGTGCACCTAGGGTATACTTGGAAGGTAACCTTGATAGAAAAATTGGGAGGGAGGTTGGGTAATTTCAGTGCCTGCACCTGGAGGGCTCTTCATGAGACTCCAAGTAACTACTCTGCTTCCTTCACTGGTTAGTTATGGGCCCTCATAATCCCAGACTTTCCTTTGGAAGGCCTCTTTGTTTTCTTGGCTTGATACTTAGCTCTTTTTCTAGCGGTGTGTTATTTGTACTATTGGTTTCTTATCGACCTATGAATTTTTCTTATTGTTTGAAACTATGGCTAACACCCCTTTGAACAACAACCAAGAGATCCCCATCCTTGGAACTCCTTGTACTATTCCTCTCATAGGGAATGTTGTTGTTCCTTTGATGGCCACCTTGAATATGCTTGGATTCACCCTAGGGATAATGGTGTGGTTGTTTTTCTCTCCAAATGTCTTGAATTATCCTGATGCTTCTCAAGTAATATCCTTATATCGAGGGCATCGAAACACTACTTCCTATTCACCTATAGTTGCTTCTCCTCCTCCTTCTACCTCATGCGGTGAAAGTACTCATACTAGTAACCAGTAGTCTAAAAAGAGTAAAATAAGGAAGAATAGGAGAAAAACACATAATCAAGGGGGAACCTATTCAACCTCTGCAGTTCAAGTTGAAAATCACCACCTAGCCTCTATAGTTCATGCTGGGGAAACCTACCCAGCCTCTGCAGGCCATGTTGGATCTAAGCACTCAATCTTTGCAATTCAAGTTGATCTTCACCATCCAACCTCTGTTGATCATCTTGGTGGGATACTTACAACCTTTATAGGTCACATTGGATCCAGTCATGCAGCCTCTGCAGTTCATGCTGAGGGCACCCGTTCAACCTCTAATGGTCAAGTTGGACCTCCCCATCAAACATCTGCAGGCCATGTTGGACCCAACCACCCAGCCTCTGCAGTTCATGCTAGGGAACACACTTATATGCTGCAAAGCATGTTGATCCTATTCATCCAACCTCTATAGGTCATGTTGGATCTAGTTTCCCAGCCTCTATAAGTCATTCTAGGGGTAGTCTCTCGGCCTCTATGGTTTATGCTGAGGGTAAACACTCAAGCACTGTGAGTCATGTTGGCACTGTTGAAAAGACTAACCATTCAAAACACATGCCCAATTTTCCTTGTAATATTTGTGAGGGATACCACCTTACTTATATATTCCCTTCCATCGTGGAGGTTCGAAGAGTTTAGTCCCAAGGTCATCGTGTTTTTGAACATTCTGAAGTCTCTCAACAACTAGCCTCTCTTAGTCAAGTTAGACCCAATCACCCAGCCTCTGGTGGTCATGCTGGGGGAAAACTCTCAGCCTATGTAGGTCATGCTGAGAGAAAATAGTCAGCCATTGCTAGTCATGTTGACATAATTGAGAAAACCGGTCGTTCAAAGTGAAAACTTAATTTCCCTTGTAAGCTATGCGAGGGAGATCATCTTATTCATGACTTCCCTACTATCAAATAGGTGGAAAGACTGTGGTTCTAGACTCAATATTATCCTACTTCATAACAACCTATAGTTTCTCAACCACCTACTCAACCTTTGGCTGATCAAGTGGTTGAACCAATACAGTATTTGGTTCACCCCACTCTTCTTTTGGAGAGTGATCCTTATGTGATTGAACCAATGTCATATTTGGTCAATCCAACTCTCCCTTCGGAGAGTGAATTTCACAAAGTGGTTGAATCGATTCCATTGTCAATCAATCCCACTCTTCCTTTGGAGAGTGAAGTGTCTTCTAGTCACATTTTATTCACTGTTACTTCAGAACTTACTGAACAAGGGGGCATTGAACTCACTTCATATGAACCCCCACCAAGCTCTCATATTGCTTCCTTTGATTGGGATAGCCTAGTTTAGCCACGCCTCCCTTCTGATTCACCTTTCCAGATAAAAGTAAAATTTGAACAATACATGATTTCTCATTGTATTGTTGATGAAGGAACCTATGTTAGTATCTTTCCTGCTCATGCTTGGAGAGGCATGGGATTTAGCATGCTTGTGTCGAATGCTAGTCAATTACTAGGATTTTATAGGAGAAATAGTATAGCCTTAGGAAATGTTGCTCAAACACATGTTACTTTTGGTGGGCAGATTGTCTTAGTTGATTTCATGGTGATAGATGAACCCTTGGAATTTAATATTGTCCTCAGGAGATATTATGTCTATGCCATGCAAGCTATGGTGTCAAGGTTTTTTCATGTGATGTACTTTAATCATGGTGAAGAAATTGTCACTATTAATCAGTTGGATTTTCTGGATTCCTCTCCTAACCCAACTAGAGACCACTTTTTTCCTTCATTGATTCCCAGTGTTTCTATAGACACTACCCCTCCATGAGTGAGTTATGTGGCCTCATGTCCTTTATGTTCAATTTCCAATAAGGAGAAGCCTCTATGTTCATGCTTACCTTCTTGGAACTCGGTCCTAGCAGTTGACAAAGTGTTTCATCCTATACAGACTGTGGAGCCTGCTCTAAACTATGTCGATCCATTTGAAAGTTTGGACATGTGTCCTATCTCAGATGATCTCCTTCATTTGAATGAAGTATTCCTAGAGTCTTTGATACACTCTGACCTTGTTTTGGATGTTGGTTCAATTATGACTAATTCTAACCCTAATTTTCTTAGTAAACCTATTATTCCCATAGATTGATCTTATTTTGTTGGTCTTTTTGAGTTTTTGGACCCTCCCTTCGAACAAAAAGTCAGTGATATTGACGAGTTTGATTTTTCTTATGAATTTTCAACTTCGGTGATACTAAGTTTGTTCCTGCAGACTCTATCTCCTCTGTTGATATTTTCCTTTTTTTTTTCTGAGGTTGATGTTACTGCTTGTAAACCCTCATATATTGGCACTATAGAGTCCTCTTTCATTGATTCTTCCTTGACTACACATTTTGTAGAAGATATCAAAGTTGCATGTGTTTCTACCAAAGTGACCTGCATCAGATATTTTCTTCTAAATGTGATTTTGATGTTGTTGTTTCTTGGAGACAGGATTTGTAGTTGGATTCAAAATGTTTTACTGGACTTCTCTTATTTCTCAAGTTGTAACTCTAGTTGCATGTACCCTGCTCAGTATTAACAGCCTCATGTCGCCTTTCATTCTTTTAGCTCGTTATATAAGCCTTCATCGCTACTCTAACTATCACCTACCCTTGTACCATTTTTCCGCCTCAACTTGACATCCTTTACTTGGAGGAGATGCTCATCGAGTGTCCTTACCTTGCTCGCTTTCCTTGCGTTATGCATAGATTTGTTCCTTGCACTTGGAACTAGTTTCTCCTACCTATGACACTCATCTCATCATGTTTAGAGCATTCTTTCTCCTCTCCTTCAAGCTCATTAAAAATAGTAAGGAGGACGCGAGTTGAATTTTCTGGAATCGTTAAAACTTCATAGGAAAGATATGGAGTTATATTTAAGTCATCGTCTGACTCCTTAAAATTGATGATATTGTTGGGTTAACTTGTTTGTTCAGAATCATTAAGGTAAATTGAACAATCATCCGCATAGGTATAAGTTTACCCCTTTTTCCGGCCTTATGGATTACTTAGGAAGAAGGAATACTCTCTTTTCTGTGGAATTGAGAAGAGTATCTTCAAGCATATGTTGATCTCTTTTTTGGACCTGGAGGACTAAAGTTATGGAAAAGGAACCCACGGTATGAGCTTATTTTTCTCTTTTTCGTGCTCTGGACCTAAACAAGAAAAACATTATGAGCGTACTTTATGTCTTTGTCATGCTCACTAAAACCTAAAGAACAAGGCATTGAGTTTACTATTGTAACCCCCATTTCTCATAATCAAATGGATCTTTTGAAGTGATATTTCCTTCCTTCACACTCGTTAAACTCACGATACATGACGCTTCGGAAGGTGCGTCGGTCTAGTGATATTTTACCCCTTTTTTGGACCTTTCCAACTAACTATGAAAAATGCATAACTTAGTTCACCTAGGCTAAGAGAGTTCTCCTCTGTATTTTTTTGCACTTTTTCAAACTTAGGAGACTAACTTTACCAAAAATCAACCCCTTAGAGTCTTCTTTGGAATTTTCAGACTCTCAAAACTATGAAAACATTGTCAAGCATTGATAAATTTGGTCTCATAAAATCCATGAATCAATGCTTTATCAAGCATTCTTTTGTCTCTTCTTCAAGATTTCTAGAAATGAAGAAGGTCACGAGATGGATTTCTTGGACTCATTAAACCTTTACAGGAAAGAGGGAAGGGAAGTTCATTCACATGTATTTTACATCATGGCAACAAGTCTTGTCTCTTGAACAAAGCACCAGTTTTGAATCTATCAATAGTTGGGTCTCATTTTTTGACCTTATCTCGATTCAAAGTTTCTAACTCCTCTAGTTGGTTTCTTTTCCATTATATGGGGAATCTGTCAATGTCCCCTACATTGCATATTTGTGTAGTTGGTCCTTTCGTGTCAAATGATGCCTAATTCACTTTTTTTTCGTGCTCATTTTTCAAGGATTAAACCTTTGTTGGCCATTCTATGGTTTCCTTGACCTTTTGTGTCATCCATTCCCTGGTATCAGTTCATTACATCATG
This sequence comes from Pseudotsuga menziesii, assembly GCA_001517045.1. Classification (NCBI taxonomy): domain Eukaryota; kingdom Viridiplantae; phylum Streptophyta; class Pinopsida; order Pinales; family Pinaceae; genus Pseudotsuga; species Pseudotsuga menziesii. Next base: position 199,875 of record LPNX010252025.1, on the reverse strand, counting down.
TTTTCAGCGGTCCCTATCGTGAAATTTTGTACTAATTCTAGATCCAATTTGTCTTTCACTTACCTCATGTTGGATGATGAAGGATGCCTCAATTCCTTCCTTCCAACGGATCTCTTCCTATCGACTGCAACATCTCTTTCTCTAGGAATGAGATTTAGAGTTTTATGACATTACCTTGGGGATTGTAGTCATTAGGGGAAATTTCCCTCGCTATTAGGTAGTGGGAATACCTTACTATCTCCTACTCGATGGATTCTTCAAGTGTTCGACTTCAAGTCCTTATATTCACACTTGTTAGAATGTACTAGGTACCTTGGGGATCATTTTCATTAATGGTGGTTTCTCTCATGTTTGTTAACAGTTCTCATAAATGGATGGTAATCAAATGGTTTCCTCCATGTTCGAATTTAGCTCCTTTATTCTCATGGTTAGGATTCATATCTTTTTTGGGTGGTTTGGATGAAGACCTTGGGGTGACAGTGGCATCATCATTTTTTTCTATTGCCCGATCTATGCAAGACCTTGTCACACTTTATAGGACATTTTGTTGAGACATAGATCCACCTTGTTTTCTTGTGGCTATGATCGATTGTTGAGCGTGGATCCACCCTATTCATTTGTGGCCATGACTCCTTTAGATTTGATATGGCACCTTTTTTCATATTGAGCGACCATGATAGTTTCATCATTTATACATATGTTTGATCCTCCTGTATATTTATGGTGATCATTTGTATATGGACTTGTATGTACCATAGATCAGTTTTGTCTAGCATTTATCTCTCTTTCAAGTACCTTTGTTCGAGCCTTTTGATTTTGCATTGTATGCTCTCTCCATACTCAATTGTTTCCTTTATAATGTATTTTGGATATCCACTTTCCCTCTAACCTCATACATTAGGGGGCATCTATTATAGCACAAAATGGAACATCTCTTCCCCTGACCACTTTCCCATGATTATGTTGCATGTCGACACTTCCATGATGACACTTCATGAAAGTAACTAAAAGTCACTGAAAAAACAACTATATTGGAGGACCCATATCCGTATTTCTATAACTTTTTTGAACTTTTCTATGCACTGTTGCAAAGGTATTTGAGTCAGCTAAAACTTTGCAGAAGACACCAAAGTCTGAAAATGCCCAAAACTACCCTAAAAATGATATGTTTTATGTATGCACGCGTTTCCTTAAGGAAACGCGTGTATTCCACTTTCTATACGCGACATTTTCTACATGATACATGTGTATTTCCCTATATATGCTACTATTTACAATGTAACCTACGTATAATACACTAGTATTGTTTCTGCGACCCATTTATATCCCTTGATTATGCAACTGTTGTCTCTGCAACCTGCGTATTTTTCCTATAGACGTAAAAAAAAAGATGTTTCTCAAATTTTGGGTAGTTTGGGTAGTTATGCAACTAACTCCTTCATTTGTAACTAATTTTTATTCGAACCTATCACTTCAGAAGAACATAAATAGAGGTAGGGAGGTCCATGAGAGGAGACTTGAAGCTTTGCATTGTTATGCTGGAAAAATTGGGACTCTCATTTCCCCCACCTTTTCCCTAGAATATTTCTGCTTGTGTTGCAGAGCTTGGAGGATAAGCTCCTTGGAGAAGAGAAGCAATAGAATTATATCAAGGTTTTGTGAGGTGCCCAACTTGAAGAGAAGGTATATTCATACTTATTTTCATGACTAATATAGATGTGATGTCCTTCTTCTTCTCAAATAATTGTTCAATGTGTGATTGAATCTAGATTTATGATCAGATGTTTATGTTAATCATATTAGGATTTCATATTACTTTTATTATAATTACTTTCTACATGGTCATATTGGTTTGAGGAAAGTAGGGTTTTTTTTGCAGGTGTGTTGGAGAAAGAGGAGCAAGAGGAGGATTGATGGGCTGCTTATATCAACCTTCGTTTGGATAAGGTATGAACCATTCAAATCTCTGAACTTGCTTATATATACTTGCAGAACTATATGCATCTCCCTTTCAACCCCAGTATGTTGATGGCCTCTTAAACCTTAGCCATAGGAAACTTTCCTCTACAACAACCATTACCCCCAATGTTATGTTTATCAAATGAAGAGAAGAGGAAAAGAAATTCTATGATTAAAAAGAGAAGTAAAGAGAGAGGTAAAAAATGATATCAATATCAAGAGAAGTAAAAATACAATATCAACCCACTGATGGCGATGATTAATTCTCATAGCTTCTCAACAAATATCTAAACCATTTGAGGTCCTTGAATATGCAGTAGATATAAAGGTGGGAGCTTATCATCAACGTCCTTGAGTGAGCAGCATCGATTTTCAAATCATATATAGACCATTGGAAGTGTTGAAATATGTGGCATAGGTTATGGACATGATTTTCTGTTGGAGGCTCAAATAAAATGATGTATCTCCCCAGGATATTAATCATCAAAATTGGAAATACTAGAACAAGTAACAAAGTTTAGCAGGGTCACTCCCTACTAATGGAGAGAATGAAGCCTCACATATCATCAATATATGTACCATTCAAAGGAAGAGGATTTCCAATTAAACATAAAAACGAGATCTCTCCCTCCATATGCCATGATTAAATCTCGCATCTCACCAAAGGGAATCACAACTGTGGGCATGTCAAATACATGAACACCACAACAAAACCATTCGATTAGCGTCTCTTTTAGCTTCCTTTTTAGTGTTCACTATAAATTTTAGTGTAATTTTCATAATTTTTTGGAAAAAGTGGACGCTTTTCCTCAGGATGGCGCTTTTAATGGTGTTATTTGCGTCCCTTTTTAAAAGTTGTCGTTATTTTGGATGATAATTAGCATCCCAATTAGCGTCCCAATTAGCGTCCTTATTAGTGTCCCAATTAGCATCCCAATTAGCTTCCCAATCAGCATCCCAATTAGCATCCAAATTAGCGTCCCTTTTAAAAAGTTGGTGCTATTTTGGAGGATAATTAGCATCCCAATTAACATCCCAATTAGTGTCCCAAATAGAATCCCCATTATCCTTCCAATTAGCCTTCCAATTAGCATCCCAATTAGTGTCCCTTTTTAAAAGTTGGCACTATTTTGGATGCTAATTAGAATCCCAATTAGCGTCCCAATTAGCGTCCCAAGTAGCATCCCAATTAGAATCCCAATTAGCATCCCAATTAGCATCCCACTTATCGTCCCTTTTTAAAAGTTGGCATTATTTTGGACGATAATTACCATCTCAGTTAACGTCCCAATTAGTGTCCCAATTATCATCCCAATTAGCATACCAATTAACGTCCCAATTAGCGTCCACAAAAGAATCCCATATAACGCCAAGAATAGCCTCCAAGAAAACATCTTGAATAACATAGGGCCATATATTAATCTAGGGTTAGCGACAAAAATTGCGCCAAGAATTTCAGCAGAAAAAACACTCAACATAGAGCCAAATATAGAGCTAGTAACTGCACCTAGAAAACATCTAACATAGCGCCACGTATAGCGCCTGGAATAATGCCAGAAATTTCGAAAGGAGATCCCCTAGGAATTGCACTAGGTTTAGAGCTAGGAATTGTGTTTGGAAAACTTTTGACATAACATCAGATATATCAATGTCAATGTCAATGATCATGATTCATGTGAAATTACTTTTAGATCTTGATTTATCATAGTGGCACCTAAATGATCGTAATGATGACACTTTTGGATCTTCATTAGTCCTAATTAGGGGTAAATTACCTTAATGTCACCTAAATTTCTCTAATGGCATTTGAGTGCCCCCAACAACATTTAATATACCCTAATGGCATATGATTGGGACTAACAACATGATGATGATGCATTAAAATAATTATGATGGAGCGTATGGATATGATTTGATAAGTATAAGCCTATATCATCCATTGTTGTGAGGTAGTATGGCTCCTTGCTCATTATTATCACAATTATATTGATGATGGCATTGATGATGACTACAATGATGACTATGATGTTGATTTATTGTATGATGATGATGATGATGTGGATGTGGATGTCAACGATAATTATGCATGTGATATCACTTTTGGATCCTAATTGATTCTAATGGCACCTAAATGTTTGTAATGACATCCAAATAACCCTATTATCATCGAAATGACTATAACAACATATAAATTACCTTAACAATTACATGACAAGAATCCTAATGTTGATGATTGATTAAGAAAAATAATGGAATATGCATGACCATAATGACAATGATGACGATGATTTTGTTGATGATGTACTTAATGTTGATGAAGATGATGATAATGAGGATGATGATCAAGATGATTTTGATGTACCATATGGCATTGATGATGATTATGATAACGTCGATCTCCACGATGATCAGATACATGTCATAATACTTATGGATACTACAAAATTTGAGATATTGGATTTAATAGCAAGTAATAGAGGTTGTGAGGTGTTGACCATAAAAATATTGTTATCCATTGGGTTTCACATTGACTGATATTGCCATTGGGCTAAGTATCCCCCACCCCCGTACACCCCATTTGCAAAAAGGCAGTACAACACCACCTATCATGGTGCTACCAAAATTTCACCCTACAAGGTTGTTTTGGAAAACCCTGCCATCCATACTCTCATTTTTACCAAGAACATCAAAGGCACAACTGAGTGGATATCAATCTTTTCACAAAAGATAACTTTTTTGTACTCTTAAGGACATTTTGTTCTTGTTTTAAAATGCAATGAAGCAACAAGAGTTTCAATAATTCCCATAGTGTTACTTTGAATAAGTGGATCAAATGTTTTTAAATATTTGGCCTTATATGCGGACATCTCTCAAGGAAAAAAGCAGTTAGCTGCTCAAGTTTTATGGCATTGGTGGATTTTTTGTTAAAGATTTAGAATAATTGGTTCAATTTTCGATGATTCTTTTGAGGTTTGTCACTTCCAATCAGGCACACCAATTGTGCACTTCCAATCAGGCACACCTCCTTCCATCGGGGACATGTGTATACCCATTGCTTAAGAAGATGCGTTCAAAAACATGTTCAAAGATTGGGGATATGAACTCCCAATGTAGCCTCGAAGATGAGATTCCTCATGTATGTTGTTATTTCTCTTGGATTAGTAGGATTTTGAGCTCATGGAATCAACCTATTGCAAATTCCAAATCTAAGGTTAGCCGAGAACCACTTTCCACATGTCATTATTAATTGTAGTTCATAACATCTTTCTGAACTTGTTGTTTGGATGCCTCCTCATAAGTGGAGGATTTTGAGTCAATGGCATGGATTATCTAAGATATCAAATGAAAGAAACCTCGAAGCCTCACAATAGGATTCTTAAAGAGATCAACTGAGTAATCCATGTCCTCCTCCCTTTTCTCATCTTCAAGGGACGACTCATAGACTTGGCTCACTTCTATATCACTAGGAGGCTCTCTGAATAAATTTCTCAAGGGAGATCACATATTTACTTTCTAATACCATTTTTCTGGGGTTTGAGGAGAACAATTGGCTCCCTCTTGATCTCTAAACTTACCATTTGTTCCAATCTAGTAAGGAACAAGGCATCAATAACAAATACTTGGTAGATTCTCTTTTCTTCACTCTATGATGACACCTAGAAGGATGAATATCTAGGATAATTTATCCTACATTCCATGTATTCTTAATCCCTATATACCTCAGCACTCAGCTCCCTCTAAGCATAAACATGATATGCATACTTCATTACTTGTCATCAGAGCAAGTCACATCAACCTCCTCTTGTGGATCTTTCCTACAAGTTAAATTTGGTTCGATAGTCAACAATAACCAATATCAATTTTATATAATGACATAGTCTTAACATCCATGCATATATTATCTATATTCCACCAAGATCATATCAATCACATATATGCAACATGTCATGACAATACTATTGAAATATGGACCTATTTTTCAAAGATCTTTGGGTTGAAAACTAATTTTCTTGGATACCCCCAAATGTGTGTCATTTTTTACAGTGAAAACTAGTGTATGCATGTTTTAACTTTAAATTAAAATAATTTTTAAAGAAATTATTAATGAAACTCACTAAATCAGTCATAATTGAATGTGATATTTATTAAAATGAACGTTGAATACACAAAAATATTAACCCATAATCCATTGTTTGGCTATTCTCTTGGTAGGGTCCTGCCAAAAAAATATGACAATGTCATGGACTGGAGAAAAATTGGTTGTCGTGTAGTTGGTAAATCCAAGGTTATTTTCTCTTTGTGATATTGGACCCCTACTTTTTCCAAGTTATTATCTATGATTTGTGGTCTTTCCAAAACTATGAAATATCTTAGTAGTCTTCTTTGTATGGGTTGAAAACTTCTGTCCTATAAGGTAATTGAATTACATTGCCTTGTTTGGGTGTAATTCCCCATTCATTGTATATGTTATGGGTCATTTCAATACTATTTTCCAACTCCTTGGGGAATTTATGTACCATGAGCCTTAGAGGCCCCACAATTGTATCTGTGTTCAGGTTGAGTCAATGACGTGCCTAAATGGGAACATAACTGTGATTTATCAATATGCCAAATACGTATTTCAAGTGCTAGAATACTGCACTGCATAACTCACATATAAAATCTTCAGATTCTAGCTGTAAGGGAAATTGACTTAAACCCTTACTCTTGCCTGAGAGGTAATTTAGATATAATATATTTGACCATAATGGTCTTGTAATCATTGGATTAAGGTGTTCGTTGACCTTAAAATTGAGATGAATAATGTTGGACTTCCAACAAGGGGAAAATGTATAATGAGAGAATGTGTGATTCAAAAATATAAACAATACGGACAATTAATAACATGGCTATGCTTGAGACACTTGAATTTGAGGATTTATTGGTGTTATGCTTACCCATACATATCCATCTTATCCCTATATATATTAAGCAACAAGAGATATAAAAAATTGATCAAGATGTAAACTTTTTGCTACTTAAAAGATCTTAATTTAGATGGATCTACATTATTTTATTTTATTATTATGGTTAACGTTTTTATGTTCCCGACAGGGAATATATATGAATCGGTTAGGTCAATTAATTCGATAGGAATATTTAAATTTTTTAGTTTTCAAATGTTTTTAATATAGTTTGATTAAATTTTATTTTTTGATTTATTTAAATATTGATTTAACTTAATTTCTATTAGTCTTTTGCAGGTGACGTTTGATTGGTTCTTTGTTCCCCAAGACCCGGCGGCGTGATGGCGTAAGCAGTAGTAATGGGAATTATGTATTTGGTAAGGTTTATTCTCGATATGCCTGTTTATTGTAGGACATAAGGTGACAGATGGCTCATCCATTCAATGGTTTCCATTAATATCATTGGACGTTTCGAAACCTGGCATATTTAAAACCTTAACCAACTATATTTCCTATCATTACTGACTTAAATCCTTTTGAAACTATTGTGTCATAATATAAGACGGAGGACTAACAATCTACCATAGCATTAAAGGGAGGTAGCCATATGTTATTTATTTTGTGGAAATACAAATCCTGAATGAAGGTAATGAATATCTTAATGATGTGCTTGATTCAAGGAATTAGTGGGTGAAGTCATTTTAATAAAATAAAATAAAAGGAGTAATGATGGTATGACATTTTGAAATGTGTAAATAAACTTTCCCCATTTCTTATTATCCCTGCTGCAGGCAGGTTATTATGCATTTGTTAATGCATTGACTTTATATTAGTTCATTTTGACTCGAAATAAATTTTCATTATTTCCAAAGTTAAACTTTGTAATTTTTACTATTTATTAAAACTAATTTTTATACATTTTATTGGTTAATGTCTTATTGTGAAATCATTAGGCTAGATATAAATCATGACAATTCATTAAATATCTACTAATGCCTTGGAAACATCACGTACACAGGTTGAAGGAGTGTGGTCGACGCATGTGAAATCAATTCCATGAGATCTACCTTGTTTGTAAAAGCATCTGAATTGTTTCATGATGTTACCGACATTGAGAAAAAACAAATTTCTGTAATTTTAATTTTGATTCATTCATAAATACTTTTATTCAACCATTTTATTAATTTTTTGTGTGAAAAGAAATTAATTCCAACCCTTATTGCCATTACTTTCTTGGCATTTATTACTATGACATCTTGCATGTGAATTCACTGTCTTCACAGGTTTCTTGACCTTCCACTGTCATATATACTGTGTGCAATATTTTGAATTTAAGCTTTGAATAAGTTACCGGAATTGTTAAAAAGGTCCTTTCCTTAAAACTATTTCGAGCAATGACAGTTAGTATTAATGCTATAGCGTATACATATCTATCTAAAGACTGCGTTGAGATTTTTTGCATTATTTTCCAGGTTTATTTGCTCTTTTCTTATTTAGTGAGCTCTCAAAGAACACAACATTGTCTCTACTTTGGAGAGTGGATCATTTATTTAATGGAACATTACACGTAGAGTGTCCGCCAGGTGTTGTTCAATTTCTTCTTACTAATCCAGTTGCATTTAAAAAATATGTGAAAATCTAAAAGGTGCAAGTCTTTTAAAATATTTTTGATATAGCTTTACACCCAAAAAAATTATTCTCCATTTTAGTTGTTCTATCCACCATCTATCCATCTATTACCATATCTTTTCGGCAGATTCCAAAAATAATGGTTTCTGGCAGATGAAACCGCATGAAACATCGTGAGAACATGTGCAAAATGCAACATCTTTTCGATAAAACTTGATTGCATGCACAACAAACGAGCAGGATATATGATCTATTTAATTACTAATAATAATATAATGCTTGGAGACTATGTGGAGAACGGAAAATCTAGCGGCGGGTAGTTGTAAAGAAACATGTGTTGGATTATGAATTAAAACTGGTTGTTACAACTCAATATTAAATTGCTCCCTAATATCATGAATGCACCGTACTTAATTAACCTATCAAGATTATCCCTTGTGTCAAGTCTAACCCGTCTGGTATAATTTAGCTGCTATTGAATGCATTTTCATATAAACTTGTTTCATAATAAATGTTGCGTGGATTGGAGTATCCATCCAGATCCTTCTATCCTGGTTAAGCTTTTGTCTCTACGGGGTTATCTAAATTCTTTTCCACCTAGATTTGCATATTGCTCTGCTTTGTTGTTATTATCTGTTAGGAGGTGTTATTTGCAATCACGATTTGCATGTTGCTCTACTTTGTTGTTGTTACTATATGTTTGGAGGTGTTATTTGTAGTTAGCAGTGAACATAAGTGGCATATTCAGAGTTTTTTTTTTCACAAGTAGTGAGCAGAAGTGGCATTGACGCCCAGCCTTGGAAGTTTTCATTATTGTTTGGTTGTTTGTTCAGAGTTTTATATAAAAAGGTATGTAAACTGTTTCATATATTTCTTAATTTTAATTCTTAAATTTTTTTCGAAATTCTTTCTTGCTTGATGATAAGGCACTCCATGTTTCTAAAAATATATTCCTTAACATTCTTAGAAAGGGAGATAAAAACTAAGTAGTCTTTAGTTCTTATATTTTCTAGGTTTTCAATTTTTTCTTGTATTTGTTTCACACAGACATAGTTCAATTTCTTGTGAATGACTCAACATAATTCCATATATAGTTCCATATTTTTACCACCTAAGAAAATTGTTCAGCACAATGATCTGTATGATACCTGATTTATTTTGAATCTTCGACCAAAAGATTAATAATTTTAGGGGACAGAAAAAGAATGCAAAAATTTTCATTTTAAGTAGAAGAATAATTTTAGTCTATGCTTAAATTATCTACATGTGACTATACAGCGTGTTTCTTCAAAATTAAATACACAAATAAATCTTAGAGAAACATGAAATTGATATATTGCAATTAAAGATGGCCTAAAGGGTGAAGGGAAGTAACCTGCAAGGTGGTAGTCTTTCTAAATAGTGGCATTATTTATAAATAGATCATTTGCTTGTGTGTTGAATGAGGCATTTAGATCATAAAAGTCATTGGAATGGGAGCATTTCAGTGCCCATTATCCCACGGTATTTTGATAGGGTGAAATAGGCAGATTGATGTTCAACCATGCCCAAACAAGATACTCTCTTGAAATAGGGATTTAAGTCGAAAAATTCTTGTTTTGATGGTAGCGTAAGATTTTTTAATATCCCTCCAAAGGTTCAAATCAACTGACACATTTCACTCTACATGGGTTGTCTTGATCATGCAAGCATGACACTTCTCATGGTTAAGGCTAGGTGTATGTCGTGAGTGACTTTGGCTTTATCTAGAGAATATTTTTAGGGCTAGCTATATTCCATTATAATATTTCCACATTGAAAAAGGCACAAATGCGACACGGTATAATAGAAAGCTTCATACAAACACCAAATAGAGATTTAAATTTCACAATAGCATTCGGTTTCATTCAATTAAAAACAAATCATGTATATCAATCTCTACGGACTCTACACAATGTCATGTACCAATCAGAAACATAATAGTATAAGAAAACTTGGTCAAACTGTAGATGGAATTGAAACAATAGTGCCAGCTACAATAAATGTTGGCTTTGGGTGAGTAAGCATTCTGCCTGCCACCAATATTCTTCACCTCTTGGAGTGAGCGCCACGATTCTCCTTGCTCTTCTCATATGCAACATTGGGTTCATATGGAATTGTATAGATAAACCTTGGCGCAACCATCACCTTCACCAGGATGTGTGCAACTAGATAGTCAGGGTTTAATGGCTTTAGTTAATGCCATTTAATAGCACTACGAATGGAGTAGTACTTCTCCACTTGTTCGCGGTCTATTTTTCCACTTGGATGGTGGCTTGTTAGATCAAGGTAATTGTGTTGATATTTCTGGCATTTTGAGGAGATTTTGAGTTTTGATTATCCATTTATGAAATTGAGATATAGTTATATCACATTCTTTTCTACTTCGATCATATAATAATATGGTATCAACGTGTTATGTTATTATATATATTTTACGCCCTCACTTAGTTATGCTTGAATATCAAGAACTTGAAATTGTTGAGGTTATATTGGTAGGTATGAGGAAGAAAAAGTAAATGTGGATTCTATGAATCTAGTTCATGACGTTGCCAACACAGGTTAATAAATAATTCTTCCTGCATGCCAACGCCATTGAGGACGTGTCATTGAGACGAAGACAATACTATACCAAATCTCCAAGTCTCAAGCTGATTAATTTGATAATCCACAAGTGAAGGAAATTATTAGCCATTGAAGGGGAATATATATTGAGTTTTTAAAATATCTATCATTTCTATGATGAGAGAAGGTGCTATTCTTGAGATAACTAGAAAATATCCCTTAAAAAGGGATTTTTTGTTTAAAAAGATGTTACCAGATCTCTCCAGATGGCAAATGCAGTTTACCACACCGACACATCATAAATATTCTACCAGATTCAATACATGAAATTTTGTTTATATTTAAAATTACCGTCAACCAAGGCTAGGATTGACTGCAAACAATCCTGAGTAACTTATGGTCACAAGATAGTAAACGGAACAAGTGATGAAGATTTATAAGAGTGGTGTAAAATAACATTAAATATTCTAGAGTTACAGTTTTACCTTTTCAACTATTCCATGTTATCAAAGGGGATTGGTATCGATATGGGAACTAGTTACAGTTGTGTGGGCATTTGGAAGAACAACAGAGTATAAATAATTCCCAATGACCAAGGAAAAAAAATGATTACTTCATATGTTACTTTTACTGATACATAACACCTTATTGGGGATGCCACAAAGAATTAGGTGGCCATGAATCCCCAGAACATGGTATTTGATGCCAAGAGATTGATCGATAGGGGCTTCACCGATGCCTCTATGCACAGTGACATGAAGCTCTGGCCTTTCAGGGTCTTATCCGCCTCGGCGATAAGCCCATGATCCAAGTATCATACAAGGGCAACAAGAAGCAATTTTCACCCATGGAGATTTCCTCCATGGTGCTCACCAAGATGAAGGATATTTTCGAGTACTTTCTTCGACAGACTGTGAATAATGGTGTGGTTACTATTCCTACCTATTTCAATGACTTGCAGAGACATGCGACTAAGGATGTCGGTCTCATTGCTGGGGTGAATGTGTTGAGGATTATCAATGAACCCACTACTGCTGCCATTTCTTATGGGCTTGATAAGAAGTCCACTTCTACTAAAGAAAAGAATGTATTTATATTTGATTTGGGAGGAGGGACGTTTGATGTTTCGATTCTGACGATTAAAGAGAGAATCTTCGAGGTGAAAGCCATGGTTAGAGATACCCACATTGATAGATGCTAGTTTTCAAAATGTAACTCCCTATATGTTCCATAGACTGCAAGCCATAGGAAGAGTGGCCTATTCAAAAATATTTACCTTCCTCAAAAGTGAGAAAACAAGTGCCAAGGCTCTTGAATTTTTGGGTTGCCTCTTACTGAAAAGGATGAACGCTAGAGTTTTAGCATTCACTATTTTTTTTTAACACTGTTCATTTATTAAGATTGTAATTATCAAGCCAATTAATTTGAACGGAGTACATGGAATTTCATTTAATAGTTTGCTTGTGCACTTCTAAATGTTCTTGGTTGTTGATGTTCATAAATTTGTGTTTTTTTTATTTCATTCTATAGTGCTCGATGTTTTAGTGTGGTTTTTGATTTTACATAAATTTGAAGACGAGTGTTTGATATTTTGTATCTGCACACTACACATTAATTGAATGGATGGATGATATTCAGATGTCTTTATAACTAGGATTAATACTTTCACTTTACGTTGCTCTCGGGATGGTAGTGTCGTGTTCTCTAATTGGGATACTAGATTTATATCAATAGAAGAACTTGAAAAAGGTTATTTTCTTTAGGATGTAAATGGTATTTAATGTCTTGGTTGATTCTTGGGATTTTTTTGTAAATAGTCCATCTATTCAGTCAATTAGCTGGGTTGACTTTTAGCTAGCAACGTTCAAAGTGATATCTAATTTGGACCAAATTTGTAGATTCCAAAACACTTAGATATCTAGCGTTTGTATGTGGAAGTTGATGCCAGTGTTTTCTCATGTTTAGCACAGGATGTGGATGGCATTTGGAATTCATGAACTTAACACTAGAGACTATGGATACATGAACTAGGAACTCACAAGGTTAGTGACAAAACGGTCAAAAGAAGTTATATGTGGTAAATTATTTAAAATAATAGGTGGCCATGACCCAAGAGTTTACTATGCTGTGGGGCAGTTAACAATGTTTGCTGCGAAGTGCGGGTTGTTAACTCTCTGTAAAATATTTTTATATTCCTTAAAATAATAGGCTGCCACAGCTGGAGGGCAGCTAAGTATGCTTGCTATGCAGTAGACTGGTGTGTAATTCTTATAGTTACTAAAGAATAAAATAAAAAAAATATTAAAATTATTAAAGTAGCTATCGAATCAATCCTCAAGAATCAAAATTGAAGAAGCTTGAAGGGTAAACAATTAAAACGAAACAAAATATTACTGAGAAAAAGGTTTGCAACAGTTCACTCAAAAATTATTTTTGACAATGCTGCACTCATAGGGAGTAATCTATTACCCGACCATTTGTACGGGGCCCACCCGATGCCGTTGAGTTATAGCTTACTCCGTTACTTCTCTTTCGTGAAACCAAAACCATACATCTCTTTCAAAGTAAGTAAAAGAGAGTTTCTTTCAAAGATTTACATTACAGTTGTCTCTGGCTCTCTGCTTTTATCCTCTTGTGTAGAAAAATAAACACCAATATGCTTAGTAGTATTGCTAATTCCCCTTAAAATTTCCACCTGTTCTTTTTGGACAACCCAGTTCAATACAGATTTATCTCAGTTGTTCTAAATCTTAATGCAATGTCAAGTCTTTGGCTTTAAATTTGTATGATCTGTGCCTCTTAAATTGTACATTCGATAAATAAGCCTTGGCACATAACATATAATAAATTGCAATTATTCATGGCTTCAAATCTCGATACTAATGAAAGTAGAACAACTGCAATGTATATCTTTCAAAGAAACTCTCTGTGCCTCTTCTCTCTCGGAAGAGAAGTATGGTTTTTGTCTCACAGAAGAGAAGGAAAATAAGTAATGGAGTAAGCTATCTCTCAATGGCATCAGGTGGACCTGGATACATATCGTCGAGTAGATAGCTTACTCCCACCCATAGGACACTTGAGCATATGATCCATCTTTCTATTTCTAACACGTGGATATAGATTAATGAGGGTATTGTTCGGTGATATAATGATTATATTATTTAATTTTAAAAAGGTTTGAGTTATGAGAGAAAATTTATACGATCTTATCTTTTTCCTCTCCATATATAAAGAGATGAAGATGGTGTTAATTGTTAATCATAAGAAAATATCTCTTTCCAATTGATAACGTGTCTCTAGAAAATAGTATAATGGATTGAGTTAATTTTAAAGGCCTTTAGGGAATTATAAATGTTCTTGAGCTAATTTTAAGGGCATTTAGGGAATTATAAATGTTCTTGTGGTACATCCCTTGAGATGTTTTTTTGGTCCAGATCTAATCAACTACTGATTTTCTTGAAATGATTTTCAACTTTGATTACATTGCAGTAACTAATTTTTTATTAAATATAGTAACTATATAGTAATTCTTATATTTTCCTAACAGATAATTTCTTCTAAGATTTTGATCTAGTGTTGAATACCGCTATATCACTCTTAGGTTTACAAAATGAAATTAGGCCATCATTACAACAAACACCTTACCTTTCTCTTAAAAAAAGAGAGAAAAATAAAGTTCCTACCATGTAGTTTTTTTAGAAGGATTAAAAAGTGATAGTATAAGATATTTTATTAATATGAGAATTTTTTTAAAATGTATTCATTTTAATGTGGAGTAGGGCTAGGACAAGGAATTTCCATGCAAACAACTAAAGTTCAAAACCAGTAGGTGTAGAGCCCTTGTGTGTGTGAGCGAAGGTGTTTGATCTTCTAAAGTTTGTCCCCCTCCATCATAAAAAAGACTTAACACAGGTTTGAGAAACAAATTGTTTTATGTGGATTTTATTATGCAATTTTATTCTTTATGTACATATAGACAATGGCGAGGAAAATTATATTTTTAATGATTCTAGTTTTCAATGTTTGACATTTATATTCGAGCTTTAACTTTTGACTTTTAACCCCATACGAAGTTGTCAAAGTGTAACATCATGGTTTGTTGTTTTCTTTGAAGAGAGATTATCTTTTTAATAGAAAAATCCTTCAAATAACCTATCTTGATATATATTATGCAGAAGACACTCTGTTTTCATAATGAAAAATACATAGAAACATTTACATTGTAAAAAAAATTCCAAAACACATTGATTTTGGGAATATTCAACTTAGTAATAACCACTTCCCAATAAGCCTAATTGCCAACATACTAGCTAACACTTCATGGAATATTGATAGTGTGTAGGCCATAGAATCGTACTTTCCCTCCAACCAATGTGCTTAGAGAATGAACGCCTCTCTAGTCAGACTTTACCTTGGGATAATTTGGTACACACTCCAAAATACCAATTTTGTAACATAAAAACCACATATTAAAGCCATCCTATGCATGGCCTCGTGTTAACCAATAGTCATCTTCTTCCTTCCTTGACCCTGCCTTTTTCAATAATTAAACTCATCCATAAGACTCGAGACTCGAGAGAGGTAATAGAAGAGAATCAGTATGGATGGAAGGGCATGAGATTTTGAATAATTAAACCCATCCATAAAACTAGAGAGAGGTAATAGCCCATGTGGGATAAAAGATAACCAAAACGCCCCCATTTCTTCGGCAGAACTGTGATTGAATCCGGTTAAAATTATTCCGGAGAATCATGATTCAATCCGGTTAAAATTATGCCTCAAAATCATAGTTTAGGTTATTCTGTAATTTAATTCTTATTTCTAGAATAATATCCTACTTTTTAAAACTACCCAAATGGTTAAAATCACGATTTAAACATGAGAAATTGCATTTTCAAGAATTCATCCCTTGCCGGATTCCGACGGGTTAGGGGCGATTTAGTACAGAGAGAAAGGCATGGGTGGAGATCAATTCAGAGACCTGATTCACCATCACGTTTATGGGAGATTTGTACTTTCTAGGGTTCGAAATAGGGGTTCTGTAGTTTCAAATTTCTTCCCTTTGATGAGGGTTTCACTCAGTGTTTATCAAGATCTCAAGGATAAAGGTATGAATGGATCGTTTCCTTTTTCTTTTTCTTTTTTTAGGTCATGTCTGCTTCTGGTTCTAAGCGAAGAAATCACATTTTTTTTTATTTCATTTGGTATTTTTTTTCAACCCGCATAAATGGCCGTCTTTAGGAAGGCCTCATTTCTTGATATCATTTTTTTCCCCTAAGCCCAATCTTTCAGCCTTCAGTTATACTACATGTGGGTTTGCAATGGTATGCCAAAGGGTCTAGGTTTTTGGTTTGTGATCCCTGTTTCTTTTGTCGGATCTTGCTGATATAAATTTTGAGTTTTTAGGATGTCGCCTGTTTCTAGCAGGAACTTCACTTTTTTTTTACCCATTTGGAAAGGATAAATACTGGGATCTAACATTTTTGCAATGAACTCTTCTGTAATAGATACGATGGGTTTGTTTTTAGGGTTGTTGAGTGGATTAGACAACTTTCTCTTGAGCATAAGTTAGTTTTGTCGAGGAGATCTAGAAACCTGGGAAAGAGAGATACATAAAAAGTATAAAATTGTTATGAGCAAGGACAGGATGTTATTTTTGAATATTTTGGTGTTTATACAACAAGGTGAAGTCATTGCTTTAAAGCCACATAATATTCACATGGAATTTATTTTCTTCAGGTATTTAAAGCCACATAATATATTCGTGTATAAGCGTAAATGATTCCTTAAAATAGAAGATTTGGGCCTTGAGAGAACTTTTATTATGCCCATAAAGAGCTATACCCATGAGGTTTGTCTTTTATTCTTTGCCATTGTATAAGGTATGCATGCTTTAGTTATCATCCATTAGCTTTCCAGCCATTTATTAAGATTTTGATTTAGAATTTGATCTTTATTTGGCATATTTCCACATTATGGTATAGAGCTCCAAAGGTAGTGATAGGATCTACCAAATATTCAACGCCCGTAGACATTTGGTCTGTTGGATGTATTTTGGTAAGTGGAATTAGTAAAGAAATATTGAGAATATTGTTTTGATATCCTTTTGTTTTCATAGTCTCAATCGTATAGTTTACGAATTGATATCACACTTGTGTATTTTTTTTGTTTTTGTGTTTTTAGCTGAAATGGTGAAAGGACAAGCACTTCTCCCTAAATATTCAGAATTTCAACAACTGGTTTATATATTCAAGTAAGGTTACATATTGGTTTCAGAACTTCTTATGTATCTTATTCAATAACAAAATGGACTAAATTGATTTGGATTTTGGATTGAAAGGTTATTGGGAACCCCAACCAAAGAAATGTGGGAAGGAGTAAAACGTTTAAAAGACTGACATATTTATCCTCAATGGAAGCCTATGAACCTAGTTTCTATATTTCCAGATCTATCGCCAAGCGCTCTCGATCTTCTTAGTGTATGTTATTCGCTATCTGTCTAACCCATGAGATTCATCATTTTTTGGAACTGTTATTTCCCTTGAAATGATTAAGATAGTGACAAACGTTTGCATGGCTTTGTAGAAACTGCTGCATTGCGATCCTGCAAGGAGAATTTCAGCAAAGGAGGCCTTGAATCACCCTTATTTCGATGATTTCGACAATTCTTAATTCTGAATAAGATATATTGTTTTTCAAGTATTCCAACGGTATTCCAAAGCATTTAGATGTATATATATGTGTAGAATTGTTTTTCAAGCCACATAATATTCATTGGGTATATAAGACTTATGAACTTTGATAAATTAACCATAATATTATTGATTTAAAGCCACATAATATTATCTTGTTTATGAATTATGCTACCCTTTGCAGGTCTCAATATTTTGACCTAGACATGCGTACAACAAATTTTGACTGCGGGACTTAGGTCATTTCGGACATGTTCATAATTTCGAAAAAGATACGATGGATCGATCAGTAGTTGTTTCTCATCCCTTGTGGATGAAACAAGCTGAAGAATCCAAGTTGAAGGATGAAGAAGGAAAGGTTGCTGCATCTTGGGTGGCCTTCAATGCTACATTCAAGAATGTTGACCAATCTTCTAACAAAGAAACCTCTTCTTCTGATAGTGAAGCTGATGAGAGAGATATGCTAGCCAGCAAACCTATAGGACCAGTAGATCCATCAAAATGAACAGCTACTAGTATAGGGGTAGATGGTGGAGTTACAGGCGCTTTTGTGTCGTTTTTCGTTGTTACTAAAGATTCTGATGGAAGGAAAATGCCCGGTGGTGGAGATAAAATCAAAGTAGTTTTTACACTAGGCCTTGGAGTAGGAGGTGTTGAAAAAAAGGAAATGGTGAAATACTATGGATATGGGATGTATACATTGATTTATGATGTGGCAAAGAGGGGTGATTATATGGTACAGGTAGAGTGTAATGGAAAAACGATCCTAGGGAACCCTTTCCCTGTCTTCTTCAGTGTCGGTAGCCTTTCTATGAATGGTAGTTCACCTTCTTATCCAAATGTGGAAAATCAAGGAATGTCAAATTATTCTGGAACGATGCCAAGATTATTCTTAGGGATGCTTGGGATGATTCCTGGTATTCGGCCGAGTGCCATGTGCATGAGCTGGAGTTGTTTTGCATGCTCTTGGAGCGTCACTTGGGGAAGTTTGTCAAGATTACCTTAATGGACAGTGTGGGATGAATGATTTCATGTTTAATCACCCTCAATATAGTCAATTGATGGCTGCATTAGCACTTGGAATCACTATGGGAGGCCTTACTCATATGCCCATGGCACCTTCTATAGTTACTATGCAAGCTACACTAGCTATTGTTGTTGCACAAGCGCTTCCAGTTGATGCTTCTCAATCTCAAGCACATTCTGTATGAGAAACAAAAGGTGTGATTCAATCTTGTTGATTTTTTGTTATAATATCCATATTCATTTAACCAACAATACAATACATTGAATAATACACTTTTGGCTATTTATTTGTTTTTTTAATACACTTTTTGTTATTTTTTTTTTTTTTGGTTCAAATTTGAGACATTTTCTGTTTTTTATTTGTTCTTTTCCATTTTTCATGGATTGAGATTCGTTTTATTGTAGTTATAGAATTAATAAATTAATTAGTATAATTAAAGGCAAAGCATTAAAACAGTTCAACACTGTCTACTCGTTACCTCTTATCCAGCATTCATGTATAGTGATCATCACATTGAGAATCAAGATCACCATCTATCTTTTTCACTTATAATTTTAAAAACAATGCCATGGTTACTGCAAAAAGTATCAAGTATGCTAGTGCTATTATTCTAAAAGAATTGGAAACTTTTAAAATCCTAGATTTTCTAACCATAAGGAGGGTTATATTCTAGTGATGGATTACTATGTTGCAATGCATTTCTTAGTCACGCATCTTATTATTTCCTTGAAATGGAATACCTCTCCTCACACTCTTTCTACACATGATTTTTCACAAGTGTAATAATGACCTTTGAAGCATTTAAGCCTTTGAAAAACTAAAACAATCCTTCAACAACAATTATGGTAGGGAAAAAAGGAAAATAGGAAAATTAGACTAAGTAATCAATATCATTGGCCTTTTCTTGAACGATAATTGCAACAACCTTTTTTTTTAGGCAACATTGGAGTTTTTAAGAAACAATATTTTTTCCTTATTTTGAGAATCCGATAAAATGTAGACAACATTATCTATTGGGAGATTTTGAGGACATACTTTTCTTATTAAAACTTCAACTATATTTAATATTCAACCTTAATCAATCATTTCCAACTTATTTTCATGATGGCATTCCACAATTTTGAAGTGTCTCTACCATTATAATGAAGGTTCGTTGCACTATGATTAGGAGCCTCCCTTGCTTGAGGTCTTGTTAACCCCACCATTTAGTTCTTTCATAAGTTTTCTTATGGCCTACTAGATGCACCATCTTACGGGAAATCATACATGTGAAAACAATCTTTGAGAGGTCTTGAGCCTTGGATTTGAGGCTCTTTTTGTAGAATTTTCAATGCAACGTCCATCCTTGAAGGTCTTGTCTTTGGTAGTGGAGGAGTTTTCCATCATTTGGAGAGGATCCTTTCCCATAGACTAGCGTATATGCATATGTTTGGTGGACTTAGTTAGGGGGATATCACTATTGCACTCTGTCCATTTGCATTTGGGAATAAGTTAATTCTAGTGATCAAGATTCAACTTTGAGGGACCTATTGGAAGATTAACTTAGATTGGAATGCATCGAGCCTACGAGGGACCATAAATTCTCCATCCTAGCCATAACCCTAAAGAATATGTATCATATACATTTGAAGGAGGACAAAATCAGGGCCAAATCTATCTTCCTAGAGTAGCATTTCCCTTAAAGTGAGGACTGTAATGAAGGATTGGTGGTTTTATATCATGCACGCTTGCACTTTAAAGGATATTCCCTTATATCAAGGATGATCTACCACATTTTAGGAGGTTTATTGAGAAATGAAAATAAATAAAATGATAAGAAACAAAAGGCATCTGATGCAGAAATTGTAAAAGGGAAAGAAATACATACTAAGAGTTCCTAGGGGAAAAGTATTGTTAGATATGTATTTTGGATCAGTGTAGATAGACTCACTAGATTCAACCTAGACCAGTGGCACAAGCTTGGCTCGATATCTTTGTTAAATGAGTAAAAAAACTTCATCAATAAGTCAAACTCATGACCAATATATAAAACCCATAAGCACTAGGAAATCCCATGCAAAACTGAACATTATTCAAGTATTTTGGAGACCTGAGTACATATTTGATCTGATCCTGGGGGCGAGCCTCGAAAGTCATTGAACCCGCTCGAAACAATAAGGACCAATAGGATCATTTTTCTGACGTTAGTGCAAGTGAACATGAGCATAATATAAGTGTGTAACATAGAATCATCCACATGAAAATGAAAAATCATTCAAGCACATTAGGGACACGATTTGATTACGGAGTTCACCAGATCTCCTAGCTACCTCTATGGGCCTACTCCAAAATAGAGTGACCAATCCATTGCAAAGATGCACAAATACATAAGATACATCACAACGGATTCACCTGCAGAGTCTTCATCATCTGTTCATCTCTACCGTCGCACCATAACTGCCTCTGATGGGTCACATAAGTGCACAAGCTATAGGACTCAATCAAAGACTGCAGAAATCAAGCAAGCAAATGCCTTCCTCCTTTGTCTCGAGAAGTTGCCAAACTTGGACATGAAGATATTTTCCCAATGTATCCAATCACACTCTTTCAACTGACTCTACGAGCCACGAACCTCGAGCTACGCCACACGATCTTCTGCACGATAGTCTCAATAGATGACAATATGTTTGCATGACAAGTGCATAAATAAAACCAAAGTCACACTCTTACCAACCAATCCCTTCACCTTTTTCCTTCAGGATGAGAGTGTAGATGGTCGCTACTTGCCTTCAAATGCAAATTGAAATGTTGCCTCCTCGAAATGACTCTGCTTGTTTGTCTCCTACGCTGGATCACCTTTGGACATGATGGAGCCATGCTTTCTCTCTAAGCTAGAACTACAAGGTTGGAGCCTCTCCATGAGCTTCTCCAATGGAGACCCCCAATGGGGCCTCTCAGATGCTTGCTTCCTCTATGGGATACATCTCTCCAAACTTGAGCTCCCTTCAAATGCACATGACAAGTGCTTAAATAGGAGAAGCTACTCTTGGTGGCATGATACATGTGATTCTCCAAATTGGGATTAGTTACAAATTGGTTTGGCTTTTAAAAACGTAAACCAAAAATATGGTTCATGCCCACATGCCCATGGGTTTTCACATTTAGTTACTTCCCCATAATAAAATTTAAAAAATCCAACAATAATCCATTACATAACAAAATCCCTTTTTTAAATAGCATGCTGGTTTTTCAACCATAAACCAACTTGTTACAACTTCTTTACAAATATGGCATGTTTGTTTTTGGTTACAACCATGCATTAACTTCATAACAACTCAAGGAATAAAATAAATGAGTAATATGTGAGTAATTTTTCCACTCACTTCAAATATTAATCATTTTACAATTTCTCATGAGTAAATGCATGAATGTCCTAAAAATCATTTCAAGCACAAATGCAGGCATGCTAGTCATCATGCCATGTCACCATGCCACATCATCATGCCATGTCATCATGCCACATCAGCATGCCATGTCATCATACCACATCATCATGCCACATCATCATGCAATATCAACATGCTATGTCATCAGAATGCACTTTTTGACTGCCACGTGGCAGCTTGAGGGAGTGCCATGTGGCACTTTAGCCAAAATTTTCCCTGTTGGGGCCAAACTTCAAAGTGCAATATCTTTTGCATCCGGAGTCCGTTTGACACGCCATTTGCACCATTGGAATCGGCTTGATGAGCTCTTAGACATGGTACTATTTTTGTTGCAATATGATGATTTTGAAAATTGGCCTTTTTAGATCCTCCCGGATCAATATTTTTCCCTGGTTTCCTTTAAACATAAGAAAATTGTTGAAGATTTTTAACTTAGTTGAAAATAGTATAAAATTGAGGACATATTTTTTACAAGAAAACTTGTGCATTAATTGTGTTTTTCTGGTACTCGTGAGTGCATATTTTTCCTTGGATTCTTTCTTATATAGAAAAATTTCTCAAGAGTTTCAACACTAGCTGAAAAAAAAAGATAAAAATATTGTGGATACCATTTCAGATTGAGGCTTCTTCAATAAGGAAAAAAATTTTCAATCTCTTTTGGATATAGTGCTCATTTCTTGGGCATTAATAAAATTACCTCATGTTATAGCTTATTTTACCACTCGAGGTGAATCACACTTGTATGCCCTTTCCCCTGTCCCTCTTCAGACTCCTTAGACCCCTTGGACCAATTTATGTCCTTTGATGTTTCCTAGACCATCCCTAAAAACATGTATAAATTCATATACGTGACTTTTAAACCCCTAATTGTGTATATACGCTGGTTTGACCATTAAAACCACGTGCATTGGGATGTGTACAAAATCCAAATATTGTTGGAATTTTTCTTGACATGGATCCGACTCACTTGACTCCTGGCTGTCCATCTGCCTTGAGATCGCTCATATTCAACCTTTCATTACCCCTTTGAAAATATATATAAGGAACACTTTGGTACATTGAAGGCATATGAGAGAATTGAGAGCAAAGAAACTATAGTCCATTGTTGCCAGAACTTATGCTTGAGTCTACATCCCTTTGTCCCTTGGAGCACTTTTGTGTTCTTCCCAAGCTTTCCTTTTGCTTTTGAGCTTGCTATCGAGAGATGGAGGATTGAACTGGTGGAGGCCCAAGTGGGGGATTCAGTTTCTTCAATTTGCAGACGTGTCGACAGAGGTTGTATCCATTGTAATCTCTGATCTTATATTAATAGAAATATCTTTTCCTGTCCAATAATGTATGTTTGAATGAATATTTTATCCATGGGATGATTTCAAATGCTTATGCATTGTTTATTATATATGCTAGAATAGATCTAACATGAATATATATAGTATGCTTGTATTGTTTACTTGTTGTTGAGGAAGTAATCTATCAATTCAAGCTGAAGTTGGAAAGCTCAATGGCGATCTACTTCAACCATCCGGAATAAGGTATGAGGTTTGATCCTTTAGTGTTAGATATTTAATTTCTATTGCATATTTGAAAGGATTGATTTTTGGAGTCAAGCTGTCTGTAGTGGTACCCCAAGCCATAGGAATTTCTCTCTCTAATAGAATTGGAAACTCCGCTGGGGAGTTCCTAGTAGTTTTCCTTTGGGGGTTTTCTATCGGCATTCAATGACTTTGAATTGCTCTTTTTCTCTTGTTTCTGTGTCGGGTCTGGGGGCATGTTTGCTTCGTAGTGTCGGATTGGTCTGAATTTTGTCTCAGCTTGTCTATTTTCCTTTATTTTTGTGCAACTTTCTTCCTGTACATGAGTTTTTAACTCACAGTCGCATATATACGCGGGTTTCTTTGTTATTTCCATGTACACACGCGGGTTTACTACGAACAGTCATGTATGCCCTTAGTTTTACCTTCTAGAGGAATTTGAATGGTTTCTGTGTGAATTTTGATGATTGCTGAGTCTCCTTTGATATTGCCAGAGTCTGTATACACCTCTGTTTCTGACCAGAGACATTTTTTTTAAGGGTAAATTTCATTTTTTTTAAGAATGTTCTTGTCATTGCATTTTTTATTTTTTGTTTTGAGATTAGTGCATTAGACTTCTTTTACCTTATTGATTTGCTTGGGTGCTGTTTGAGTGTGCTTGTAGAGTCTGGGGGTTGTAGAATCATTCTTTTGCTTTTATATCTCATTTTATTTCAAAAAATCCAAAAATATTTGCTTATCATCATGCATTGCATTTTGCATTTTGCATAGTACTTGCACTAGATTTTCTTTGGAGTATTAGTCAGGATTTCATATAGGAAAGCTTGCATTTATCATTTGAAGGAAATTGTGCATTTCATGTAGTAGCATACCCTATTTTCATGGACACAATTCATTTGCATTGATTGTTAGGTGTGCATTTTACTTCATGATTGTGTCATAACACCATTAGTTGCACGGCCATATCCCTCTTTTGAGTAATAAAACCAATTAAAATCAATGCTTCATTAATTTGAACTACACTTTTTTATTTGATAGGGTTCACCAACAAGATTAGGTTTTAGGGTCTTGGAATAGTTCATTGTGAGCAAATTCTCTAAGACCAATAAACAACAACATGTATGTGTCTGTCCAGGTGAGTGTGTGAAATTCCTTGGTATAACCAGCGTTTCTCAGGATCCTCCTCTCAAAAGGGAGTTAAGCATGAGGCAGTGTCAGCGGTTATTGATCAGGATGACCCCTAGTCATAACTGAGTAGCACCGGAGATATTTCTAGGATTGTATTCATATCTAGGGGCTCTTTCGATAGTTTCAAGCTTTGCTACCCTTCCCATACAGTCAATCCCACCTGCGATTGTCCGCCTCAGCATTGATTATATTAAGGTGACGTTAGTGGCCTTACATAGGATATTGAGGGGGTACTTTGTAGGGTTTATTCTGTAGGTGTCCCAAACAGGTTGGGGTTGAGCAACACAATCGCTTTACGCGTTGAAGCTAAGGACCACAATAATTGGTTATGCACCTCTGCTTGTTCTGTATGGGAGTCTCAAGCCTCTCCTAGGAAAGACATACCTGCTTCATTCGAGAGCTCACTTATCCTACCCTTGATTGCTTATATTTGTCTTTAGATTTTATTGGTGATTGCTCTGTGCACAATAGATTTCCTAGGGTTTCCGTAGATAGAGAGTCTTTTATATTTTTTGAGTCATTGTGGATTCGAGTGCAGCTCCTCACCGTTCTCGTCGTTTAGTGGGACTTCTGCCTTCTATGTCTCCTCTTCCTTTGGGAGAGAGAAATAGATAGTCCAGGCGGACTACTTCGCACATTGATTCACACACCATGGGAGACCATATAGAAGGTATTCCTGAACCGCCTTCTCCCATTCATGTGGAAGATAGGGAGTTTACTCCTAACTATGATCCTTCACCCGACTTGATTGAGTTAGGTCCTATGATTTCTGAGATAGTTACTTTTCATGATAGACCTACTTACTCTAGGGTTGATTCCCCATTGATGCATCCCTAGTATGGAATGCCGAAGGATGATGAGACTCATTTCGAACCCATGAGCACTAGTTATGGTAGTTATGGTATGTCTGGTTTTCCTACACATGATTTGGCTTTCCATGTCAAATTTGAGTTCGAGACTAACACTATGCCTAGGGGAACACTCATTCCTTACCATGCGGAGAGGTTTGGGAGCACTAGTCACATTTCACCTTACATCCCGGCGATGGAAGCTACATCACATATTCCTCCTAGGTCTAGGGTTAGTAATCCTATTAGAATATGAGATCCAAGACGAGTGACTATAGGGAATAACACGTACATAATTAGTCAGGTCCCTCCATCCTCTGTCCCTAGTTATTCGAATGTTCACCCTCCACCTCATTCACGTGGTCCTTCAGGCCGAAACGTGGCTATCAGTCATGTCTGTACTGCAGTTACTAGACCAGTTGTGTCTCAAGTTTACATACCGCCCGTTGCTTCAGGAGGCTATGTTAATACTTCCAGAGGTCATGTTACTACTTTCGGAGCATATATTCCTACTTCCGGTATGTATATTCCTACTTTTGAAGTATCTATTCCTACCTACGGAGTGTCTCATGGGACATCGCATGCGATGACTTGTGGACCTTACTATGGGACGTAGTATGGACATGTTTCTTCACCTTATAGGGGTGGGTATCAACAAACTACTTACTCTCCAAATTATGGCTTTGTAGCTCCGAATAGTCAAGGTACACCACACTATGGTGCTTCCATGCCACCCTATATGGGTCAAACGGAAGGAGGGCACTATGGCCAAGGCCATGGTGGTAATCAAACCTATGTGAATCGGAACTATTAAGGAGTGGTGCATCAACCTCATCATCCTAGGCTCCCTTTCCTCGCAACGCTGAATCTTCCCAACTTGTTGATATTGACGAACGATCCTGTAGCTCATGACCTCGCTTGGCCAACTGTTCCTACTAAGATTCCCTCGAACATACCCAAATTCGAGGGAAAACCAGGAGAGGATCCGAGTGAACACGTTACTACTTTTCACCTATGGTGCTCTTCGAATTCCTTACATCAGGACTCAATCCATTTGACACTATTTCAATGCACCCTTACAAGGCCTGCCGCGAAATGGTATATAGAGCTGCCTAGGGGAGAATTCACTTTGTTTGATGACCTAGCGATGACTTTTCTTAACCACTTCGAACTACCAGTACACTATGACATTGGTACTGAACTCTTGTTGACATTTCAGAAAGACAAAGCCACACATATCTTGGATCATATCCAAGAGTGGCGTAGACGAAAGAGGTTAATTAAAGCCTTTATACTACCAGAATTCCTCCTCGAATGGTTCCTTAATTCATTATTTCCATATATAGCGAAGGATGTTTCTACATCCAGAGTGCAAAATGAGGAACAAGCCATTTTTAGGGTGTAGGAACTAGATTTGATTTATGCTCAGTCCGGTTTGTTATATGAGATCATTCCCAATGCTCTGCGTTCTAGTTTCGACCCCAAAGTTAAACCCGGACCACATGCTAATGGCATTGTGGGTTATGCGAGTGCTAAACCTACAGATTCGGTTACAAAACAAGTTAGTTAATTTTCAGTCAACCAATCTGCTTCAGGACAAGCCATGACTTCATCTCAACCCGCCCAAACGGTGAGTGTGCTTTCAGTACAATCGTCAGACCAGAAGGGTAACCAGTAGCCCGGACGAAATAAAACGAAGGGTAAGAATAATCATAAGGGTGGGAATAGGAATGAGAATGCTAATAATGGCAAGAACTCCTGTGATGCTTGGGGGGAAAAGAAAGCTGAATGTAATGTTAAATTCCCTTGCAAGTTGTGTAAGGATGATCACCTCACTTACATGTGCCCTCGTATCAATGAAGCCTCAAGATTCTTGGCACAGAGCCCAGCTGTGCTAACTAACCCTTTACCTCACAATCAAAATATGAACTCAAGGACCCATGATTAGTTTGGTCGTGATCAAGATCCATCGGAGGGTAGTGGTTGTGGTTGCATTTACATGGTACGTGCTATGAAAGTTGTGACCCGTGCGAAGGACTATGGTTCGTCACAACCCAGCCCAAGAAAAAGAACCTAATCCACTAAGGCTCCTTTCTGTATTGAGAAACCTGTGGATAAACCTGAAGCTGCACCTCGCATTCCTAAGGGAGTACTTAAGTGTTGGGGGCACAATCCTAATGCCCGAGCCACCCAGAACTATTCAGTTGTCGAGGATTTGGGCCACACTCCTTGTGCGATGTCAGCATTGGAAGTGCTTCAGAGTTGTCCTTCGCAACGGAAGGATTTGCTTTATGCCCTTGGTATGAATGATCATGATTCTTCCTCTATGGTTAAATTTGAAACTGTAGGACTTCAGCCTCGCTTGCCTTACTATGTGTCTCTTTTGATTCATGTAGAATGTCTTAACATGACTGTTAAGCGCACTGTGATTGACGAAGGTGCTGCCGCTTCTATGATGTCTTTATCATGTTGGAAGGGTTTAGGTTCCCCTGAACTGTATAAATCAGCAACCATGTTAACTGCGTTCGATGGGATATCATTTAGGCTGCACGGGATCCTTTCTTCCCTTAAGGTCCGTTTGGGAGGGAAGACCATTGCGATAGAGGTTGAGGTGGTTGATGCACCCCTTGACTACAATCTATTGCTGGGTAGGAATTGGATGTACAGTATGCAAGCCATAGCTTCTTCCCTATTTCACGTTGTATGCTTTCCATTTAACGGGAAGATAGTCATGATTGATCAAACGTCATTCAAGAATCCATCAGTTACTGCATCTTGGGGAGCTTCGATCCCGATCATTGAACACTCTCAGCCGGCAACTGGGAGTGTGGGTGTGGGCATGTATCCATCCGTCATGGGAAGTTTTAGTTGTCTTGCACCAATCCTTATGATAGGGTGTAGTTCCGGTGAGGCTTCGACATCTATGAGATCGGTGTCTTTTCGCACGATTCATATGGAAGATCCTTGGATTCTTCCTACACCGAGTACTCCGAGTGAGCCCATCATGACGGACGTGTCGTTTCCTACAACTATGGTAGCTTATCAAGCTAATATCAAGTTTATTGCAGAGCCTAGTCCTTCCTCTTCGCAGATGGAGGAGGAGGACCCTTATGTTCTGTTGGCATGGGCAGTGCAGTCTTCTCATG
Organism: Pseudotsuga menziesii; assembly: GCA_001517045.1. Classification (NCBI taxonomy): domain Eukaryota; kingdom Viridiplantae; phylum Streptophyta; class Pinopsida; order Pinales; family Pinaceae; genus Pseudotsuga; species Pseudotsuga menziesii. The sequence continues at coordinate 170,900 of LPNX010252025.1, read as the reverse complement.
CACACGACTGCCTTGATAGTGTTTTCCCTTTAGATGAAGTGATTATTGAGGCCATGTCGGGAGTTGAACCACCATGGGAGGAACTCCATCATAGATCTTACTTTCTTCCCGAGCTTGACCACTTGAAGCATGAGGAATTTAGGGCGGTTCTTAGTAAGAGAGTTGGTAATCCTATGGTTCCATTAAGCTCTCCTAGTCAGATGGCTGATGGAAACATGGAAAACATATCTTCAACAATTCCTATCAATATCTCTCACGATCCTGGCAGGATAGAGAATGTCTATATTGGGGCAGAATGTTCCCATGCTGAGATTCTAGAATACATCGAGCTGTTTAAAGAATTTTGTGATATATTTGCTTGGTCTTACGATGAAATGCTAGGTATCGACCCTCATATTGTCGAACACAAGATTAATACTTATCCCAACACTAAGCTTGTTCGACAACATTTGTGTGCGGTGAATCCTAGGAAAGTACCCGCAATTAATGCAGATATAGAGAAACTGTTGAAAGCCGATTTTATCTATCCCGTTCCCTTGACAGAGTGGGTTTCAAACCCCATTTCGGTGGATAAGAAGCAGGCAGTGATCAACATATGTACTGATTTCCGTGATTTGAATTGTGCCTATCCTAAGGACAATTTCCCCAAACCATTTATCGATCAGATTTTGGATGAGTGTGCGGGTAGCAAGTTTTTTTCCTTTATGGACAGCTTTTCCGGATATAATCAGATACAAATTAAACCTGAGGACCAAGACTACATTTATTTGTCCTTAGGGAACTTTTGCATATCAGAAAATGCCTTTTTGCCTTAAGAACACCGAAGCTACTTTTTAGCGGGAAACAACCTAGATCTTCCACGATCTCAAGTCGATTATTGAATTATTTTTGGATGACCTTGCTACCCATTCTCGTATGAGAATGTGTCATTCCTATCATTTGAGGTTGTTATTCGAAAGGTGCCGCCATTATTTGGTCAAGTTAAATCCTCACAAGTGAATCTTTTGTGTGTAGTCAAGTCGCTTATTAGGATTCATCATTTCTAAAGAGGGTATAAGAGTCGGCCCTTTGAAGGTTGAGGCAATACTTCAGTTGTCTCCCCCCAAAAAAATTCGTCATCTTCAATGTTTGCAAGGCATGAAAAACTTCTTACGAAGATTCGTTGTCAATTTTTCCAATTTGACTAGAGGCTTCACGTGTTGTTTGAAGAAGGACACCACCTTTTGTTGGGATGAGTGAGCCCAATATTCCTTTGATGCACTCAAGCGAGCCCTAGCATCGGCCCCAATGATTAGTCCCCCAGACTATAGCCGTGGTTTTCTACTTTATGTGGCCGTGTCCATGGAGATGATTGGGATGGTTTTGGTTCAAGAGGATGAGGAGCTCCAAGAGCATGTCATATACTATCTGAGCCAAAATATTATTCATGCGGAGATTCATTATTCCCATGTTGAGAAGCTTTCCTTAGATACCGTAAATGCGGTTCAACGGTTGATACATTATATTCTCGTTTTCCAAACCTTTGTTGTAGCCCATGTCAATCTGTTTCAATTCATCCTCACTCAAAGGATTACTGGGGGAAAATATAATAAATGGATTGTGATCCTGCAAGAATTCGACCTCGAATTTGTTTCAGCAAAATCAAAGAAATCATTAATTTTTGCAGAGCTTATATTGGATTTCCCAAGCGAGGCCAAGGAGTTGGTTTGTGAAGATACGTTTATCGATAAACACATCTTCTTAATCTCAACTTTAGAACCATGGTATGGGGATATCATTATATATCTACAAACATTGAAGGTCCCTACTCACCTCTCACGGGATGAATGACGACAATTGTGTCACGTGTCTAAGAATTACCTTATAGTAGATAACACTTTATATCACCGTGCGGTAGATTCCATTTTACGACGTTGTTTAACCCATGAAGAGGCTGAGGTAGTGTTGAATGATTGCCATGGAGGGGCATGTGGTGGTAATTCATCTGGGCTTTCTACAGCCCAAAAAATCTTAAGAGCGAGTTATTTCTATCCATCGATCTTTAAGGATTCTATTGATGCGGTCAAGCGGTGCCACCCTTGCAAGGTGTTTGCATGTAATATGCGCTTGAAACTGGCCCTATTACATCCTATCATCACCGTCGGTCCCTGCACTAAGTGGGGGCTTGATTTTATGGCTTGCAACCCAGCTTCAGCTGGGGGGCATCATCATATCATAGTGGCTATTGATTACTTCATGAAATGGGCAGAGGCTATGCCTACAGTTAAATCTGACGGTGAGACAGCCGTGCACTTCGTATCCAACTAGATTATTACTCAATTAGGGATTTCGAAAGAGCTTTTCACTGACCATGGCTCGCACTTTCAGAATCGTATGATGGAAGTGTTGGAATCAAAGTTAGGGTACAAGCAAGAGAATTCCTCCTCTTACTACCATTAAGTGAATGGACAGGTGGAAGCAGTGAATAAATCACTCAAATCCATTCTCCAATGAACCATCACACGAAGCAAGAATAATTGGCACATTATGTTATATCCTGCTTTGTGGGCAGATCGAACTGCTGTTAAGACTGCCACATGTTTTTCTCCATATCAACTTCTACATGGAGTGGAGTCGGTATTGTCGGTTGAGTGTGAGATTCCTTCTTTGAAGCTAGCTGTAGAAATCTTACCAGACACTTCACCATTGGAGGAGCATTTGGTCCACTTTGAGCAACTTGATGAGCAGCATCGAGATGCCTTGTTAGCTCTAGAAGTAAATAATCGTCGCGTAAAGGTCCAGTACGATAAGTCTGTCCATCCAAGGAGGTTCAGTGAGGGAGACTTGGTCCTTTTGTGGAATCAACCAAAGGAACCCTTGGGGGCACGAAATTTTAACCCCATGTGGTGTGGCCCTTACGTCGTCAAATGTGTGTTAGAGAAGGGCGCTTATGAGTTAGTGGATTATGAGGGGATGGCCTTGGCGGAGCCTAGAAATGGGCTCTATCTCAAGAAGTTCTATGCATGATTTTAATCCAAGGTTGGTTATTGTATATTATTGTACAGTTTTGCATAGTTAGGTCTTTTTCTTATCATTATTGGGTTTGTGAGTAGTTTCCGTTTCTTTTGGCAGATGTCAATGGAATCTTCCACCTACATAGGATTCACGGATGGTGTCAGCCATCACACTCAACACTCTGCCTCTGCTGCTTGGGTGATTTATACTCCTATGGGTCAGGTATTGTCTTTAGGAGGTGTATGTCTGCGACCATCTTCCAATAATGTTGTTGAATATAGTGACATTATTGAGCTTCTACAGGATGCCATTTCACATGGCATTCTTTCTCTTGGGGTAATTCTTGATTTGAAGTTAGTAGTGTCATAGCTTAATGGTTTGTACCATGTTAGAGATCCAACGTTATTAAGAACATTCTTACGTGTGAGATTATTAGAATGACAATTTGACAATATAACATACATACATATTCCAAGAATTAATAATCAAGTTACAAACTCATATGCTAACTACGTGTTAGATTGGAATTTGTTTCATACACAATGAATTCATCACAAACACATATTTTTACACATGTAAATAAATAAATTGATCATCATAAGAGTTTTTATAAACATCCAAAATGTGATAATACATAGTGTCATGATACAAAAATGGGGCTCTCGAGCCACCAAAATATAATACACGGTAATACAAAATGTGTCACTCCTAGGTTTCTAAGCCTATGGAGGAGGAGGAGGGTTGTGATCATGGAAGGTCACTACGGCTCTAGCTAGCTGTCAGAATAATCACACCCATGCTTGTGGTACACCCACCACCTAGCGTTGCATAGCCTTAGGAAAGTCCTCTACTTGCACCATGGGAACTCTGTGTGTCAGCATAACAAAGTTGATATCAATGCTCTGGAGTTTCTGCTCCACATCCACACCCGCGATATTGTCTCCTATTCCCCTCCATCTGTGATGAGGGAAGCCTTCAGGGGACCGTGGTCCCACATATGCATGAAAATGGTAGATGTCACTATGTATTGTCACCCAAAAACATGTCTTTTGATTTCAGATAATCAAAAAACAAAAAAAAATAAAATAACTCAAAAATTTAAAGAGAGGGTCGAGATTCGTTACCTATGTCACTGTATGCTGATCCTGGTGGTAGCGGCATGTATGGGTTCCCCCAGAAATCTATCCCCACATAGGGGTATTCATCGATGGAAACTATCTATCGTCGCCACCACGGAAAGAAATCAGTTAGATAGGGGTTGGTCACCCTACCTCCCCCTAGTCTGCGCATCACATCCACCCAATGTCATTGGGCTAGATCTCGAACCCCGTGAAGAGGAACGTCAACTCTGGGGCTCAATCCTAGAACACACTCAAAGAAAAATGTGCTCAGTATGCTACTGAACCCAAAGTTCCACACCCTTCCCATCTTACACTCAATGAGCTGATGTTTCATGTTGATGTTGCAGCTGCAACTGTTCTCCCCATTTTTTTTCAAATTTTGGTCCCCTCCTCATGATCTAGTGTTTCTTTGAATCAGTTGGATCCATGAACTTTCTGGTCATGCTTTATATTTGAACGATTTGTTCAAGATTAACTCTCGTCCTTTTTTCGGAAGTAAAACAGGCTGTTGACTCTCGCTGAATTTAAAGTTGTTCCGAACACTTAATATTTTTCATAGATCGGGCATCAAATTATGTTTGAGTCAGAAGGTCTTTTTCTTGCACTCCCGTCGTTGCAGAGAAATAATTAGCTTTGGCTTCGTCATTTTTCTTCGATGCATTTGTCTTAATCGACTGATTTGTTGCTTTCACGTCAGATCGTCTTGCTTCTACATTCTCCGCAGTTGCAGAAGGCAGACTCCGAAGTCTCCCGATTATTGCTTTGACTTTTCAGACCCCGCAATGTTGTTTTCGCCGCTCCTTAAGTCTTGGGCTTCCACTGTTGCGGCTACCGAAAGCACTATCCTTCCGATTGTTTAGTCGATTTTCCTCCCATCCTTATGTCTCTGCCCACAACTTAGATCATAAATCTTCCGACTCTGATAGGCCTATATGTTTCGACGGTACCCGTCTCCTGCTAAGACCCGCTTATGTGGCTGTGAATGAGTTTACCCTGCCAATGTTAGTGTTCTGAGTTGCCAATGAGTTCGTGGTTTCCTATCGCTGGTTATTTCTTTCGAACCCATAGGTAGACGAGATAGTCATGTCGACGTTTGTTAAGCTTCATAACAGTAATGCAGTGCACGGCCTTTCCTGCTGCTTAGCTACTGTGGTTGATATAGTTTAACGTGGTTTGACCTTCTTGAAAATATAGTCCTAATCAATGTTAATTGTCGTTTAATTGCAGAAGATTCAAGAGACTGTTCAGACAACCGCGGCAGGGAGATAGTTGGAAGAAGGGAGCTGGGCCGTTTCGGTAAAGGTCGAATCAAAGACGACAGGATTGCAAGGAGGGCGAGCAAAGGAGAAAGAAAAATCAATAGCAACAAAGGCGCAAATCTGAAAGGTCTGTCAGTTACTCAGCAGATCTTGAGTGCACATAGAAAGACATGAAACTTTTGAGGAACTGAGAGGTCACACCTTGGGGGGGGCAGCCCAAGCGGTCTACTGTTTAGTTTAAGTATTTAAAAGTTAGAATGGAGAGGGGATTTTTCCCCCGAAAAACTTGTAAACTAATGCTTGTAAGAGGAACTATTTCATTTTACAACAAGAAATTGCAACTTTTGCCTGTTGGAGAAAGTGCTATGTGGAACATATCAATGCATTTAAATGAGCAATGTTGAATGGGAACTATTTCGTTTTCAACTATGTTTCATTAACTGTGAGAACATTCTAAATTCCTGAACCTATGTTCTTATCTGAATGTTCTTTAGTTTTTTCTTTATGATGTTTTCCACTATGAGTAATGAGAGTCTTAACTGTTGATGAGCTATCTTATCATGTATACTTTTATTCATGTTTATATGTTTGGTTATAATAACAACTATCTACGATTTTCCATAACATATGGACAGTAGTGCATTACTCATGAATTAATATCCATCTCTCTAGAGATAGCTTAGCTAGTTTTACTTTATTACTGTTTGTATGATTTAGATGCTTGTGAGTGCTAAGACGAGAGGTGAGAACCTGCAAATCATGTTGTGACTACTCCTAGCATCCTTATCACCCTGCATTGTTAAATAGGCATGTGCATTTCATACTTTAAGTCAAAAAATACAGAATTATACACGGTGGACCGGGCCGCAACCGATAAAACCTTTTATTTTTTGTTACTTGACCTATGGTAGCCAGACCGCAAACCGAATGGATTCCCCATACCAAATAGTCACAGGCTTGTTGGGAACATTGACTGGGGAGAATCCCTTGTTGTTGTCGCCTGTGAATTTCCAGGCCTCAATAGTTTCTGGTGTTAGAAGGAGGGCCGCCAATGCATGGCTGGCCGAGGAAACCCATTTTCTCGAGATTATTCCACCGGTAACAGTTCAAAAAGAAGTGGGATTCATAATCCAATTCCGGAAGAAAGGGGTAGAGAACATTTTTTTTCCGTCGACAACGAAGTTGTTAATAATCTGAGGAGACACACCAGGGAATATGTGAAGAAGATTGGAGGATTGCCAATCATCCTTGAATTTCCCAGAAGGGAATACAAAAGGAAAGATCATCATATATTGGAAGACTTAGTGCTGGTTGGGGATTGGGAAGAACTTGTAGAAAAAACCTTACAGGAAATTGTACTGCCTTTGAACCAAGAAGGTCCTGATAGCCCTCACAGTTCTCCTATTCACACTCCAATTCCTTCACCCCCTCACTCTCCACCCAGACTCATGGCGGCTGTAAACTCAAATCAACCACCCAACCCACCTAATCCACCACCTGCCTGGAGAGCCAGGTCACCTTTAAACCTAACACCTCCATTACATGATCTACCTCAATCCTTTGAAAAGATTCTGCCCAAATTCGACCCAAGTGAGAAGATACTCGTAGACAACCACTTGCAAAGTTTCTATCTGGAAATAGAAGGGTTAAGGGCTGGGGAGTATGAAGATGTAGTTTGCAGACTATTCACGCACACCCTTAAAGGAGCTGCAACATCGTGGTACTTTGGTTTTCCTGCTAACTCTATCCTTGATTGGGATACCTTCGAGAGAATTTTTAGAAGTAAATATGCAGCTCAGAAGACTCATGCAACCCTCATGAAAGGCTTGTGTGCCTTGAATAAAGAAAGAAAGGAGAAGGTGCACAGCTTTACCCAAATATTTTCCGCACACCTCAAGAATTTTTCTGAAGCTGACAGACCTTTGGATAAAGTTCTTATTGAATACTATACCTCAGCCTTAGGACCTGAGTTGGCCATGTTTGCCAAAATAAAGGCCAAGCCTACTTTGGCGGAGACCTATGAGGAGCCAGAAATAGTAGAGGCTGAAAGGGAAAGCATCGAAGATTATCCCGAACGAACATGAGAGAAAATGACGGGAAGAAAAGCCTTGTTTTTTAGTAAGCCTAAGGAAGATCAATCACCAGATTTTGAAAGTATGGAAAAAATGATGCAGAATATTTCTAACAGAATCATAGACCTAGAGAAAGAGAAGGAAACTCAAAAGTTTTACAAGCCCTATTACAAGAAAAGAGAGGATAACAATCAATCTCAACCTCCTCCGCACAATTCAGCATCTATGAATTTAAAAGAGGTAGGAATGGACAATTTTTGCACGTTCCACCAACAACCCCACTCTGAAAAGAATTGTTCTCAATGGATAAACTCAATGACGTTGGTGATAAATCAGCTGTTGGATTCTAAATTAACAGAAGATGGAGATGAAGAAAGAAAAGAAAGTACCACTTCGACGAAGGAACAAGAAGAGGAGACCATGGTTCTGTGGAATTCTGTTTTGTTATTTGATGTTGAAGAAGAAAAGAATTGGGGATACGAGAGCATCATGGAAACGAACGTTACAACAAGGAACCAAGGGTCAGTTAAAGAAGACAATCTCATACTCCCAAAAATCAAAAGGCTGCAAAAAAATGTTAAGAAATTTCAAAATAATTCCGCAGCTGATAAAATTCCTGAATTCACGATTACCAACCAAGATCCTAGGAAGAATGATACGTTGGCCAAGCCCAATGAAGAAAAGACGAATGCTGATAAACCGCACCCCATTGAACCGCAAATGGATTATGACATCATGGAATATATAAAAAAGGTAAAGGCAAACATTTCACTATTTGAAATGTCTAAAGTGCCCCAACAAAAAGAAAGACTATTGAAAGCACTCGAAGCATCGGACGAGAGGCTACCCACTGACAATCGACCTCAGGAAGAGGAAGAAATAAAAGAAACCAGCATTGGAGGTAAGTCTAAGAACAAACACCCACCTTTCCTTCTCACTTTTGAAATTTTTAATCATAACGTACATAATTGCCTGGTAGAATCAGGGGCGTCATTTACGTCATGATAATATCAGTCTATAAAAATATAAATGGGCAGCCTAAGGAATCCACGTGGAGGGTTGTTCAATTGGACAGGATGAATGTAAAGGTAATTGGTGAGATGGAGGATGTCCTAGTCCGCCTGTCGTCAGATGATAAAGTGTGCCAAGTCATTGATATCGTGGTGGCTGATATAGCAGACACTTATGGGCTTGTCCTTAGTAGAGACTGGTCAACAAAACTAAATGGATATTTTTCCTCAGATTGGTTGCATCTGTGGCTTCTGTATAAAGGAAGACTGAACCAAATTAAAATTTTGAGGGAAACTCACATGAAATACAACGTTACTCAACTTGAGGAAAAGAATGAACCAGTGGATTCTATGTTGGGAAATTATTTTATTGAGTTGGAACCAGAAAATTACCAAGTAGAAGAAGCCAGGAACATGTCAGACACCCAGCCTGATCTCCTTCGATTCTCACAGGCTGATGAAATCGACTGTAAAATAGTAGACTTAGTAGTAGGAATAGATTCTCATGCTGTAGTTAGCAATGTCTGGACATTGTTTTTTGATGGCTCTAAGATGTTAGAAGGGTCAGGGGCCGGTTGTGTCCTTATCGACCCCAAGAAGAATAAAAAAAATTTTTCATGTAGATTAGATTTTGAATGTATGAATAACACAGCTGAGTATGAGGCATTGGTGCAAGGATTGAGGAAAGCAATCGAATTGAAGGTAAGTAATCTGAAAGTTTTTAGAGATTCTATAATAATTGTAAAATAGATTCGGAATCAAATACATTGTATTTCTCCCCACTTGAAAGCTTATCAAAATGAGGTATGGGATCTGCTCAAATGTTTTAACGCATTTAATGTTGTTTCAATTCCAAGACTTAAAAATGCAGCAGCTGACTTGCTAGCCACATCAGCTGCTAGGCTTGTGCCTACTAATAATCGGTTCTCCATTGAACTTCTTTTCAGGCCCTCGGTCCCTAATATGATTACCAAATTTCGAGTGTTCAATGACGATCAGCAGATTATAGAATGCTTAACAAATGACGAGGTATTTAAAAGAGCAATTATAGACGATGAAGAACATCAGGCCAAGCTGAAGTATGATAATTTCATCCGTAAAGGAGTCATAACCTTAGAAATAATGTTCGATCTAAATGAAAAGTTTAGAAGGCCAGCAAATGTGAAGACTCACAACTCATCTCTACAGTTCGAATTGATAAATTTAGGGACTGAGACAAATCCTAAATATGTGAATCTTGGAAAATGCTCTTCACCAGCCGAAAGAGATAAGTTCATCAGTATTTTTAATCAATAAAAATATGTTTTCTCCTGGACATACGAAGATTTGAAGACATATGACACTAGCATCATCCAGCATGTCATCCCCATTAAATCTGGTGGCAAACCTTATCAGCAACCTTTAAGGAAAATGCACCCCAAATTGGAACCTCTAATTCAGAGTGAAGTTAAGAAATTATTGGATGCTAGGATCATTTTTAAGGTCAGACACTCTGAATGGGTCTCAAATCTGGTACCAGTGAGAAAAAAATCTAGAGAAATCAGGATATGCATGGATTTTAGGAATTTAAACCGCGCCTCAGATAAAGATAACTATCCTGTTCCACCTATGGAGCAACTAATACAAATGGTCTCAGGTTCTGAACTATTTTCTTTGTTAGACGGTTTCTCAGGCTACAATCAAGTATTAATAGTTGAAGAAGACAGACTGAAGACAACCTTCCGGACTAGATGGGGAACCTTCGCTTATAGAAGAATGCCCTTTGGGCTTATAAATGCCGGAGCTACGTTCCAAAGGGCTATGGACATAGCTTTCCGAGGTTTTATTGGTCGTAGTGCTGTAGTGTACCTTGATGATATTACGATATTCTCATAGAGGAGAGGAGAGCACGCGTTTCATTTAAGGCATATTTTCAAACGCTGTCGGAAATATGGCATCTCACTCAATCCCAAGAAGTGTGTATTCATTATTACAGAGGGCAAGTTGTTGGGTCATATAGTTTCAAAGAATAGAATCTCTATAGATCTAGAAAGAATTAAGGCCATTGAACAGAACCCCTTACCCCATAATAAAAAGGGGATGTAATCATCTATGGGAACCATAAATTTCGTACGAAGTTTTTTGCCAGATTTCACTCAGATTGTCAAACCTCTGCAGCAAATGGTGAAGCAAAGTGCACAGTTCAAATGGACTGAGATTGAGAAGAATGCATTCAGCAAGATTAAAATTGTTGTTGCACACGCACCCTCCCTAAAAATCCCAGATTTCGATAAAGATTTTGTTCTATATACTTTTTCATCTGATGATTCGCTAGCAACTGTGCTTACTAAAAAAGAAGATGGGAAGGATGACTTCCCAATATCTTTCATGAGCACTGGTCTACAAGGGGCCAAATTAAATTACCCAGCTATTGATAAACAATCTTATGCAGTATTCAAAGCAGTGAAACAATTCAGGCTCTACATATTAAAAAATCAAACCAAGGTGATCGTCCCATACCTAGCTGTGAGGTCCCGTTTTGTACAGAAGAGTTAGGAGAAAAAAGGGGCAATTGGGTAACAACCCTTCAAGAGTATGACCTTGAATTTAAGCCAAATTCTATAGTTAAAGGGAAAGGGTTGTGCAAACTAATGACTAAAAATGGGAACAATGAAAAACACGCATGGGAAGAGGAGGATGAATTACATTTGATGGATGTATGTCCTTTGTTTACAGCTCCCGAATCTTGGTATAGAGACCTCGTGCATTACCTGCAGGCAGGGTTGTTGCTAGAGCATTGGAATTCTAAGAAAGAAGAGTGCTGCGTCTCAAATCAGCCTCCTATCAAATTGTTGAAGGAATATTATTCAGAAAAAAACTACGATGGAGTCCTTCTTAGGCGCCTAGAGAAAGAAGATGCAAAGAGGGTAATGACCAATTTGCATGACGGGCCTGCTGGGGGACATTTTTCAGGAGATACTACAACTCACAAAATTATCGTAGCCGGTTACTATTGGTCCACGCTTTTCAAGGATGCACACACCCATATCCGGAGGTGCAATATGTGTCAAAGCTGTAGTGGAAGGAAATCTAAAGCAGCTGCACCACTGAAGCTTGTGATGATCATGGAGTCATTTGAACAATGGGGGTTGGATATTATTATTGGGGAGATAAAGCTGAACTCTTCCCTACAACATAAGTACATTCTGACCGCAACTGATTACTTCACTCGTTGGGTCTAAGCCATCCCGCTGTGCAAAATAAATGAAGACGCGGTCATCAACTTCCTGCAAAACCACATTATGACCAGGTTTGGAGTTCTAGTTTCTTTAGTCTTTGATAATGCTACTTAATTTTCGTCAATTAAATTAACTGCTTTTGCTCATGAGAAAGGAATAAAGTTTCATTACTCTGCAAATTACTATCCACAAGGAAATGGCCTAGCTGAATCTACTAACAAAAATCTGATTAGAATTTTAAAGAAGACTGTGATAGAAAACTAGAGGAGTTGGCACTCAGCGCTACCAAATGCCCTTTGGGCTAATAGAGTCACCCTCAAGTCTTCAGTAGGAGTGTCACCGTATACCCTTGTGTATGGTAAATAAGCCATTCTTCCCCCCAATATCATGCTACCCTCCACCATAATATCTCAAGAGTCTAGAGGGTCGGAGAATGAAGTCTTACAAATGAGAATATATAATCTTTTGAAAGTAGAAGAGGCCAGATCTAAGGCCAGAGAGCGCTTTAAACAACAACAAGAGGTAATAAAGAGATGGTTCGACAAGTACAAGGCAGGAATAAAGGACTTTGAAGTGGGATATTTGGTCCTCAAGTGGGACCACCCCCATGATGAGAAAGGAAAACACACGAAATTCCAGCAGTTGTGGGTAGGTCATTTTCAGATTGCGGTAAAGCTTGGCCCTTCCACTTATAAGTTGAAAAATCTACAAGGGTGGGAAGAGAACTTACCAGTAAATGGTTTAGTTCTCAAGCCTTATTTTTCCTGAGTTTTGTTTGTGTTCTTCTATCTTGTATATAAATAATACGGCTTCGTCATCTTTTTGAGTCATGTTTTTAGTTTTGTTTTAGTTTAAGTTTTTTTTTTATTGATTTCAATAAAGGAAATAAACTCGTGGTTGCATGGAGAACATCAAAAATTTTGGGAATGATTAACATTCTTGGGTATAAGACTGTGTGTTGTTGTTTGTCTAAAAAGAACTTCTTCCAATTTAGCAGTTTTCTCAAATAGTTATGTACGCGTTGAAGTCCTGCCTAACCCCTGTAAAATAAACCAAAATCAGAGGGTCTGGAATACTATTTTGAGGCTCCATCCATGTCACATTTAAAAATTCCTAGGGGGTGACAGTCAAGGGCCCATGGAAAGGAACAAGGTAAATAGTATATTAAATACAAATGATCCCATGCCAATAAACGAACGCCAAAAGGCAGATAAGAGTCAAAACTCCTATGAAAGCATTATACAAAAAAAAAAATGTTGAACTTATAAGTACTAAATCACCAAAAGCTCCTCTCCATCCATGAGCTGAAACGTGAATATGCCTCTCACACAAAAGGACACTTGGGATAGAGGAGCCTGAATTAAAATTCAGAAAGAAAGGCATGCAAGAGGACTCATATGAAAAGGAAAAAAAATCCAAAAGCACAAAAGTACTAAAATGGCTTGGGAATGAGGAACAAATGAATATTCATGTTTACCACATGCTACAATCCTGTGGTGTCCAAGCTGCCAGCTTCCTAAAGACAAAATTAACAATGAAACTCATCTTTCGGCCTCAAAAGAGTTATCCGGACTCAAAAATCTTGGTTTCCACTCTCCCAAATTGGCCTGTCATCAATGATTAAAGGTACATACATATTCCATTTGAGGAATCTAGATAGATGAAAGAATTCAATAAGTTTGTTCATTGTTAAACAGTCTGACACTCAAGGAAGAATCATCCATAGATCTAGGCTCACCAGGTAATTGCCAATTGTTGCAGCTGCAACTGTTCTCCCCAATTTTTTTCAAATTTTGGTCCCCTCCTCATGATCTAGTGTTGCTTTGAATCGTTTGGATACATGAACTTTCTGGTCATGCTTTAATTTTGAATGATTTGTTGAAGATTAACTCTCGTCCTGTTTTCGGAAGTAAAATAGGTTGTTGACTGTCGCTGAATTTAAAGCTGTTTCGAACACTTAATATTTTTCATAGATCGGGCATCAAATTATGTTTGAGTCGGAAGGTCTTTTGCTTGCACTACCACTGTTGTGGAGAAATAATCAGCTTTGGCTTCGTCATTTGTCTCTGATGAATTTTTCTTAATCGGCTGATTTGTTGCTTTCGCATTGGATCGTCTTACTTCTACGTTCTCTGGAGTTGTGGATGACAGACTGCGAAGTATCCCGATTATTGCTTTGACTTTTCAGACCCTGCAGTGTTGTTTTCATCGCTCCTTAAGTCTTGGGCTTCCGCTGTTGCGGCTACTGAAAGCACTATCCTTCCGATCATTTAGTCGATTTTCCTCCGATCCTTATGTCTCCGCCCACAACTTAGATCACAACTCTTCCAACTCTGATAGGCCTACGTGTTTCTGGGGTACTCGTCTCCTATTAAGACCCACTTATGCGGCTGTGAATGAGTTTACCCTGTCGATGTTAGCATTCTGAGCTGCCGATGAGTTCATGGTTTCCTGTCACTGGTGATTTCCTTCGAACCCATAGGTAGACGAGATATTGGTGTCGGCATTTGTTAAGCTTCATAACAGTAATGCAGCGCACGACCTTTCCTGCTGCTTAGCCATTGTGGTTGATATAGTTTAACGTGGTTTGACCCTCTTGAAAATACAGTCCTAATCAATGTTAATTGTTGTTTAATTGTAGAAGATTCAAGAGACTATTCAGACCACCGCGGAAAGGAGATAGTTGGAAGAAGGGAGCTGGGCCGTTTTGATAAAGGTCGAATCAAGGATGACAGGATTGCAAGGAGGGCGAGCAAAGGAGAAAGCAAAATCAATAGCAACGAAGGTGCAGATCTGAAAGGTCTGTCAGTTACTCAGTAGATCATGAGTGCACACAAAAAGACATGAAACGTTTGAGGAACTGAGAGGTCACACCTTGGGGGGGGGAGCCCAAGCGGTCTACTGTTTAGTTTAAATATTTGAAAGTTAGAATGGAGAGGGGATTTTTCCCCTGAAAAAATTGTAAACTAATGCTTGTAAGGGGAACTATTTCATTTTACAACCAGAAATTGCAACTTTTGCCTGTTGGAGAAAGTGCTATGTGGAACATATCAATACATTTAAATGAGCGATGTTGAATGGGAGCTATTTCGTTTTCAACTGTGTTTCATTAACTGTGACAACGTTCTAAATTCCTGAACCTATGTTCTTATCTGAATGTTCTTTAGTTTTTTCTTTATGATGTTTTCCACTATGAGTAATGAGAGTCTTAACGGTTGATGAGCTATCTTATCATGTATACTTTTATTCATGTTTATATGTTTGGTTATAAGAAGAGCTATCTGTGATTTGCCATAACATATGGACAGTAGTGCATTACTCATGAATTAATATCTAGCTCTCTAGAGATAGCTTAGCTAGTTTTACTTTATTACTGTTTGTATGATTTAGATGCTTGTGAGTGCTAAGACGAGAGGTGAGAACCTGCAAATCATGTTGTGACTACTCCTAGCATCCTTATCACCCTGCATTGTTAAATAGGCATGTGCATTTCATACTTTAAGTCAAAAAATACAGAATTATACACGGTGGACCGGGCCGCAACCGATAAAACCTTTTATTTTTTGTTACTTGACCTATGGTAGCCAGACCGCAAACCGAATGGATTCCCCATACCAAATAGTCACAGGCTTGTTGGGAACATTGACTGGGGAGAATCCCTTGCTGTTGTTGCCTGCAAATTTCCAGGCCTCAATAGTTGCTCAATAGTGTAGTGCTCTAGTCATCGACCATGGGTCTCATGCACTCCACTACATAGAACATTAGAGGACGCGAGGACTGGTGGAGTGAAGCCAAGCCTACTATCCTGTCCAATGTTAGTAGGATGGCCTTTAGGCCCAGCACCTATATAGAGTTAGTTAGGATCTGACTTCCCACCTTCTTCGTGTCTGGATAGCAGTACACTGCAATGTACTCATCGATAGTCACGCCACCTTAGGGCCCACCGTGAGAACGAAGGTTCACTACTTCCCCCTGTCGGGAAAGTCCAGTAATAAAGTATATGTCCTCCACCTCTATGGTGAGGGACATCCCATCTATCTGGAAGGACTCAGAGTCTGGATCCCAGTAATCTACCAGCTTCTGTAGTAGTCTTGGTTTGGCCCTTAAGCCACCAAGACACCAAAACTTGTAGATTCAACATGCACATAGTCCTTGTTGAGCCATTAGATCGACCCGTATTGCCTCCTCTACATCACGGGTGTTCATACTCTCTCCATTCTAGGACCATCCTACACAAAAAATTACAATTTTTCCCATTAGATTACTCAAAAAACCTCATGCGCATCCGCATACGCGACTGTTTTCCAAACAACCGTGTATGTACATGGGTTTGGGGGCATTTTTCGTGTATAGCCAGCCCTATACGCGAAAAAACCCTCGATTTTTACGTGGGCCGCAGTGCCCTTTTTAGATTGGCCTAGAAACCTGAAATGACCATGGAATTTCATAAAAATTGCATTGAAATGGAAGAGAAGAGCATGGGTAAGTACTTGGAAAAAACGGTAGTGGATTCCGCCAGCTGGATCTTCTACAATTCAATGTTGAAAATCTAAGCTCAATTGGGTAAACTTTTCAAATGTTTTATAATGTTTTGAAATATTTACTATTTATAGAAATTTTTCAAAATTTTGAAAATTTTTACCCCCTTTCCTATAGTTTGCACTATTTCTAATCATTTTGGACCGGTTTTGACCTAATTCATGATGTAGGAGACCTTTTTGAGTGTCGTTTCAGCCGTTGGATTGACTCGTTCGTGCCGATCTCAGGTATCATGTCTAGACTGGCATATAGGTTAGGTTTCATCACCGTTTGCATTTTGCATGACCTTATGACCATTTCATCATAACCTTAGGTACGAACCCACTCTATTATGTCATGGAACCTTCTGGCTATTTTAGAAGTGGCATGATATGAGTGGTAGAGATTGACCTTACATGGGTACCCTAGTTAGCGCCTTATCTGCATTTGGTGCCCATGCTGACGTTTTGTCATTTAGGGTGTGGGAGTCCATTGTATAGTATTGCCATGACATTTCACAAGAGCCTCATTCTCCTCTTGATATTTTGCTGGCCTATTTCCCTCAGGACTCCCGTATGTCAAGTTGTAATTGCATTTTCATGAGCTTTCCCTGCCTTATTGATCCTTATGCTGGCTTCCCTGACATTGTGTTTCAGAACATATAGCTCGAGCTTGTCTCATGTCTAGCCATGCAGAGCCATTTTATATATCCTCTGCAGCTTGATTCCCTTTTTATTGGGAGGGGATTTTCCCGCGAGTGTCACTATCGTACACATGTATCCTTGCATTGAGCATAGGTATGTTCCACTACTTGGAACTAGTTTTTTTTCCCCTATGACACTCGTATCCTCCTAGTCTATAATTATAAATCTATTTTATTATTTCTCAAGATTTTTAAATATTTGAAAAAGTCCAAAAAAATAAAAAAACCAAAAAGCCAAACAAGGAAAGATGTTATCTTTGGCAGCTGTTGCATCGTGTCTCCTTCGAACAAAGCATTGTATATCACATCCAATGGTTGGGTTTATAGTTTGAATTTAGGAGCTATACTCGTTTATCTGAGTTTATCTCTACCGACTGGTTAAGCTTCCAGTCCCCATGGAACCTTTGTCGATGCCTTCTGTGTCGTAGAGATGTCCCAGTTTGTATATGAAGTCTATGCTCCCTTTATTCAGTCACCATTTGTCGTTATGCTCTTGTTCGAAGGAAGTTGAAATCTGAGTCGTCCATTTCAGTTATCTTGACTTTGCATGTCGGCCATTCCCGGTACAACTACTAGTTCGTGCACCTTATGATAGAGTCCTTCCACATTATACAGCTTTGTTGAGTACCTCGTGTTGGATGATGGGGGATTCCTTAATGCCCTCCTTCCAGCGGATTTCATCCCATCGACTTCAAATCATTTATTATGGGATTGGAATCTAGAGTCATTTTGAGTTCCTTGAGACTTGGAGTCATCAGTGGTAGGTTCTCTCGCCATCGATAGTCTTTGGGAATACACCAATGTCCCCTGATCGATGGATCCTTCAAGTGTTCGACCTCAACACATCTATTCACACTTGTTAGTTTTCACTCTAGTACCTTGATTCCCATTTTCATTATTAGTGGGTGATCTCGCATCTGTTAACGGTATACATTAATGACCGGTAATCAGACTATGGACTACTATGTTCGACCTTGACACCTCTATTCGCATAGTAGGACATATAATCGTAGCTGTTTGTGTAGAAGACCTTCAATATTGGTGGTATCTCTTATATGATAACTACTTGATCGTGCCAGTGTTCATGGGATTTCAGCTCTTGTGACTTGATTCCAGTATATGTCAAACATTTCCAGCTATTATGGAGATCTTGATCCATTGTATATCTTCAGCCATTATGGAGATCATGATCCTTTTTATATCTTCATCATGGAGATTCTGGTCTATTTATATTGTATGTGGCGATGACCACTTATGTGATATCTTGTATCATGCCTATTCATGGCCATTGTACTCTTATGTATCTGGGACTGCTATATGTATTTGCAGTTATGTGCATAGTTCTATCATTGTACTATGTTGATTGGGTGGCTGGTCTTCCATTTGAGATCCTTCATCAGTCCACTTCTGGGATGGACTTATAATGTATTTTGGCCATCGTATGACCCCTCTGACCTCACACATTAGCGGGCATCTGTTATAGCTGATCTTACCACTCCAGGTGGATCACACTTGTATGGCCTTTCCCATGTCCCTTTGTAGACTCCTTAGACCCCTTGGGCCATTTTTTGTCCTTTGATGTTTACTAGACCATCCCTAAAAACATGTGTAAATTCATATACGTGACTTTTAAACCCCTAATCGCGTATATACGCAGGTTTGACCATTAAAACCGCGTACATCGGGATGTGTACAAAATACAAATCCTTTTGGAGTTTTCCTTGACATGGATCTGACTCACTTGACTCATGGCCTTCGATATGCCTTGAGATCGCTCAGATTCGACCTTTCATTACCCCTTTGAAAAGCTATATAAGGAACTCTTTGGTACATTGAAGGCATATGAGAGAATTGAGAGAAAAGAAACTATAGTACATTGTTACTGGAACTTATGGTTGAGTCTGCATCCCTTTGTCCCTTGGAGCACTTTTGTGTTCTTCCCAAGCTTGACTTTTGCTTGTGAGCTTGCTATCGAGAGATGGAGGATTGAAGTGGTGGAGGCCCAAGTGGGCGATTCAGTTTCTCCGATTCATAGACTTGCCTACATAGGTTGTATCCATTGTAATCTCTGATCTTATATTAATAGAAATATATTTTCCTGTCCAATAATGTATGTTTGAATGAATATTTTATCCATGGGATGATTTCAAATGCTTATACATTGTTGATTATATATGATAGAATAGATCTAACACCAATATATATAGTATGCTTGTATTGTTTACTTGTTGTTGAGGAAGTAATCTATCAATTCAAGATGAAGTTGGAAAGCTCAACGGGGATCTACTTCAACCATCCGGAATAAGGTACGAGGTCTGATCCTTTAGTGTTAGATATTTAATTTCTATTGCATATTGGAAAGGATTGATTTCTGGAGTCAAGCTGTCAGTTGTGGTACCCCAAGCCATAAGAATTTCTCTCCATAACACCTTATCTCATTTAAATGTTAGAAAAATATGCATATTATGGGAAAACATGGATGGAAATAAATCATGAAGTTTTTTTATTAGACATCCAATATGTTAGGTTGTCTAGGGGTCAAAAAATATGCACTTTTTTCATACTCTTGGATGACCTTATATAGATATGAATATTACTCATCTCCCAAGAGTTTGTCTTCAAAAACATCTCTCTCAAAATAATCATTTCTATCACCAGATTCAAAAATTTGGAGAATACTATAACTTACCAAACCCTCATCCTCTTCAAAATATGATACTTATTCACATGGCAGTGCAATAAGGTCTTCATTATCCTCTTCATCTTTCTCTTCCTTTGGGTCTAAAAAGTCTTGTACCACATGGTATTCGTAGAACGGAACCCATTTATTGCGAAATGCCTCAATAAATCATGCGAATGAAGATATTTTTCTTAGTGGAAGCATCATTATTATAACATCCTCATGAACCACAATAAGATTGACAACAATTTTCATCAAGGATTAAATATGTAGCATTGCCCAATATTTGTAACTATGAAACTGTGAAACTAGAATTCAAGTCAAGTATAGAACATGTTGATCCTAGACCATGCATTAAGGAGACCTGTAAGTGAAATTATGTGAAGCCACCTTTTTAGTATCAGGTGATACAAATTTCTTTCTCATGCAAATTCAAGGATTTTTACTTAAATGTTTACATGATCAACCATGCAACATTATCTTTCTTTTAAATAAGTTATTATCTTCCATTAAACTAATTAGAGGACTCAAAATTCCAATTAATAGGTATTACATTTTTTTGGAAATCAAATTGTTTATTGGTGCATACAACTAGATTCTTGTTTCCTAAATTGTGTTGTTTTTCTATGTACTCTATAAATTCTTTAAAATATTCTGGTGCACTCTTTCATTGCTTTGGCATTGTACATGAAAGTACTCCAACTTCCTAGCTAGTACTAAGAGCATTGGATATCAATATTGAGATCCTTAAGTAAAGCATAAAATGAGTGAATGGTGTGTCGAGGATACAAGCTTAGTAATTGTATCAAGCTCTTACGATTTTTTTTTAAATATGTGAATATAGATTCTAAACCAAAAATACCAAGTTAGAGTGTTTAATTATTATTTATTCCATCCCACATACCAAGTTAGAGTGTTTAATTATTATTTCTTCCATCCCACATTATAACTTTATTTTGATATAAAAATATGTAGCAATAACCAATAACCTATAATTATCGTTCATGGAAAATGCATTTTTTTATTTCTTGGCTAATAAAAATTCAGCGTAAATCATAGAATGTCACATACATCACATGAAAGTGTCTTTGTTGGTATTTGGTTGCATTGAATGGTATAGTTTTACTTGTATTGGATCACATCCCAATGACAGGGTTGTCTTGATGAGGCTCTGCCATTTATAAGGTTTTGAGGGTCATATTTATGGAAGTGGTTTCCTCAATTGTGAGTACGCAAGGAAATCCAATTGGGTGTTGTAGTTCGAGGAAAGTTTGAGTAGTGATATTCAACCACGTAGAAGGTATGAATTTTTTTTTAACATGAATTTTCTTTTATTATTAATGTGAAATGTTCTCCTTATTGTTTCCTTATTTGGTATGGTTTTATCATGAAAATTAAATGAATTTTTTTTTAAGGGGAATGCACTTTTTGGAAAATTATTTGGAATTTTTATTCATTTTGAGAATGATACCTATGTTAAACTGGATGCAATTAATTTTGAAGAAGCTTTCCCCAAGGAAAATGAAGAGATTTGAACTCATGTTATCCCCTATATCGAGAGAGATATCACATCTAACTTGTAGCCACTTGAGTTAACCCTTTGAACTAAGTGATATTCAATTGTACTTGTGTGTTTAATAATTTATTATGTGATGATTTCTAAATCAACTTCTTACTATATAGTAAGTAGGTGAATATTTGCCTCGAATGACTTTGTCGAAGAATTTTGGTTATTTGAGTCTTTATATTGAATATTAGGGATACGGAACTAAGGGTTTGATTGGTGGATAACCAGAATTATCACAACCTTCTATATGAAGAAAAACATGATCACAGGAAAGAACATCATAGGGGTTGAGATTTTTACATTTTGTTTGTCTCTCTCTTTCCTAACTGAATCATAGATCGCAATATGAATTTTGAAATATTGCATAGATTTGTTTTCTAATTAGATGGATTTTAGCAATTCCTTTGTTGTTACCAACTATATTTTTCTAATATACTCTCGAAGGCATTTTTTCATTTATGTGTTTTAAATTTCTTTATCTAAATAAAAAAATTTGTGATGAAATGGGTGTCCAAATATGGGGACATATACGATAGTTATCTTAATTCAACTTCAAATCCATATATAAAAAGTGGTCTTGGCAATTTTGTTTTATAGGATGTTTATTATCCCAACTTAATTGGATTATGGCTCAATAATCCTACGTTCAAAAGGGATGCATGCACTTTTATTCATATCTAAGAGAAAGTAGATATAATGTCATTAAATAGATAGGATTTCACATTTAGTTCTTATTGTCTTTTCTTAGAATTACAAATGATGCAGTTTGGGTGTTAATATTACTCTTTTCCCCAACTCTTAAAGGGTTCTAGCTCAATGGAAGAGAACATGCCTTACAAGTAGGAGATTGGTGGTTTGATTCCTCTGTGCCTTAATGATATTTCATATATTGGTATTTTAATAAAATATATTTTATTATGATTTACTATGGCTATAGGGGGGGGTTTCAAATCGCCCCCAAAAGTAATTTTTAGGGGCAGTTTTGATCTCTTCCAAAGATGCCCCTAAAAGTCCGAAACTTTAGAGTCGGTGCTATTGGGGCGGTTTTGTAAATATTTCCTCCAAAGCCAAAAGTGCTCCCAAAAGTGAACTTTGGAAGAGGAATACAACCCCCCCTAAAATTCAAATTTATTGGACACCAAAGTAGAAGCCAAACTAGAAGCTAAACTAGTGGCCAACAAAGGAGAAAAATTGGATGCTAAATTAGGCTCTCATTAGGAAGAAAAATAAGAAGAAATCCAAGGAGTTAAACTAGAAGCAAAATGTGGTGCTAGTGTGGGACTAAAAATGGACAGTAAATTGGGCGCTAATGTAGTAGAAAAACATGGTGCTAATGTGGGCATAAATAGAGATGCAAAACTAAGCATTAAAAAGGATGCAACACTTGGCGCTAATGATGAATCCAAACATCGTGGTTATATGGTCGCAAAATAAGACACTACATTGGATGCAAAACATGGAGCTACACAGGAAGAAAAATATGTGCAACAACAGAATAAATATTTGGCATCATTTTGGTAGCACAACACAATGCAAAGAAAGAAGCAAAAATTGGTGCAAATTTGGAATTGAAAATTGACACATATTTGGAACTAAAACGTGGTGAAAAATGGGATGCTAAAGTGATAGCACAAATAAATGCAAATATGGCGTGAACATAGATGCTAACATGGTGCTATTAAGGATGCAAATATGGCGCTAACAGAGATGTCATTTAGGAAGAAAAAGAGCACACTCTCTAGGAAGAAAAATAGGACATTATTTATGAAGCAAACCTCGACGTTGTTTAGGAAGTAAAGCTGGACATTATTCTAGAAGCAATAAAATAGATGTTATTTTGGACGTCAGAAAGGATGCTCTCTAGGAAGAAAAAAATACATTTTTTGAGACGCTTTAATTTTTTCCATGACCCGTCCCATTTAGCATCTAGTTTGACCACTCAATGTAAAAAAAATACACTAAAAAGGGACGCTAAATGGGACGGTAATTCCAGGATTTGTTGTAGTAGAAGCAGAGACAAGACAGGAGTATTATCATTAATGGTTTATATCAAATACACATTTCTTCAAAATATGTAGATCATCTGAGGTGTAATGGTGTATGATGATATCATACAATAGGTTTTGTCATCAAATGTTCATATCATATCACGTGGTCATCCTAGACGCAAGCCATGTGGACTGATGGTGTAAGGACACAAGTTAAGACATGAGGATAAATACAACCGGTAGGTAGGAAATCCTAGATTGTGCCACTTTTCAAAGTAGATACAAAACATCCCTTCCAAATTATTGATCCTATCATTATAAATCGGAAGGCAAAACCTGCTAAAAATAGATACAATACTCTTATGAGTTGTCGATCCTGTAATCAAAAACGTATTAAAAGAAATGTAGAGTCGGGATAGCTGAAATAAGCCACCAGGATTGATTTTTAAGCATTTGGATTAGTTTTTTAGGCATGTTGTATTATTGTGTAATGGCATTTGAGTTCTATATAATCAAGATTCCTTTGTGGAAATAATTGTTATTGTTTATAAAAACAATTAAACTTATGCCTCTCTCATCCTTCATTATGCATTTATTGCATTTTAGGGTGGCTTGAGAGAGTAATGATTGTGAGCTTGGACAAATGTGATGAGGACCCTTCTTGCAATCATCCTTACCCACCATAGCATCGGATAATTTTATCTAGCATCATAATGAAAAAATTTCTCACAAATATTGTTCAATACTAGAGAGGGTACACCAATGTTATTAAGTACCAAAGCAATTTTGTTTCTTCAACGTCCAAATAAAAATATGTTGACAATAATTAGAAGTCAACAACCAATGCATAGTAGGGTTGATTTGTCCCCAAAATTACTTACAAAAGGATCATAAAAAATATGTGGATTCCATAAATTTGGTAAGGAGGCATGTCCATCCTTAGAGGGAAGGTAGGAAAGCCCAAATTGTGCCACTTTTCAAAGTAGATATAGATAATCCCTTCTAACTTACCAATCTCGACATAAAACATCGGTAGGCGGTAGTTTCTAAACAAGAGATACAAGACTCTTCTTAGTTGTTGATCCTAAAATTAAAAAAAAGGTAATAAAAGAACTATAGAGTCTAGATAGCAAAAATAATCCATTGGGATTTATTTTTAAGCATTCAGATTGGCTATTTAGGCTTGTTTATTATTATTGTTTAATATTGTTTGAGTTCTAAATAATCAAGCTTCTCAAGAAATATCTGGACCATCTGAGGTCCCTGAATATGCAATAGATGTAAAGGCATAGGGACATCACTTAGTGAACCTCTCACATAGCATGTGTGATCATGGGATATTAAATAATACCCTTAATTTTGAGAGATATTGACCCAAACTCTTTTTGTTGAAACCCCCTCCCAATACCTAAAAACTCCTCCCCACCCCTTTTTACACCTTAATCCTTATAAACCACCCTACTCTCCTCGACCTTAAACCCCTCATCCCCCCAATACCTGCAATATATTGGTTCAATTTTTGAGAATTTTAAAACCCACAATATGAACTAACGTGATAGGATATTGGCCAACAAGTGAAGCCCCCGTGTGTAAAGGTGGGAGTTTCTCGTCAACGAATATGAATGAGAAGCATAGATTTTCATATCATATATAGACCATTGGAAGTATTGAGATATGTGATAGAGGTTATGGACAGGATTTTTTGTTGGATGTTCAGATACATTGATGCGTCTCCCATAGAAAATAATCAAGATAATTGGAAATACTAGAACAAGCAACAAATTTTGGGAGGGACCCTCCCCACCAACTAAGAGAATGAAGCCTCACATCTCGTCAGTATCTATACCATTGAAAGAAACATGACTATTAAATAAACGTAAAAAAGGATATCTCCCCCTCCAAAGGCCAAGATTAAATCTTGCATCTCGCCAAAGGGAATCACAACTGTGGGCATCGAAATATAGGCATTAGAGATAGGATGAGAGTCTTGCCATTAATGGTTTAGATCAAATCTCACATTTCTTCAAAATATGTAGATCATATGAGGCGTAACGGAGCATGGTGATATCATATGAGAGGTTTCATCAACAAAGGTACGAATCAAATCACGTGGTCATCCTAGAATCAAGCCATGGGGATTGACGATGTAAGGACATAAGTTAAGACATGGGGAGAAATACAACGGGTAGGTAGGAAAGCCCAAATTGTGCAACTTTTCAAAGTATATATGGAATATCCCTTCCTACTTACTACTCCCGACATTGGAAATCGAAAGGTAGAACCTTCTTAAAAATAGATACAATACTCTTCTAAGTTTCCAATATCGAAACCGAAAAGCTAATAAAAGCACTATAGAGTCGGGATAACATAAATAATCCATTAGGATTGATTTTTAAGCTTTTGGATTATTTGTTTAGGGATGTTTTGATTATTGTTTAATATTGTTGGAGTTCTATATAATCAAGCTTCATGTGTGGAGAGAACTGTTAGTGTTTATAAAAATAATTAAACATATGGCTCTTTCATCCTTCATTATTCATTTCTTGCATTTTAGAGAGGCTTATGAGGGTGATTATTTGCTACCTTAGACGAATGTGATGAAGAAATTTCTTACAACCATCCTTACCCAGCATAGCATCAGATAATTTTCTCCAACATCAGAATGAATTTTTTTCTCACAAATGTTTTTTGAGTACTACAAAGGGCACACCAATTTTGTTCACTACCAAATTAGTTTTATTTCTTCTAGGGCCAGATAAGAATACGTGTATGATAATTCAAATTCAACGGATGATGCATAATAGGGTTGAAGTATCCCCAAAATTAGTTACAAAATCATCATAAAAAATATGTGGATTCCAGAAATATGGAAAGGAGGCATGTCCATCCTTAGAAGGCGGATAGGAAAGCGCAGATTGTGCCACTTTTCAAAGTGGAACATCCCTTCTAACTTACCAACATCAACATCAAAAATTGGAAGGACAACCTACTCAACAACAGGTACAAGACACTTTTGAGTCGTCGATGCAAAAATTTGAAAGGTAAGAAAATAAATGTAGAATCGGGGTAGCAGAAATAAGCCATCATGATTGATTTTTAAGTATTTGGATTGGTTATTTAGGCCTATTTTTATTATTTTTTAATAGTGTTTGAGTTCTATATAATCAAGCTTCCTATGTGGAGAGAATTTTTATTGTTAATAAAAATAATTAAACATATGGATCTCTCATCCTTCAGTGTGTATTTATTGAATTTTAGGGATGATTGAGAGATTTATTATTTGTGATCTTGTACGAATGCGATGAGGACCCTTCTTGCAACCATCCTTTCCCATCATAACATCGGATAATTTTGTCCACCATTAGAGTGAAACATTTTCTCACATATGTTGTTTAGTACGAGACACGGTACACCAATGTTGTTCAATACCAAATCAGTTTTGTTTCTTCAATGACCAGATAAAAAGATGTTCCTAATAATTTGAAGTCGACGGGTAATGCATACTAGATTGATTTTTCCCCAAAATCATTTACAAAAGAAGAAAAAAAAAGATGGGAATTCAAGAAATCTAGCAAGGAGGCATGTCCATCCTTAGTGGGAACAGTCAGCATAAAAAGCAATACAAAAAATCAACCGAAGAGGCACAAATGGAGGTTCATTACTTTTTATTAATTTTGGATCTAAGAGAATTCTCTGATATGTGTCAAATTTTTCTATTCTCTTCTCCTCTTTCTTCCACCATTATTCATATATTAGGATCCTAAAAGGTTGAAGTTGATCTAAAATACAATAGGGACAATATAGAGGTGAATTAATCCCCCCTTGTATTCATTGTTGTGTAAGTGGAATGGCAATTCTATGCTTTAAGAATAACTAGGATCGAGGTGAGACTTCCACTATTTTTTTGAATTAAAATTGGATTTATTATGAATGTATGAAATGTTGTTGTTTGGGAAACCAGGTCCAAGGTGAGAATTCCACTGGTTGCTAAATCAATAGTGTTTTATTCATGTTTGAAAGTACTCTTGAGATAGTATATCAAGTAAACTTCCTCTAAATTCCTAGAATCTCATGGCTCTTAAATTAATCTACAGTGATACTTTGCTAATAGTATTTGAAATGCATATCAATACGAATACGTACACAATGTGGGGGAGGGGTGGGGGGGGGATTTAATCTCCAACATTTTCACTTAAATTCTACTGCCACTAGCTATAATATATACATTATTTACAACCATATTAAAAAAATTACAAAATACATATTTCAAAATAAGTTTGATAAACATGTATGTCGGTCACAGCCTTGGGGGCTATTTTTCCTCTCTATATTGAGGTTGTGAATAACGAGTTAGGATGGGAAAGGGAACTGATTCCTTCTCTTAGAATCATGGGTGGTGGAAAGGGGCTTGGAATAAGAACAATAATCATGATGGTTGTAGTCATGGAAATGCTACAATATGGTTAAAAATATACTCTGGATCATTCAATTCCTATTTGAATTGTTCAATTCCTATTATTCCCACCTGAATCATGCATCCTAGAGTACCTATGGACCATTATATGTTAGTGAATCGAGGTGCCTCATCTTTAGAAGAAATAAAGGGAAGTGGATCCTTCTCTTGCTCCCTTTAAATCATGGGAAAGTCCCTATTGGAAACTGAAAATTGGTATATCATATTTTGGAAACCAACAACTTATGTATTTGAAATAGGAATCCACAATATTGAAAGAAAAAACCCCAACTATTGCAAACCGATATATCAAGTATAGGAAATAAATACACCAAATATTGGAAACTAGTATTTCAAGTATCAGAAACCGATATTCATGGTAAATACATGTTCACTTAGACCATGAGGCTATAACTCAGTGAAACTATGTCATAGATCGTTTGTTCATAGGATATTATAGAATACCCTAAGTTCACTAGATATTGATAAATACATACAAAAATTCTTTTGTTGATCCCCTATACCAATACATATGTTCAATTAAAAAAACAAATTATGAGATATTATTGAGTTTTACTAGAAACCCATTTTTATAACCCCCAATACCTATAAACCTCCCATACCCTACTCTCCTCCCCTAGATACCTACAATATGTTGACCTTATTTTCACAATTAATAACCTCCCTTTATGAATGAACGTGATAAGATATTGGTCAACAAGGTGAATACCATGTGACTTAGAATGAGATTAGTCTAAGTTTCATTATATTGGCTTTATCTCCTCATGTGTGAGAAATGAGAGTTTGTGTGGAATGTACTAGGTACCATGGTTGTAAACTCGATAAGTCAACTTGCGCAAGGAATAACTTCCTCATACAAACTCTGATTGAGGAAATTCTTAGACCATTGGAAATGTCTTTAAGTGTAGAATAGTTTCAAGTTTAATTTCACAAGAGATGAACTATTGACCTAGAAAACATTGTTTATACCCTCAAACAAGCCCTGAAAGGTTCTAGATCCTAAATATGCAAAGTGATATATTTGGACCATATGATGTGCTCCTTACCTTATACATCACAAAGAAACATTTAACAACATAATTTTTATCAACTACATTGTCATGAGCATCATCACCATTATACAAAACTTTTAAGAACATTAACATCATTTCCATCACTCCCGTAATCATATCGTCGCAATATTATGAAAAAAACTAAGTTTAACCTAATGTTGGAACAGAAAATGTCATTACATCAAATTTCTCTAAAAAATCAATGCACAACCATCTCACTAAAATGATCTCAAACCATGAATTTTCACCAAATATAGAAATTGGTTTCTCATAACTATTACCCCCCTCCCAAAATGATGTAGTTGTTGAAAGTGGACATCACCAAACCATTATTACAAAAAATTGGCTTTGATTTTGTCTCCAATACATATCATTATCCCACTAACCATATTATATAACTGATGAAAACCCTCCATAGTTTTTATTTTTTGTAGGTAGCATATGTTGGCTACTTTTATCCTCATATCAAAAAGTGGTGCTACAAGTAGAACCTTCCCTTTTCAAGGCTAAAATTACAACCTTTTTAAACACTAGTCTACCATGATTGATGACATTACAATCAAAACCTAAATTCACCTCTAAATCAAAAAAAGGTTCTCCTAGAATCACCCTCATTTTAATCCAGGGTTAAAATTACATCTTCTTTAAACCCATAGCCTTATCAAATGGTGTAGTTGAGATAAAAAAAAACATAAAATAGTGCTCCAAAAATCACCCGCAATCACCATGGCCCCGCGTTTTTATTCTTGAGAGAAGAATTACAACTTGTACAAAATTGTGACCCTGATAGTTAGCATCATAGAAAAGAAAAATCCCAAAATCAACCCCCAATTTGAAAATAGGTTCTACCAATAGAACAACTATCTTTTATTAGGTTAAAATTGTTAGCATTCGAAAACCATAACTTTTTTTTTTAAATATGAATATAAAAAATAAAAAAAGAATGTAATGTCCTTAAAAATTGAAATTTTTTTTATTAGGCTAGTATAAACTACCTAGTTTTGTTCGTAACACCACAACATTGAGTTTTAGTGTTTGGATTTTGTTTTCCCTCGAGTCTGTATTTAATAATGAAATGGGAAGTAATTTTAAAGAAGGAATCTAACCGTAAGGAGAAACTTGATGCCTTTAAAGGATATGTGTGTAAATTGTAAATTCGGGGTTTGATTTATAAAATCTACACCGTGGAAAAACCATTGCTTGCAATGGTGCCACGACCATTGGATGACTGTGTAAACTTGATTTAAGACTTATAATTTTTTTGTATACGAATCTATACTGTGTTGTTGTTATTTAAACTTGGGTTTTATGTGGTGTTTTCCTTCGTGGTTGGACTGTGTACAATTGCTTCCATTATTTGTATTAGCTGTGAGAATGTATATGTTGACAGTGTGTGGTTGAATCCATGCTGTGAATGGCATGAACGTTTTCCATGGTCCTTGCAATAGCTTAGAAGGTTTAGACATAGACTTGGTGTTTAATATATAATGTGGAAATGTAATAAGTCATGGGTGTAAACCTTGGATGGATGTCGTTGCTATAGGTTTCGTCATTGAGAGTGTGTTTAATTGTGATAGTCATGGCCATGGAACACAACGTATTTGATTTTTAAGGTCTCATGACCTATGTTTTAAAAGATTAGTTAAAACACGGCCCACAAACAAACTGTGTATAGCGAGGCTCTATGTAATGATTTTATGTTTGGCTTACAGCGTGTGTGTAGATGATCCACTGTGGCTTTGTAAAAGAATAAATACCCTTCAGGATTCGATCCTGGGTCATGTATTGTAATGAGTGTTTTGTAATTAAATGTTTCTGAAATGAAAAAATAGAGGGTCCACAGGATTTGATCTTGCGACCTTGTTGCACTTACATGGTTCTTATTTTAATATGGTAACGAGGGCTTTGTTTATTTTAAAATATTACTGCATATGTATTATTGTCGTGTCTTGGCTGCTCGCCAGGGTCGATACTACGACCTCTGTGTATCTAAGGGCTTTAAATTATTGTAATCCTACTTGGGTTATTGTTTTTATACGATGGTTGTGAGTAATATTTAGACAGGACTATTTGATTTATGGCATACGATTTTGGTTAGGAAACTTTGTAATATTATAGGGCTGTGAAAATGGATTTGGAAAAGGAACTAGATCACAAACCAATGAATTGTCTCCATACTTTATTTGTTTTATTTTTTATGATAATGTTTATTTTAATGAAATTGATTTGGTATTTAGATTAAATTTATTTATGCAGACCTTGGAAGGTCTTCGCTGATTTCTTATCTTAGATTTAATATTGTGCTGATAGATTAGATTTATAATTCTATTTTATAACTGTTAGAATATATATATATATATATATATATATATATATATATATATATATATATATATATATATTTACCAATAATATATTGGATATATACTAATAGTATAGTTAATTAGTTTTCTTGTTATTATAATTGGATGATACTAAATTAAATCTAGGTTTTAATTGCAGCATAGATCTAAACTAGTAATAATTCAAACATGGCTCTGCTGACAAATGAAACATGTTAGTAGAGTATATAGGCCAAAGAACAGATAGGTAATAGATATGAAAAAAAACCTAGTTTGCAATTAACACAGTTACAATAGTAAATGTAATACATGAATAAAACGAGGGTGCAAAACCCTTGATAAACATTTATAAATGAATTTAAAATTTGCAGAAGTAAACTAAATGAATAACCCTAGATAAATATAGCATAAGAAATAAAGTACATCCTAAGGTTATAATTTAAAATGTAAATCCTAGAAGATTGAAACAAAAATCAAACACATAGGGTTAGAAAATATAATGTGAACCCTTGCCTAATTTAGCCATCTTTTATTCTAGAAAAATAGAATCAGCAATCTAGGATCTCATACCTGTAATGTGAAGCTTCTTAATGGGTGAACCTACACACTCAAATAACCAGCAATAACAATTGATAGGTAGATCTAAAATCTATATTAGATGACCGAATCACTTGGGAACTACCACGTTCCACCCAACCATGACCCGGAACCGTTCCAGGTTTCAATTTGAATCCCCCCGAGCTGGACTCGAACATGCAAGTAGCTTAGATATCCTAAGGTAGGGTTTCCTATATGGTATATCAGGTCTGGATCAGTTCTCCTTCTTCCTTTTAGGAACTTTTCTCCAAGAATTCACTTGAGAGAAAAATAGGTAGAATAATGACTTCCCAAAAGATAAATCTGAACCCCAAGCCTTTCCTTGGCTTGAGACTTTATAGACAAATTTTTCAGTCAAAGGGACAGTTAAATCAAGGAACCTTGATTTCTTGATTTAACCTTTTTGTAACAATTTGGGAAATTTTTAATACTTTAACTTAGGAACTTTCAACTAGTTCTTAATTAGACTTTTCTAGGTATTGTACTATCTATTAACTTTTAATAATAAATAATAATGGATGGAGCTTTTATTTCTTTCTTTCATCATTAATATTATTACTATATTTATTCTTTATACATACCATGTATAAAATACATAATAATATAACATTTGTTAACATTTTTCTTTGGGCATCATATGCCATGATCCCTAGACTTAATGGCACTTCTTCATTAAGGTCAAATACGTAGATGGTTAGGTCTACTAGGATAGGAAACTCTAAACACATTTTCATGTTGGATTTCCTTGTATAACATGGCAGTTCATCAGTATTTGATGAGAATACAGAAACTCAAAATTTCATTTAATCAATTATAAATAAGTCTGATGAGATCAATATTTTTCTCGAGTCGTTTTCACTCGGAAATTATTAAATTCTTTTCAGTAACTTCTATTGCTTACAAGAGCCCATACTCGATGCTAAAACAAGGAGTTATAGACTTAGTGCAATTCTAGAGCTCTTCATTCAACACTAATGCTAGGATGTACTTCTACGATACACCTAGGGATACAATGGCCAAGGATTCGATGTTCCAGATCTTATGCTCAACATCAACATGGAAGGATCTACGAATTATTCCCATCAGTTCCAATTATCTTTTCATCTATTCTAGAGCTTCTCAATCAACACAAATGTAAGTACTCATGTGATCCAAATCTTCTTGCTCCACACAAAACATTAATTACCCATGTGGTCCAGATCTCCTCACTCAACACAAAACATCTCATCAATCATGTGCTTTAGGGTCCACCTCGAACACAAACAAGCATATATATATCATCAATAATTGGCTCATGCCCAATATATAAAACAAATCATCATGTTCAAATGCAGTGGGGTCTTCAACCCAATGTATCAAAATAAAACATCAAGATAACATCATAATCAATAGGCTCATGCCTATAACTGTTAGGTCGAAAATTTAGGATATTACATCCCTTGCCTCTTAGAACAACATCGTCCCTGGTGTTCTAGGGACTCGGAATGACATCGTGAAACAAGGCCAGGTAAGCCTTTCTCATGGTGGCTTCATTTTCCCAAGTATCCTCGTCGGCCTCGAAGTGCTTCCATTGTGCTTTTAACTCGACAACGGTGCGCTTCCTGAGCTGCACCTCTGTCTTGTCAAATAAATGAATAGGTTTAGGGGTAAAATATCCTTCAGGTTCCACCTGTAATAAGGACCAATCAACTACATGTTTAGTATCATAAACATATTTCTTTAATAATGATGCATGGAAAACATTATGGACTGTTACGTGTGCGGGTAATGCTAGCTCATATCCCACTAGCCCTTTCTTGTTAATTATTTCAAAAGGTCAACAAAATATAGGTGCTAACTTACCACACCTACCCAAGCTCAATGAGCTTCGTTTTTCTTTTACTTTCACGTAGACATGAGTGCCTATTTGAAAGTTTTTATATTTTCTTTTCCGATCCGCCTAGCTTTTTTGGTGGTCTTCTACTTCTTTAAGGTTCACCTAGATCTTGGTAACCAACTGTTCCAATTCCATTAATAAATTAGGCCCTAACATGAGCCGATCCACCGGGATATCCCAAGTAACTGGTGTTCTACACTTCAATCCATAGAGTACCTCAAAGGGACTCATCTTGGAGGAAGCCTAATAACCGTTGTTATACGCAAACTATACAAGATGCAAGTAGTCTTCCCACTTAGTGGGGTTTTTCATGACATACATCCTAATCATTTCCTCAACAATCCAGTTTAGTCTTTCTGTCTTCCCATCTTTCTGTGGGTGATAATCAGTGCTAAAATTCAGTTGTGTCTCTAATCCGGAGAATAAATATCTCCAAAAGTTTCATGTACACTTAACATATCGATCCGTGATGATTTCCTTGGGTATCCTATGCAATCTAAATATCTCCTTCAAGAATATATCAACAATGTTCAATCCCTTGTAAGTTGAAGTGTGCTACTTTTGACAACTTGTCAATTACTACAAAAATAGAATCATTTTTCTTCTTACTTTTCGGTAGATTGGTGATAAAGTCCATACTAATGACCTCCCACTTCCATTTTAGAATGGGTAATGGCTGCAGCAATCTCGAAGGATGTTGATGCTCATCTTTGAATAGCTGACATTCCTGACATTTCATGATAAATGTCACAATGCCAGCCTTTGACTTAGGCCAGAAAAAGTGTCTCTTGATGACAGATATCATAATTTGATATCTCGGGTGCCCTGAGTAGGGTGTCTGATGAAGTCTCGTGAGGATGCTGGACCAAATTTACCCTCCTTATGGAACATACAATCTATCATTGGACCATAGAAGTATGGATTCATCTACCTTGTACTCTTTTTTTGTTGAAACAACCTGCCCACTTGGACTTTCTTGAGGATTTGTAAATAGAAAGGGTCAACTATGTTGGTCGTTAGAATCTTCTCATGCAAATATGAATTGGTTTGACTTAAAGTCACCTCATATATCATATGATTTCGTCATCTCAAAGAATAGGAAACCTTGTTCTCTTTTACCTTAATATGCTTTAGCTCGAAATGGTTCTCGTAAAGGAAAGCCAACCACCTGGCTTTCCTTGCATTTAGATATGGTTGATCGAATAAATATTTTAGACTCATATTGTCTATTTTCAGAAGGAAATTCCTTCCCATAAGGTAGTGCCTCCACATCTTCAAATCTTGGATGATGGTCGCTAACTCAAGATCGTGCGTGGGGTAGTTCTGCTCATGCTCCTTTAACTTTCACAATTCATAATAGATCACGTGATCGTTCTGCAAGAGGACTACTCCTGTTCCTTCCTTTCTTACATCCGTTCAAACAACGAAATCCCCATCGGGATCCACAATTCGTAGTATCGATGCGATCATCAAAATTTGTTTATGATTTTGAAAACATTCTTTGCACTTGGTATTCCATAAGAACTTATTTGACTTTTTTTGCAAAGAGGTCATGGGGCAAGCAATTCTTGAGAAGTTCTCAATGAACTTTCGATAATATCTGACTAATCCCAAAAAGGACCTAATGTCAGTGACACTAGTAGGGGTAGGCCAATCCTTTCTGGCTCTAATATTTTTCGGGTCCACAGCCATCCCTGTCTTGGAGATAATGTGACCTAAGTACTGTATTTGTGGTTTGTAAAAATCAAATTTACTAAACTTAGTGTAAAGCTGGTGTTCTTGCAACACTCATGGTACTATGCAAAGGTGTTCTTCCTATTCCTCTTTATTTTTGGAATAAACTAGGATGTCGTCTATAAAGACAAAAATAAACTTATCCAATTATTTACTAAATATGTTGTTCATCATACACAAAGTTTGTGGGTGCATTGGTCAACCCAAACGGCATCACTACAAACTTGTAGTGCCCGTACCTTGTACCAAAGGTAGTTTTGTGAATATCCTTGTCATGAATCTATACCTAATGGTACCCAGATCGTAGGTCAATATTTGACAAGATCTTGGCTCCACCCACCTGATCGAACAAGTCATCGATCCTAGCGAGTAGGTATCGGTTTTTTATATTCATTTTGTTCAACTGATGATAATCGATGATTTTTTTATATTCTTTATTATTTACGAATAGTATCAGTGCTCCCCAAGGGGACACACTGGGTCGTATATACCATTTCTTTATCAACTCCTACAACTGTAGTTTGAGTTCCACCAATTCTGGTGCACTCATGTGGTAAGGGGCTTTGGAATCTAGAACTAATCCTCGTGTCAGTTCAACAAAAAATTCTAGTTCTTGTTTCAGAGCTAATCCTGGGATTTCCTTGGGAAACAGATGCTTGAATTCTTTAAGAACAGGGAAATATTCTATGCATTGTTCCCTTTAGAATCTATGTCTCGGATGTTTACTGCAAACAACTTGCAACCTTTCTTTACACATTTCTTTTCTTGTAAGGAAAATATTTTCCTTACGAAAAACTTCTTTGGAATTCCCTCAACCTTCAGTTGGTTCCCTTGGCTATCACTACATAAGATTGACTTATGTAAGCAATCGAGCATGACATGGTGTTGTTCCAACTAGTACATGTTGATAAGTATACCATGCGATCCTAAGGGTAGGATTTTTAGGTTTACCTTTGTAGTAAATCCATTCAGGTTTACTTCACAATCTTTAACTATTTTTGAATCTTTCCATTTCATACATGTGGCTAACTGTACCAGCCAAGGTTTATCATGCTTTACTTTTCCTAGTTTCCATACATCAACAATTTTAGGTGAAACATAGCTCCGACAAGCACTGGGATCAATAAGTATTGAAATAGAGGTTTCCAAGATCTTACCTTCTATCTCAACCATTGTAGCTTAATGATCTGCCTGTCAGTCGTCCAATACTGCATAAATCTATGGTATTCCAGCTATGTCTTCTACAGTTGGTTCTTCTTGTAAGTTGTGCAAGACCCCACCATTCTTGTTCTTATAATCTCAGGCATAATGAGGCCTGATGCATTTCCACCACTTGATCTATAGCGTAGTAGCATTGGCTCCCCTTGCTACTGGATTATTACCATTAGGAGCTGGTACAAATGGCTTTGTACCAAATTTGTTGAAGTTCTTGTTTGCTGGAAAGTTGTTATTCTACTTTATGTATGGCTATCAGTTAAACCTAGGTTTGTGGTTATCAAAAAAGTTATTAGACTTATCTCTATTTCAGTTCATGTTCTCTTTTCGTAGCTGCCCATGCTCATAGCAAAGCCTGGCCTTGTGCATCTTGGTATCCAATTTTTTTGGCATGTCAAACTCAGTCCTCTCCCGAAAGTTGGGATGGAGACATCCTAAAAACTAATGGATCCTTACGTTTTCATCTTTAATGTATGGTAAATAATGTAACATATCTATAAATCTGTTAATAAAAGTGTCCATAGTCATGCATCCCATACATAGCTTGTGAAAGTCTTTCACATTTCTGTTGAAGAACCTTTCCGACACATATTTCTCTTGGAATATTTTTCAGAAGTTATCCTAGCATATTTCTTGTTAGAATAATCAACCCATAGTTAGCTACCTTAGACATTAATTAATCCAAAATTTGTCTTATTTGCCTAGTTTCCATATTCCACCTTATGCAAGTTGTCTTCCACATCTCCAAAGTGGTCAAACTTGCTAAATTTGAGTCATGGAGCACTTGGGAAACCACTTCGAATCAAATCTACTTTATTCTTGGCCTTCCTAGCTTATGTCTACTTTTTCTGCTTTATTGCCTGCTTTTGCTGAGTTTTAAGGCAATTAGGAAATTTTGACTTGGTGAAGTTTACTTGTTTTTTGTCCTCATCATCATCCACTATTTTCTCCTAAGAAAATCATGTATGATTTTTCCTTCCATCATCTATTAGCTTGCCTAATTGATTTTTCCAATTCGTGAGCTCTTAGACAGATTTGGAAACTGCTTTATGCACCTATGGGGGATTTGCTTAGATTTAGTAAGCCTGCTTTTGAACAAATTCGAATGGCATCCTTATGCATTCGAATATCTCATGTAATTATTTATTTTGGTAGCCTATGACTTCACAAAGTTGGCTATTGTACACTTATTCAATATAGATTAGTGTTCTGCTCCATATTCAGTCTCCTTTGTGTGTAATTTGCATGTGTAATTGGCAATTTTTGTGAGTGTAAGTGTTCTAACACCTGGGTTAAATTTGCACATGGTATCAGAGCCTTTGTAGATCAATTTTTCTCCTTCCAATTTGTTATTGCAGGTTCAACATCATTGACTGGGAGCATTCTGCTGACTGAAGGGACAATTTCTGAGCTATGGATAAATCTTAGAAGATCATCTTGACTCCATTTAACTTCTTTGAATGGAAAGCAGATATGGAGATAATGTTGAGAGTGAAAGGCCTCTACAGAGTGACTATGGCAACAGAAGCAGATCCCAATACAGGTGTAGAGAAAATTAAATGGTACAACAAGAGGGATGAGGCCTATGGTCTCTTGTGTCTGAGCATATCCAGACACCTCCTTTTCCATATTGATGGATTAACATAACCAAATGAAGTATAGGAGAAGCTTATTGAGATTTTTGGTAAGACATATGAGATGAGAGGACATCAAATTGAAAATGAATTGATCTCCGGGTGAATCCACAGACCTGGGTAACACTTTTTGGCAAGGGCATTTCGGCAAAAACAAAAAAACACACCTCGGTCGAGGGCTTGTTAAGCCCTCGACCGAGGTATTAATATCTCGACCGAGGTTTTATCAAGCCCTCGACCGAGGTATTTAAATACCTAGGTCGAGGTATTTAAATACCTCGACCGAGGTATTGCGGGCTTTACAAACCCTCGACCGAGGTATTTAAATACCTCGACCGAGGTATTTAGATACCTCGGTTGAGGTTCATACCTCGGTCGAGGGCTTAAAAAAATAGACTTAGCCCTCATTCAAACAAATGAAAAATTTCCTATGCCTTGCAGAGGTGTAAACCCTACCATTCCTAGCACATAACTGGGCGGAGTTGATACCGATAAATTCACCAACGAATCTTCTATGCATTGATGTAT